>JAOXYA010000018.1:426278-436724 GCA_028565675.1 Sorex palustris | reverse complement strand
GATCTTCTCGGTCCTATCTTGGCATTAAAATCACTGACAATGATCTTGTAGAAGGTGTGGTCTTCCTTATAGAACTTCTCCAGCTCCATGTAGAACTTTTCAATTTCTCCTTCACCATAATTGGATGTTGGTGCCTAGACAACGAAGACAAAAACTGCTGGCAGTGAGCCACATCTATTGAAGTGTAATTGCCCCATTCAAGTTGTTAGGCTTTCAAATGAATCAATGCTCATGCCAAGTTCGTGTTGACAAGGACACTGACACCACCGACGCCTCTTTTGTAGCATGTTCTGAGGAATAGTTCTTCTCCAATGTCGAAAACAGCATGATGTGATTGATGCCTTCTCGTCTTGGTCACACCAATGGTGTCATGCTTGATCTTTCACAAGTACCATGTACCATCAGGTCCTCGGTGTATGCATCCAATGCCAGCATACATGCATTAAAAGTACAGACGATCATTTTTGTCCTTCTTCGTTTGGGCAGCCTAGTTAGGCATTGAGATTTTATCAGTCTCTCCTTCCTCATCCTTCTTAACGCTGCCATATTGGTGGCTCTTTCAATATTAGACCCATTAATATCAATGAAATTTAAACCAATTAATCACAGGTCTTCCAAAAAACAAAAGCCCAGGCTCAGATGGATTCACTAAGTGAATTCTTCCAAACATTTATTTTGTTTTTTATTTAATTATTTATTTATTGCTTTTTAGGTCACATCCGCGATTCTCAGGGGTTACTCCTAGCTTTGCACTCAGGAATTACTCCTGGTGTTGGTCGTGGGACCATATGGGATGCTGGAAATCGAACCCGGGTCGGCCGCATGCAAAGCAAACACCCTACCCTCTGTCCTATTGCTCCAGCCCCTCTTCCAAACATTTAAAGAAGACCTGTTGCCAGTTCTCAAGCTTTTCCTAGAAATTGAAAAAACAGGAACTCACCCAAACAGTTTCTATGAGACACATATCTCCCTAATACCAAAAGCAAACAAAAACACCACTAACAAAGAAAATTACAGGCCAATATCTCTGATGAACATTAATGCAAAGACCCTCAACAAAATATTAACAAATGAAATCCAACAACTCATCAAAAAGATCATACACCATGACCTAGTGGCATTCATCCTGGGGATGCAAGAATGGTTTAACATTCAGGAATCAATCAACATAATCCATCATATCAACAAAAGTAAAGATAAAAAGCATATGATCATATCAATCAATGCAGAGAAAGCATTTGACAAGATCCAACACCCGTTTATAATGAAAACTCTCACCAAAATGGGCTTAGAAGGAGCTTTCCAAAAGATAGTCAAAGCCATCTATGACAAACCTACAGCAAGCATTATCCTCAATGGGGAAAAACTAAGGGCTTTTCCTTTTAAGGTCGGGGACAAGACAAGGATGCCCACTCTCGCCACTTCTGTTGATTATAGTACTGGAAGTACTTGCAATAGCAGTTAGGCAAGATAAAGATATTAAGGGCATCCAGATAGGAAAGGAATAAATCAAGCTCTTACTATTTGCAGATGATATAATACTATATCTAGAGAATTTTAAGGCCTCTACCAAGAAAATCCTAGAAACAATAGACTTATACAGTAAAGTTGCAGGCTATAAAATCAATACCCCCAAATCCATGTCTTCTTATATGCAAATAAAGAGACAGAGGAAAGAGACATGAAAAAAAGCAATTCAGTTCAAAATCATGCCCTAGGAAATCAAGTATACCTCAGAATCAGCCTAACTAAGGAGGTAATGGACCTCTACAAAGAAAAATACAAAACTCTACTCCACGAAATAATCGCTGACATGAGGAAATGGAAAAATATCCCCTGCTCATGGATAGGAAGAATTAAATTTGTCAAAATGGCAATACTCCCCAAGGCACTATAGAGATTCAATCGATCTCTATAAAGATACCCATGAAATTCTTCAAAGAAATGTATCAAGTACTCCTAAAATTCATTTGGAACAACACACACTCATGAATAGATAAAGAAATTCTTGGGAAAAAGAAAATGGGAGGCATCACCCACTCCAACCTCAAACTCTACTACAAAGCAGTAACAATTAAAGCAGCATGGTACTGGAACAAAGACAGAGCCACAGACCAACGGCACAGGGTGGAATATCCCTACACACAACCCCAAATGTATGAACATCTAATCTTTGATCAGGGAACAAGAAATGTGAAGTGGAGCAAGGAAAGCCTCTTCAACAAATGGTGCTGGCATAACTGGACAACCACATGCAAAAATATGGGCTTAGACCTTGATCTAACACCATGAATAAAAGTCAGATAAAAATGGATTAAAGACCCCAACAACAGAACAGAATCCATAAGGTACATTGAAGAGACTGTCAGCAAAACCCTCCATGATATTGAGGCTAATTTTATCTTCAAAGATGACATGCCACTGATCAACCAGGTGGAAACAGAGAAAACAAATGGGACTCTATTAAACTGAGAAGCTTCTACACCTCAAAAGATACAGTGACCAAAATACAAAGACAATCTAAAGAATGGGAATGGGTATTCACTCAATACCCATACAATAAGGGATTTATATCTAGGATATACAAAGCACTGGTTGAACTCCACAAGAAGAAAATATCCAACCCCATCAAAAAATGGGGCGACGAAATGAACAGAAATATGAATGGCTAAAAGGCACATGAGAAAATGCTCTATATCACTAATCATCAGGGAGATGCAGATCAAAACAACAATGAGGGGCTGAAGCGATAGCACAGCAGGTAGGGAGTTTGCCTTACATGTGGCCAACTAGGGTTCGATTCCCAGCATCCCATAGGGTCCCCCAAGTACCGCCAGGAGTAATTCCTGAGTGCATGAGCCAGGAGTAACCCCTGAGCATCTCCAGGTGTGACCCAAAAAGGAAAAAAAAAGTTATAAATCAATCAAAAGTCAGCAACATGACAACATAGTTAAAGCCCTGAAAAAATTATTTTTTCTCTTTTAGGCCATGCTTAGTGGTTCTCGGGAATTACTCTGTGTTCAGGAACATTTCCCTGACAGTGTTTGGGGAAGACTATCTGGGATGCTGAGGCTTGAACCCGAGTTGGCAGCATGCAGGGTACTATCTCTCTAGCCTATCGTTCTGGAATTTTTTCATGGAATTTGTTCCGATTTGAAAAAGTCTACTCTTTGAGCCCTGGTGGATTACAAATGTTCCAACATTATTAAATGTAGTTTATAGACTGTTTTGATTCGTCTTGAGTCACTGTTCTTATGAAATTGTCTCCTGAAAGTAACCCAGAAGTAGGAGATCTTGATAAAGGACACAAGAACATTAATGCTTGATAGAATTTACAGCTCACATGGGGCTGGAGCGATAGTACAGCGGGTAGGGCGTCTGCCTTGCACGTGGCCGACCTGGGTTTGATTCCTGGCATCCCATATGGTCCCCCAGCACCACCAAGAGTGATTCCTGAGTGTACAGCCAGGAGTAACTCCTGAGTATCACTGGGTGTGACCCCCAAAAAAAAATTCACAGTTCACCTGCTGTTGTAAAAAATTTGATTGGGTTACTCTAAGCTTATGTCTCTGCAGTGAAAAATCATTATCACAGTTGTCATTTGTGATTGTGATGCAAGCTTGGAGCTCCCATTGTGCAGGGCCCCGGAGGCTGACTCTGGAGCTCAAGGTCACCCTGTGAGGAATGCCGGCCTCCCCAGCCCTGAGGATGTACATTTTCCTTACTCCTGATTAGAGAGATAATGCATTTTTTATCATAGAACATTTAAACAGAAGAAATGTACACCATCAAGATTTTAAGTTTTCAGGCAGCATTGTGTTCCCCAGACAAATATCACGGACATCACTTTGGTCTTGAGTTTATTGCTTCACCCAGAAATGAGGAAGCTCTGTGAAAGTTGATTAAATCGTGTTGAAAAATACAGTGAGAAAGGGTCCTTTCATAAATGTGAAGTCTCAGAATAGATGTACTTGGGTTTGATGGTTCCATTGTGTTGAGAAATAAGGAGACTTACATTTGATTATGTATCCCATTAAAAATGTTAGAGACAATCAGTAATAGAGCATGTAATATAATAGAGTTTTTGAGACAGAGAGAGAGAGAGAGAATGTGTGTGTGTTTTATGCCTGGAACTGAACAACTGAACATTGGGCCCCACCGTTACTGTTCTACCACTGAGCCTAACGCTCAATCCAGTCATCAGTTTTAGGCCACGTCTGTCTACTCAGGACCTACTCCAGCTTGGTGCTTGAGAGACTTTGTGTTGCTGGAGATTCGCCCTGGCTGGGTCTCATGCATGAAAAGTCGTGCTCGGCCCTCTCGACCCCGCTGAGCACGGGTTTTGGGCCGCACTGAGCAGCCAAAGCGCAGGTGCTTTTCCTGGGCCTGTGCTCGGGTTCTCCTTGACATGCGGGAACATGTCAGAAGTGCGGGGGATCGGATCCCAGGGTCACCCATGTGCAAGGCAAGTGACCGGATCCCTGGGCTCTCTCCAGCCCCCTTTTCATCAACTTCATGGGCTTCCTAAACCAGTCCAGTGTTGTAAGGGAAGTAACACGCACAAACAAGTGAATGTATGACGTCAAGTGTGACTCTGCTGTCCGTTCTCACTGCGTGCAGATCCCACGGTTGCCAGTTCACCTCCCAGGTCGCTCCCTGCCCACTTTCATTCCATGTCCATGACTTGTGGACACAGACAAAGCAGTGAAGAATTCTAGGTCCTCTTGGGGCCGGAGCGCTAGCACAGCGGGGAGGGCATTTGTCTTGCACACTGCCGACCCGGGTTTGATCCCCGGCATCCCATAGGTCTCCTGAGCCCACCAGGAGGGATTCCTGAGTACAGAGCAGCCGCATTGCCGGGTGTGACCCAAAACTGTCACTGTCACTGTCCTCCCGTTGTTCCTCGATTTGCTCAAGCGGACCCAGTAGCGTCTCCATCGTGAGCCTTGTTGTTACTGTGTTTGGCATATGGAATACATCACGGGGAGCTTGCCAGGCTTTGCAGTGCGGGTGAGATACTTTCGGTTGCTTGCCGGGCTCTCCGAGAGGGGCGGAGGAATCGAACCTGGGTCGGCCAGGTCGGCTACGTGCAAGGCAGACGCCCTACCCACTGTACTAGCGCTCCAACCCTAAACAAAAACCAAAATTTATGTCTTCCAAGACACATGTTCCAAGTTGAGATTGATGAAGGCTGTACACTCTTATCTTCTATTTGCGTACTCACATAGCCCTCAAGTGTCGTGTGGAAGGTCTGTTTCACGCCCCATTTTTCGGGATTTTATAACCGCTTCCGCCTGTGATCTCACTGTTTAAGGTCGCACGAGCCTAGTGCTGAATGCTGTCTTGGGGTGTCCGAGCATAAGAAGGCAGCAGTGTTAACAGAAAAAAGGCCTGTTTTAGGGAGGCTTCCTGCAGCACGAGTTACAGAGTATGCTGGCTTGGAGTTCAGTATTAATGAGCTAACAGATATTCTAGACAGTGTCTTCTAAAAAAAAACACCCACAAAACAAGGTTATAAGCTAACTGGTTGATGAGGATGTTATGATCAGGAGCTCACAAGCTTTTACTTTCACTCAGAACAGTGGTTCAGAATTTGTGAATTCAGTCTTCATAGTAGCTGGATTCATCATATCTCCTGCAAGTAATGGGAACTGTTTGTCTATGCTTAGAGAAAAACTTGAAGGAAATCATATACCAATGATTATGATTATTTTATTATCCCTGTCCATTAGGGTTTTTTATAGTGAATCTTTATTAGCTCTTCAATCAGATTAAATATTACTTAAATGTTGATTTTAAAGATTAATGAGTTTTTTTTAAGTAGCCATAATTTATTGTCCAGATATTGTTCATCATAATATCAAAGTAACAATGTTAGAAGTCAACACTGAGCTTGAATTGTTCTTTTTCGTTTGTTTTTGGGCCACACCTGACAGTGCTCAAGACTTTACTCCTGTCTCTGCACTCAGGGCTCACTCCTGGCAGAGTTTGGGGGACCCTATGGGGACCTGGGGATGGAGCCCAGCTTGGCCGTGTGCACGACAAATGCCCTCCCCACTGCGCTATCGCTCTGGCGCCTAGATTATTTTCCTTCTGGAGCATCCTCACTCGTATTCAGTGAGGATCCTGTGCCTGCCCTTTAAGCCGTGTCCCCTCTCAGTGTACTTGAATGCTTCTTTCTATTTTGGTGTTGCTTTTCTTGCTGCTGTTGATTTGGTTTTAGTTCTTGTGTTTCCTTTAGCAGAACCCAGAACTCATACATGCAAGACATGTATTTGGCCACTGAGCCAAGTACACGGCTGCTCTTCTTTTTTTTCCTTCTTGGATAATATCCAGCAGTACTCAGGGATTACCCCTGACTGTACTCAGGAATTACTCCCGGTGGTGTTCGGGGGGCCATCTGGGACGCAAGGCAAGCGGCCTCCCTGCTGTCCTATCTCTCCGGCCCCAGAAAGGAATTTCTTGATGGTGAGGCTTGACTCTCCTGTGCCCGTGATCTGCTTTCAAGAGGTCAGGGGTTGAGGTGGGGACTGGCTCAGGGGCCTGCAGATGCCCTGCAGGTGCCCGGGTCCGTTTTGATTTGCCATCATGACTTCCCAACACAGTGCGGCTCTAATTGAGTTTCAGGCCGTGCTTTAACTTTGATGGTTTGGAGCTACGCTCCATCTCCTTGAACGGTGAGACACTTAGGGACCTTGGTCTTCCCAAGCTGGCGTCTCTGGTCACCCACACTTGGTGGGGAGCTGAGAGGGAAGGACACTAAATCTCCGCCGTTACCCGTGTGCGCTCCATCTGATCGATCCCTTTTTCCCTGTCGTCCCTGTTTTGGAGTGAGTGTCGCGTTGCTGTTGATGTCATTTCCCTTCGGTCTTTCAAATAACAAGACCCACAAAATCCCAGTGTTGAAGAGGGAGTTTTTGCCTTTTGGGTCACACCCGGCAATGCACAGGGGTTCCTCCTGGCTCTGCACTCAGGAGTTAACTCCTGGCGGTGCTCAGGGGACCATATGGGATGCTGGGAATCGACCCCGGGTTGGCCGTGTGCAAGGCAGACGCCCTCCCCGCTGTGCCATCTCTCCAGCCCCGAGGAGGGAGGTTTTTTTTTCCTAAGCCCGAAGTCAAGCTATTTGCTTCTGTCGGTAGACAACGTGGAGCTCATCCTGAAGACGATCAGCAGCCAGCACAGTGTTGAGGGCCACGACAACGACCAGCCCGACTACGACAGCGTGGCTTCAGACGAGGACACGGACCCGGAAGCCACCGCCAGCAAGGCCAGCAGGCAGAAGGTGAGAGGCGACGGGGCGCCCGCAGCAGGGGCCGGGGCTTCTCTCTAGAACCCCGTCCTCTTGCGGATTGGCCTCATCTGCACGTGTGTCGGGGGTTGGCCCTCCAGAGAGTGCTGTGCAGGTAAAGTGGGGTCCACAGCTCGCGTGGGCCGGATGGAGCCTGGAATGCAGCAACTGGCTGGAAGACGGGAGTCCTTCGTCCCCGGCTCAGAGGCCGAGTCACAGCCCTGCCACAGTCGGGACTTTCTGCGGCTTGTGAGGAGGCGCCCTGTATTTCAGCCCCTCACCAGACGTTAGCCAGGTGTCGCTTTCCTGGCTGATCCGCCCCTTTGGCCAACCCCTTTCCCACGAGGCTGCGGGCCGAGGTAGAACATTACGGGCATCACCTGCAGCGGAGCGGCGGGCAGCGGGCAAGCCAGTACCCCACAGAGGCTTGGGGCGCGGGAGGGCTCTTCCACCCCGCCGCCAGGCGGACGTGGACGGTGGCCCAGGAGAGAGGGAGAGTCAGCTGAGATGGAGCGAGACTCCCGGCTGCAGCAGAGGACGGGGGAGCCAACCTGGACTTCAGCAGGCCCTGCCGAGCCGGGGCAGCTTTGGGGGCAGGTGGAAGGGCAGCGGTCGGAGCCGTCGGGGTTCCCGTGGGGAGCACGGGGAGGAAGGGATCGTAGTTGGGGGGCTGCTGGCAAGCTCCAAGCAGGGAGGGCCTGCGAGGGAGAGTCCGTGTGGCAGAGTGGCAGGCCTTGAGGGACCGGCAGGGGCAGACCTTACAGGCGTGTGAGAGCACAGGGAGAAGACGGGAGAAGGGCCGGGCGGGCGGGCAGGTGGAGAAAGTAGGACATCGTGGAGGTATGTGGAGGCCACGGAGCTCCAGCTCCCGGCCTGGGAGATAGACGGGCACGGGAGCCACTAGTCTCAGCCGAAAAGCCCCTGCCAGACCTCCCAGAAGCTCCAGGCCCACTCGGGGGGAAAGCAAGACCCTCCCCACTGCCAAGGTCCTCCGGGCTCTGACAGTGCCCAGGGCCGCCGCCTCCTGACCCTGCTCGCCCGCTGCCCCTGGCTGAGCTCTGTGCTGGCTGGAACTGCCCCCTGCCGACAGCCGTTCACTAATGTCCTCACCTCCTTAAGGCTGCGGCTCCCAACTCACCTCCCAAAGACTCACCCTGCCGGCCCAATTCGCCACTCTTCGTGCACTCACCTCCACTTCTCAGGCCCGCACCCTGCTCCGTTTGACCTGTCTTCACAGCACTAACAACTGCTGTCTTATCACATAGTTACTTCATTTTTTTTTTTTCCTCCTTCCCTCCTCTGCTCGAATGTAAATACCAGGAAGCAGGAATCTTTGGTTTCATTTCCAGTGAATCACAAGCCCCCTCGAATACTGCTGGATGCTCAGTAAAAGCCCGTTGGCCTGAAAGAGGTGACGACAGTGAATCAAAAGATAAACGAGTAAGCGTGAGGAAGGCAGACACACACGCACCTAGTCTGTTCGAGCAGATGATCGCCCCTGCCTGTTCTGATAGAAAGAAAGAAGGAAAGGAAGGAAGGAAGGAAGGAAGGAAGGAAGGAAGGAAGGAAGGAAGGAAGGATGGATTAGTGACTCCAGATTTTTTTCAAGTACCCTAGTAACCCCACTTTTATGTGTTACTTCTGTTTCCCTCTCAGAAGCCTTGACTTGGTTTGATGAACTTTGAAATCCAGCTGGCATGGTCAGAATCTGAAATTTTTTAGCTGTTAGTGCTGAATTATTGTCATCTGAGATTGTGAACGTTTTCCCCAATTTATTTTTAGAGCCTAGACTCAGATTTATCAGATGGACCAGTCACTGTGCAGGAATTTATGGAGGTCAAACACGCCCTAGTAGCTTCTGAGGCCAAGATACAGCAGCTCATGAAGGTGAATAACAACTTGAGTGACGAGCTGAGAATTATGCAGAAAAAGGTAACATGTTACTCCATGCCAGGGTGATTGACGCTTGCACCCCGTAGGGTGAGGGAGACGCCCAGGCATCGTGCTGGGGAAAAAATAGGCCTTGCCTGTCCCAGACCTAAAACGCTCTGGGCCAAGCTGTCTCTGGGAAACAAGACTCATCTGGCTGTCGTCAGTGAAGCCCATTCGATCAGAATCAAACCCTCCGCACGTCTCCCAGGTCGGAGACCGGGAACAGCCCCAGCCGGTGTTTGTGGTAGGCCTAGCCACCCTGAGGCTGCTGGACTGCCCTCTGCTTCCTGGGGGCCTGGCCACTGCTCCTCGAAACGTGAGTCTTCCTGTTTCTGGTGCTAAAGGAGTCTCGCAGTCAGACAGAACAGACGGCTGACCCGGCAGGTGGGCGTGTTTCAAGGAGCCCTGCTCGGAGCCCCCTGCCGGGGAAGGGAGGGGGCTGTCCCTGTCCCAGCTCTCACGCTGTCTGCCCAGGCCCACCTCCCTGCTCTCGGTCTTGACCGCCACTGGGCGCTCGTTTGTGCTCTAAAGCAGGGCCTGCCGCAGGGTCGGCTCCTGATAAGCACCACCCGAAGCACTTCCTCTGCAGTCACGGGAGCTGGACATGCAGCAGGGCACTGTCCCGTCTGGTGCAGCTCCGTCTTGCCTTACGGGAGAGTCAGAAATGTGTGAATTGGTTAATCCCTAAGAAACGAAGGGGTCTGAGAGTAGCAGAGCGTACGTACGTGTAAGAGGAAGATCACCTTGGCTGATGCGACAGGAGAGCACTAGTAACGGAAGTTGGAAATTCTGCATCTCCCTGAGACTTGGGAGAACTCCTGCCATCATGCAGCTCCTGCAAACGTAGGATTTTTGCACTTCCCTCACATAGAAACTAGACAGGCTATTTCTGGGTCTCCGTACACAGATTTGAAGGCTAGCGCTTCCGAGCCGTGAGCACAAGCAGAGCAGGCGGGCTGTGTTTAATGAGCGTCTGAGCCCTTGTCTGTCAGTGACGCTTCCTACGGGAGCCAAAACAGGCGCCAGCTCTCTGCCTTGTCAAGGCCGTCCCTGAACTGTGCTGGGGACGAAGGCTGGGTAGGGTCCAGTTTGGCCCTTTCCTGTAAGTGCTGGGCTTATGTTCCTTTGGCTTTTCAAAAGAACCTTTTTTTTTTTTTTTTTTTTTTTTTTGCTTTTTGGGTCACACCCGGCGATGCTCAGGGGTTACTCCTGGCTCATGCACT
>JAOXYA010000018.1:404123-426178 GCA_028565675.1 Sorex palustris | reverse complement strand
TTGATCATTGTATAATTGAAACCCAAGCACAAAAATATGTAAGTCTGGAAAAAATAAATAAATAAATAAATAAAATTAAAAAATAAAATCTGTGTGAGAGTGGAGGTTTCTGATTAGGCCTCAGAGACCTGTGACCTAACACAGTAAGACACTCAGTCGTCCACTTTCTGTCCTGATGGGCCAAACAAAGGCTAATACATTGAAAGGGAGAGAGGGAACAGATGCTCTCAAGGTCACTGTGAAGGACAAGTTTCAAATAAGATTTCAAGGTGAACTGCTGACAGCTGGAAACAAAGACAAGCAGGAACTGGAGAGTCTCATTGACATCAGCATTTAGACAAGGAACTTTCCAGGCCAGAGTCGAGAAATGCCTCTGAAACCTTGGTGATGCTCTAAACAGGGACCAGGGAGAGAGCTCATGTGGTAAAGCACATAACTAGCAAGTATGAAGCCCCGAGTTCGATCCCTCATGGCCCCTCAAGTGCCACCACACGCCCGGGCTCCAATCCTCACCACTGTTCTCCAGGTGTCTCAGATTGAACCTGATGTCCTAGGGCACTGCTGGGCATAACCCCTATTTAAAAAGGAGGTGGTGCTTAGACGGTCTGGGGGCCCCACTGACAATTCTTGGCCTGATGGGCTCAGGCCCTGGGATACTGCCCAAGCCCTGCAATGCTGAACATCACCCCACGTACCAGGGCAGAGCTGGGGGTGCCCAGGGCCTCACCAGGAGGTATTCAGTGGCCCCCAGAGCTGCACCCTGAGATGCTGAGGGCAGGGAGGGGCCCATGGTGCCAGGAGTCAAACCTGGGTCGGAGGGGCACATGGTGACAGGAATCAAACCTGGGTTGGCTGCTTGCCTACCCTCCACCCTAACCACTGTACTATCTTCTGGTGCTGTTTTTTTTAAAAAGAACGAGAGATATTGATGCAAAGGGTTAGAGCCAGGAGCCGGGGCTTCCTACTGCACAGTCCCCTGTAACCCAAGTGTGATCCAAAACATCAAAGTTCCTGCAGAGAGGAAGGCTTATGGCTCTAGCCCCGGGTTGCACGGCCAGAACACAAAACACAGACACCAGGGGCTGGAAGGACAGTGGTTGACCCTATTTGATCTCCAGCAACACACAGGGTCCCCAGGCACCACCAGGAGTGATCCGTGAGCACAGAGCCCTGAGCACAGCCAGCTGTGCTGTTCTAGAACAAAACCAAACAAAATACGAAGACTTGTGCAGGCTGGAGACGTAGCAGTCCTGCAATCCCTGAGCACTGAGACAGGCGGAGACCTCAGTACGGCTTGCTGTGGCCCAAAATTAGAGTGACAAAATCAGAGCACATGCACTTTGCCTGCCATTCCCTGTGCCTGGGTCCGCTCCTGGTCGTCCCGCCCATGGCCCTCACCCTCGCACACAGCACTCTCAACAAGGCACTTCCCAGTCCCGCAGGCTACAGGCGGCAGAAGCAGTGGCCCCCACCACACAGTGCCCACACGCCTGGGCTCCGGTCCTCACCATTCTCCTCCAGACGATGAGGCTTCTGCGGTTCAGGTTCAGGTTGGGGGACCCCAGGCAGCAGCGGGTGACCCAAGGGCTCCTGCACAGCTCCAGGGGACACCAAGCTCTCAGGAAGAGCTTCAGGACATGCCACGACCTACCAAGCACAAGCAGAGCAGTGAGCAGGGGACAGGCCATGCAGCCAAAGACCACGACGCTCCTTCACTCCTGGTGCCAGGCCACCACTTCTCCGCTGGCTGCAGAAACGTGACATGCGTCAGCCGCTCCCCATTCAATGTACCACACCGGGTTGTTTGTTCGAAAGGAGAAAGCGAGAATGGAGAGATGGCTCTGAGGGCAAAGTATATGTGCCTTTAGCACGTGAGACTCCAAGTTCAGTCCCATGCACTGCCAGTGACGACCCTGTGGCACCCAGCATCACTGGCCAGAGCATTAAACCCTCAGGTCCACATGACGGGCCTCATATATATCACCAGGAGGAGCCCCCGGCTCCCTGAGCACTGTCTGGGAAGCCTCCAAAGAATCCAGTACAGAGGAAATGAAAGAGAAGGCGGGGCCACTGGACAGAATGGGTGACACGTACTTTAGATCGGGCCGCAGTGAAGGCTGTTCTGAAAAGGCCACATGGCGCAGAGCAGTGATGGAGAGACCGGTGAGAACAGAGTTTGGAAAGGCAAGCCATAGAAGTCCCCCCTGGGCAACCAAGGGCAAGACAGGACAGACTCAACTTCACATCTGACGGTAGCCCGAGTCCATTTTTCTGTCCCCAGCACCTCTACAACCCTCGGAGCACAATTCCTCTGCATCTGCTTGTTCTGGGAGGTGTGAGCTGAATGGGTCACTGCAGGTAATATGATCAAGACTGAGAAAGGATTCCCCCTCTCTGGGGGTTCAAAGCACTCGAAATATGAGCAGTCGGAGAGCCAGCAAGGGTGACGGTGCACACGTCAGAGGGACTGGGCGGAGAAGTGGGTGTGTAGTGACACCTGCTCAGAACCAGAGTGAAGATGACACCAAGTAGGTCATAGGGTCCTTTTAGAACAGTACAGAGGAACAAGGAAACAGGAGAAATCGAGAGGGCTCCCAGACACACAGCTACTGTGAAATGAAATGCAATACACATAGCGAGGAGGAGCCCACAGCCTGAGAAAAGTTCCTCTTTAGGCTCCCCACCCTGACCACCCCAAGAAATAGCATTTTGTCTCCCTCACAGAAAGGAAGATGCAGGGTCACAGAAACACTACAGCAGGTAGGGAGGACACTTGCCTTGTATGTGACCAACCCAGATTCCAACACGTGCACCCTAGATGGTACCCCAAGTCCTGCTACAAGACTGAGTACAGTTTACTAAGCACTGCTAAGTGTGATCCCAAATCCAAAACCAAAACTCAAAACCTGCAAAGGCAAAAAACAAAATGAAAATATGGCGTTTGCAACTCAGATGACAGACACGGTGTCTATTTTTTTTCCAGAGGAAAAATAAGTCAGGCAGATTATTCAGATTATAAAAGAGGGCATGCATAGCTCTCTGAGTCAACTCAATCAAATCAAAGAAGTGCACATGAGAATAGGACAGAGGAGGCTGGAGCAATAGCACAGCAGGTAGGGCATTTGCCTTGCACACGGCCGACCCAGGTTCGATCCCCAGCATCCCATATGGTCCCCTGAGCACCGCCAGGGGTAATTCCTAAGTGCACAGCCAGGAGTAACCCCTGAGCATCGCTAGGTGTAACCCAAAAAGCAAAAAAAAAAAAAAAAAAAAGAGAGAGAGAGAATAGGACAGAAATGGAATATGGCATCTTTCATGATAGCAATTATCAGAAGTTTGATAGCTTCATATATCAGATTGTGGGCCAAAATTTCTTTTATAAGGAATAGAGAGACAGTACAGCAGGTAGGGAGCATGTCTAATACGTGCCCAACCCCACTTTGATCCCCATCACCACATAGGGTCCTTTAAAATATCACCAGAAGTGATCCCTGAGCACTACCAGGTGTGACCCCAAAAAGCAACAACAGAAAGTAAATCACTGATTGCCTTCCCCAGGTTAACACACTGATTCTCTTTGCTGCTATGTCGGAAATCACCATAGTGGACATCATCCCAGAAGGAAAGAAGAAAGAGGAAACGGAGGCAGCTCCCTCCCTCTCATCCTCTCCTTCCTTGCTGCTGCTCCCCTCTCACTCACCTGCCGTCTGTGGTCCTCGAGTTCCCTCTGGATACTCTCCACCACTGCCACTGCCTCTTCCCCGCTTTCAGGGTGATGCTCCCGCACCCAGGCCTGGAACTCTTCAGGCAGGATGCTCAGGAACTGCTCCAGCACCAGCAGCTCCAGGATCTGCTCCTTGGTGTGGATCTCAGGCCGCAGCCACTCACAGCAGAGCACACGGAGCTGGCTCAGGGCCTCCCGAGGCCCCGACACCTCATGGTACTGAAAGTGCTTGAAGCGCTGGTAAAATGTCTCAAACACGGGTGGGTTGTACTCATGCATCCATGTGCAGTCTTCCTCCTCCACCTTCACTATGAGAAGGTCTTCTTGGTTGGGGGAAGCCTCGGCCGGCGGGCCTAAGTCTATAACAGCCCCGGATCCCGTCATGATCATCCCAGCTCAGAGTGGGTGGCTCCAGGTGAGCTGGGTCAGTGCTTCGCGCAAATCTGCTTTCACGAGCTCATGAGTGCACCGCCTAGGGACAAGCAGAAACCACGATTAGCAAAGAAATGACAAACAGATCTTCGGACAGAAGATACGACCATCGCTCTGCTCCTAATGATTATCGAGATGACACTACATTTTTATAGCACGTCAAACAGAACCTAGAAGGTAGGCATCGGGCCGAGCCAAACATCAGTTTCATTGAGAAGAAATTCTGATTTTATAGAAAGGACAAGGCGACTTACCAATGACTCCGGACGCAACCGCTCCTTCTCTCGACCGTCGGTCGAATTTAAGGCAGAACGGGAATCGACAACGAAATGGTCCCAATCGGTCCTGCCCGTCTGGCCACAAGAGCGCGGCTGCCCAACGGGAGGCTTCATTGGTGCCGGACACGGCGAGGCTCCGAGGGCAGCGGGGGCCCGGGTCCGCGGAACCGCCCCTGACCCGGACACGCGGGGCGGGCCGCTCAAGGTGAGGCTCAGGAGTCCCGGGCGGACACGGCCGAAGCGCTTCCCCTTCCTCAAGGCCCCAGTCCCGGGGCCTCCCACGCTTCTCCGGAGGCTCCCACCCGCAGTCAGCTCGAGGAAGATGGATTTCCTCCCACAAACCGAGGGCAAAAGACCAAAGCGACACTTGGCAACACTTCTCCGCCGGAAGTATGCCAGTCCGGGCTCTCCCGGTCCCGTCGGGTCGAGCCCTAAACCCCACCCCCAAGAGCACTTCCGAGTCCTCTCTAGGAATCCCGGAGGTCCTCGCCTCGCAGCGGGCGGGAAATCCACCGCCATGCCCCGCCCCCGGAACAATGAGGATCAATCAGAGAGGAGAAGGCGATAAGACCTCCGCCCCCCAAGGTGCCAGGAGCCAATCAAAGGGGACCTGACGGGTCGGGCCCGTGCCAGTCCCACCTTCCGTCACTCGGCGGCTAAAGCCACGGCTTCGACAGAGCAGAGAGAAAAACTGAGCTGCTCTCATCCCTGTCCCACTTCGCCCCACTTCAGGTCTATTTCAATATTCCAAACTCTTTCCTTGTCCTAGAAGAAGGATCCTGGGGCGGGGTACTGGGGGCACTTTAAAAGTCGCTGCTAAGGCAACAGTTGCTCGTGTCCGATTGACCGTGCAACTTGCGCTCCCAACGCCCCCGTCCGAAGTGGGTCGTTCCTATCTGCAACCCTCACGTCTCGGTCACTTTGGACTTTTCAGAATCTACACCTGAAGCTCTGTCCCTCTCCGAACCCCGTTCCCAAATACGCCCTCCTGCTCACCAATCCCCAACGCCAATCCTGCCCGTTCTCAGAGCCTGCGGCCCCAGGAACTACATCTCCCAGAAAGCACCGCGCGGGCCGTACTCTCGGCTCTCCGCCTCCAGCCTATCAAAGTGAAGTGCAGAAGCGTTCCCAGCGCCTTCGGCTGGAACGGGGTGTGCTGCCAAGTCCATTGCCCTCCAAACTGTGAATAGTGGGCTCGGCAGCCCGCATCCGAAGAGAGGGGAGTCATTCCAGCAAGGCTTCGCTAGCCACGAGGTCCCACCCTTAATAATCTCGCATTTTTGTATCTGTCCCCAAAACTGTTAGGCAGGACAAGAGTTGATATGACCACCTTTAACACGTCGCTGAATAGAGGCTCACTCAGTCAACCTGGATCAGAAGGCCGCAATCATGAATAAACTTTGAGGATGTCCTACGGTCATACCATCCTGAAAGCACACGATCTCGTCTGATCTCAGAACTTTAAGGACGTCTTGCTAGCACTGAGGTCTACACTATGAGAAAGAAAAAATACAGAAAATCCCCTTTTGAGACCACAGCGGGGAGGGCGTTTACGCAGCCCACTCAGATTCAATCCCCTGAACCCCATATGGTCCCCCAAGCCCTGCTAGGAGTGATCCCAGAACGCAGTCAGGAATAAACCCTGAGCATTGCCGGCTGTGGTCCAAAACCCAAAAAATTAAAAACAAAAAACAAAGCTTTGTCTTCAGAGACCTTTAACTGGAGAGACTAACATTGACAGAACAGCTCTGTTGGTGCCTTTCAGTACGACTTCACCCTGGGCATCAAGGGGTTAGCCCTGAGCACAGCCAGGTGTCACCCCAAAAGACCAAAAGTGATTAGGAAGTGATTTATAATCACTATAGTAACATATCACCATAAAGCAAGGAAACATATCTAAAAATATAGATGTATAGAAGAGTGTGAGGGTCAATTTCCTGGCCATCATACCTAAGGTTGAAGAACAGGAAATAACAGAAAAGAGAAATTGAACTTAAGACTAGAACAAAATCCTTGGCAACTTTGACATCTAAGTGAGGTTTGCAAGGGAGCTAGCTAGACATAGGCTAAACATAGGCAACCCCGTGTCAGGGGACTGGTAAAATCTGTTATGAACTTATTGCTTGCAAATCTCAAGTATGTTTAAATTAAAATATGTCTTGAAGGCCATCCAGGAAGTAAGGTTAACCCTGGTTCTACCCAGGCACCACATATGGTCCTCCAATCACAGCTGGGTTCAGTCCTGATAGGAGGAGGAGAAGGAAGAAGGAAGGAGGAGGAGGAGGAGGAGGAAGAAAGTAGTAGTAGTAGCTGTAGCCTGGGGCTTGAGAGATAGTACAGAGGGGAGGGCCCTTGCCTTACAAGGGACCTAGTGGATTTGATCTCCGGCATCACATATGGTTCCCCGAGCAATGCCAGAGTGATTCCTGACCAGAGAGCCAGGAGTAACCCCTGATAATCCCCGGGTATGACCCAAAAGCAAAATAAAAAGGTCTCTGGCCCACAAGGACTCTGCGATTAAAACTCGCCACCAGGCTTGGTTACTTTCACCCTCGGTTATGCAAATCTACACCGTGCACATCTCCAAGGATTGCAGTCACCGCATCGTCCGGCAAAGATCGATACTAGCTTCTTCAGGAACTTGATGGCAAGCCACCGAGATGCATCGCAATCCTCCAGGACGCCTAGAGAAGACTCGGAAATGACCGCTTGGGGAAGGCACCTGGGGGGGGGTCGGTGACGCATTTCCGTTCTGGGCGAGCGTCGTCTCGTCGCCGGGAGATGCAAGTTACCGCTGAGTGCTGATACCCGAGGGTCCGCACGGGGATCGGCGTGTCCCGGCTTTAGGGAGACCCCAGGAGCATCTTCCCGCCTGCACGCCGCATCCTGAGAAAGTCTTTCCCAGGCGGAAAGCGATGAGTTCTCTCTTGGCCGAGAGTCCCGGCAACGACGCCGCGACGGGGTCCTGGCTGCTGACCGCACAGTCCCTGCAGGATGGACTCTTGATAGTGAAAGTGGAGGAAGAGTCTCCTCGAGGCGGGGACTGTCAGGATCCCGAGGCTTGTCGCCAGCACTTCCGGAGGTTCCGTTACCAGGAGGGGGCGGGACCCGAAGAGGCGCTGCGCCAGCTCCGGGACCTGTGTCGCCGCTGGTTGCGGCCCGAGAGACACTCTAAGGAGCAGATCCTGGAGCTGCTGGTACTGGAGCAGTTCCTGAGCGTCCTGCCCCGGGAGCTGCAGGCCTGGGTGCGGGCGCACGGCCCCGAGAGCGGGGACGAGGCCGCTGCCGCCGTGCGCGCGGTGCCCGCGCCTGGTCGACTCTGCCCGCAGGTGAGGCGGGGCGCGGGGCTTCGCGTTGGAGCGCCCGGGGCCAGCAGTCAGACGAGGCTGGGTGGGAAGCGAGGCCGCGGAGCCCCGCCGCCCTGAATGCGAAGTCCTCCTACGCAGGTGGATGGCTCGGTGATCTCCTCCTCCTTCGGTTGGCAATGGTTCTCCCGTGTGAGGCCTGCTTGCAAAGCCTTTGCTCTAACCCATTCTGCTATTTCCAGGCCCTTCTGCAGCCTTCTAGAGCAAGTTCAGTAAATCTGCCATGACTTCCACGAGTTCTGAGAGTCCGGATAGTGTAGTCAAGGTGGAGGATGCTTCCTGAGTCCCTCGGATTTGTAGCCAGCAGCCTAGATCTCTTGATCTGATACCTGAGCAGGAGAGAGGGTCACCCTTTGCACTCAGCCCTCCACCTGAGGTGTCACTCCAGGTGTAAACGTCAGAATTCAGTTAAGTTGGAGGCCACTTGGTGTCAGTTTTTCCTGCTTGGAGCTTTTTCAGTCTTTACCTATAAACATCACAGGTATTTCATGGCTTTTTACATGAGCAGGCCTGCTCTGGTCATAATTCACTCCGTTCCACTTTAGCTAAGCCCCTCTCTCTGAACACAGCACGACCCGACTGGGTACCATCCTTTGCTCTTTGCCATCTTGTGCTACTCAGCTGCTGCTGCTGGACTCCAGGACAGAGCTACGTAGCTACTGTAAAATTGGGGTCTTGGGGCCAGCAAGACAGTATAATGGACAGGGCACTTGCCTTCACATGACCGACCCGGATTCTATCCCCAGCACCCATATGATGCCCCGAGCCTGCCAGGAGTGACCCCAGAGTACAGAGCCAGGAGTAAGCCAGGTGTGGCCCAAAAAACAAATACAAAAGATCTGGGTCTAGCCCATTTTTTATTGCAGTGGGAGAAGGGGATGTAGACCCGTGGGGGGCCCTGGTTCCCACCCTTTCTTTATCACTTGTAGAGTGACTGGCCCCTCCCTGGAGTCTGGTTCCAGAGTTGAAGAAGCCCTGGGGGAGGGATGGTCTTTCCAGCCTCTTTCCAGCCACTCTCCAGGACTCGGGCCGCTCCCAGCTCAGCTAGAGATCTCAGACATGCCGGACAGCAGCGACCTCCGAGCTCACAGCAGTCAGGCGGTGCCTCTGCCCTTCCCCACGCCAGGGGCTCCTCTCTATGGACTGTAGCTCCCTGTGGCGTCAGCCACTATGCTCTGCCATAGGCTGCCCATCCTTCCTCACCCCTGCCTCGGGCTGGGGCCCCTCTGCCTGCCTCAGAATGTCCGAGCTCAGTACAGCCCAGAGCAGCGTCCTGGAGTCTAAAGGAGATCCGCTGGGATAGTTTTCCTTTGCCAAGAAGCCAAAGGAGTAGCTTGTGACCAAGATAGATTTTGTAACACTCAGGTGCTTTGGACAGGAGACACCACCTGCCAGGGCCCTAGGACAGCACAGCAGCAGGAGAACTTCTGGTGGCACCTGTACTGGCCTTTGCGAGGGAGAGGCCAGATGAGGCAGCCCAAGCACGGATGCTTGGTGTCTAGAAGCACAGCATAGACTTGGGGCTTGTCATCTTCCCACGCCCCATGGCCGAAGCCCCGCTGCCCACTGCGGTCGGTACCTGGCACTAGGGTGATAGAAGCAGATCTGGGCCCGGGGGAGGAGCTGGGTGCCCAAGTCACTCGTGTCGTGTGCTTTTAGGGGTTGGTGGCAGTGGAGGACACGGCAGTGTCTCTGGCCTGGGCGGGGCTGGAGCAGCTGGACCTGACTCAGAGAGACCTCGACGGAGAGAGCATGCTGAAAGCCTCCTGTTCCCCAGGAGACATGGTGTCCCCAAGTAAGTGAACCTGCAGCTCTGTGACAGTGTGACATTTGGAAGGACAGACAGGAAGAGGGATAGACTCTGCCTGACCAAGACCAGGAGGGATCTTTCTGATCTGTGCAGTCAGTGATATGTTTAACCCTTTATGTCAGCTCACTTTTCAGAAAATGCACCTGAGGACCAGAGAGGTAGTACAAGTCTTAAGACACTTGCTTTGCATGCCACTGACCCTGGTTTGATCCCTGGCACTGCCAGGTGTGGCCCAAACCCCTCCCTCCCAGATGTTTTCCATTTTTTATCCCTGTATAAGATGAAATGTTTCTCAATATTATGCCCCTGTAACCATTATCTGTGTTAACCCACACGATGTATGTTTGTATGCCTTTATAACTTTTAGTTTTCCTTGGAATTATTAATTCCTTGTTTGGCCTAATTGCTAACTGCTGGATACCAATTCCCCCTGAGCTCTCTCTGACATATTTCTGCTCTTGTTATATTTTCAAGAGCTTTTATTATGTTTTAGACGTTTCTTACAGGAACCATAGAGTACAGCAGGGAGGGCGCTTGCCTTGTATGTGGCCAACCTGGGTTTGAACCCTGGCACCATATATGGTCCCCTGAGCCCTGCCAGGAGTGATTCCTGAGCACAGAGCCAGGAGAAAGTCCTGTGCACTGCTGGGTGTTGCCTCTTCTAGATTTCTTTCTCCTTGGGTGCAGCAGTGACTGCCAGCCTGAGCATTCGTTATAGGTTGTCAGATTTATTCTTTCATGGCTGTGGAACGTGGTGACAGGCACTCAATCTTGCAAAGCACCCCAGAAACAAGGCCTCGCAAGAGGGAGTATCTGGGCAAAGTTGGCAAGAACAGGCGGTCAGCACAGGGTGTTCTGCACATGCTAGTCACATGCTCCAAAGACACAGAAACTGTCACATACACTTAGCAGGTCATCCTAACCACAGTATCTAGCCTTAATTGGGATTGGACTAGGGAAAGCAGAGTAGGAAAGGTGATAGGCCCATAATGCTAAAACTTTATATGATCGGACCTTCTGTAAGCAGAGACCCTATATAAAATGTGTGTATTTGGCAATAAAGTGAACAGCCATGAGCTGCTCCCAGAGGGGATTTCTCCACATTTCATCCTTCAGCACATCTGCCAGGACCCGGTGCACAACATGTCCAGGCACATTGGGGAAAAACTGTTCCCCAACAATGGACTTCATGTCTCATCAATGTTTTCGCATAGGTGTTCCTGAAATGTTTTCACTTTATTTGCATGTCAAGGTCAAACCTGAGAATTCAGGCCAGAGCAATAGTCCAGGGAGGGCATTTGCCTTGCATGAGGCTGACCCGGGTTCAATCCCCGGCATCCCATAGGGTCTGCTGAACACCGCCAGGATTGATTCCTGAGTGCAGAGCCAGGAGTAACTCCTCAGTATCACCGGTGTGACCCAAAAAGCAAAAAACAAAACCCTGAGAATTCTATGTATTGGGGTCAGCATCCTCAGTAATGGGTCAGTCAGTAGCTTCTGTTTCCCTGCCCCGCCTGGGTGACCTGTGTATGACTGAGTAACACTCAGCAGACACTTTTTCTGAGGGAGCTGGGGACCTGCTGAGGGATGCAGCTCGCTGAGCTCTGAAGGAGGGGAGTGTTAGAGGACAGTATGATGCCCCTGCCTGCTTCTTCTGGCCCAGAAGCGACACTTCCCACCGCCAGCGGCATTCAGAAGGTACAGCCTCCTGGGGCTGAGCCGAGAACATCCTAGATGAGGGGGTGGCTGGAGGACTGCATTGGGCAGCACACAGACCCAGCTGTCCCTCTTGTCCACCTTCCAGGCCTGCTTCTAGAGAACGGTGGATGGCAGGAGAGGTGGCACGGCTGATGGAGCTACCATCAGGCCACTGCAGAGAATCAGCATGATTATTCTTGGGGAACACTGGGGGTGGGGGGGGGTGTCACCCTGGGCCAGCCAGCACTTGGTTTCACTTTTGCCCAGGAAAGAAGTGACCATTCTTCTTATTCTTATTCTTATTATTATTTTTAATTTCAGGTTTGGAAACCAGAAGGGAGAACAAAGCGTTGATTCCAAAGCAAGAAATTCTGGAAGAGGAGGATGGGCTGCCCCCATTTCCTGGGGACGGTGGGGAGGAGCGGGCAGGAGGGTCCCTCTGGCCCAAACGGGAAACCCCTCGGGAGGAGCCAGGACCCCCCTGCGGCTCGGGGCCCCGCAGCGGCCTCGAGGTGGGGCCACAGGCCGAGAAAGGGCCCAGGCCCCACCCCTGCCCCGAGTGCGGGAAGACCTTCAGGCAGCGCTCGGACCTGGCCAAGCATCAGCGGGTGCACACGGGCGAGAGGCCCTATGCCTGCCCGGCGTGCGGGAAGCGCTTCAGCCAGAGCGCGGCCCTGAGCAAGCACCAGCGCACGCACACCGGGGAGAAGCCCTACGCATGCCCCCGCTGCGGGGACAGCTTCCGCCAGAGCTCGCATCTCCGCCGGCACCTGCGCGTCCACGTGGGCGAGCGGCTGTACCACTGCGACCAGTGCGGGCAGCTGTGCCCGGGCTCCAGCTGGCCGCGCCACCAGCGGCTGCACGGCGGGGACCGGCCCCACGCTTGCGAGCACTGCCCGAAGAGCTTCAAGCGCAGCTCAGACCTGGCCAAGCACCAGCGGGTGCACACGGGCGAGAGGCCCTATGCCTGCCCGGATTGCGGGAAGCGCTTCAGCCAGAGCGCCACGCTCGCCACGCACGCGCGCACTCACACGGGGGAGAAGCCCTACCGCTGCGGCCAGTGTGGGGACAGCTTCCGCCAGAGCCCGCACCTGCTGCGGCATCAGCGGGTCCACAGGAATAAAGTCCCCGCCTCCTGACGCCTCCAGCCTGAGCCCTTTGCTTTCCGATGCCCACGTGCTGGGAGTCAGGTTCTGGGTGTCTCCGTTCTGGAAACTCCCTCTGACCTGGTCTCCACACACACCTTTCTGCTGTTAGTGCCACACACCGAGCCAGGAGCCCCCTGACAAGGCAGGCCCCTAACACACCACAAGCTCTGGATCTCATCTTGACTGGAGTCATTTAGAAAAGTCTTTCTTAGACCTCAGTCACCTAAGGACTCCAAATAGTCGCAAAGTTAAGTGCGTTCACGAAGCACTCTCTTCTTAACGTTTCTGCGTTGGTTTTTCGGTTTGGAGCCACACCCAGTGGTGCTCAGGGATCACTCCCGGCAGGGCTTGAGGGCCCATGAGTGGTGCTGGGGTTCGAACCTAGGTTGGCTGTGTGCAGGCAAGCGCTCTGCCCACTGTACAGGCTCTCTGGCCCTATTTTTTGCCCCTTTGGTTTTTGGGCCATACCAGGTGGTGTTCAGAGCTTATTCATGGCTCTGCCCTTAGGGTTCACTCCTGGTGGTGCTCAGGGGACCAAATGTGCTAGGGATTGAGCCAAGATCAGCTGTGTGCAAGGCAAGTGCCTTAACTGCTGTACTATCTCCCGGGCCCTCAAATACACTTTCTGTCGGGGCCATACTTGTCAGTGCTCAGGGCTTATTTATGGCTCTGAGCTCAGGAATCTCTTCTGGTGAGGTGCCAAGGATTGAACCCTGGTCAGCCGCATGCGATGGGAGGCGAGCACCCTACCTGCTGTATTATCACTTTGTCCCCTCAAATATACTTTTGACCAATGACTGGTAACATATAAGGACTCACACACGTAACAGCTCAAAACAACACACGTTTATTATCTCTGCTCTACAGGGCAGAAGCCCGGGTGGATCTAGCCATTTGGGGGCTCACAGGTTGAATCAAAATGTCCTGGGGCTGAGCTCTGAGCAGGTTCTGGAGGAGAGGTCTGCAGCCCCTCGGGCTGCTCCACCGTCAAGCCCGCAGTGAGCCACCAAATCCTGCACATGCTCTGAATTTCTTTCAGTTCATCCCTTAAGCCTCCAGACCAATTCTCTGCTTTTCCAGGTGCCGTGCAATTAGAGATGGTGCTCCTGGATGATCTGGATCATCTGTCTTTTAAGTCCCTAACCTTACCTTCATCTACAAACTTCCTCCAGCCAAGACACATAATCTACTCGCAGGTTCCAAGGATGAGGGCACATGGGCATCTTACAAAGAGGGGGGCATGCAGCCTACCATGATTTGTTTCACATCCCCAAGAACTTGATGTGACTTGCTCATCCACTGTGCCTTTTGGGACTGTGGTTCAGCTCCAGCCTTCCATGGCTTTGATTGCCGTCAGAGCTCTTCGGACGTGCTCGTGCAGCAATGAAAAGTCTGTATTTTTTGAAGTTCTGGCTCTGTGGACCCATTTGTTTGTTTGTATATGCTATATCGAGTCTGGACATAATTCTCTGTCAACCGTATGACCTGCAAATATTTTCTCTAAATTTGTGGGTTGCCTATGCATTTTCTTCAAATTTTATCAGAGGGCAGACGAAAGGTTTAACTAATTTATCATCATTCCCCTTTTTCTGTTACTGCTTTTGGAGAGAGGTAGGGGGCACACCTGCTTGTGCTCAGCTGACTCCTGGTTCAACACTCAGAAATCACTCTCGATGGGGTCAGGGGACCCAACGGAGTGCCAGAGAGCAAACCCAGGCTGGCTGCATGCAAGGCAAATGCCCTTCTTGCTGTCCTATCGCTCTGGCCTCCTAAGCATCTCAGTTAATTTCAATATACATACAGGGTTAAAACTGCTTGTTTAAATGCTTGCAAGTGTCTAAGTGGAAAAGCATGGTGCAGGAACAGAGCAAAGGAGAATTTTCTGGGCTAAGATATTTTTCCTACTTTACATTTCCTTGCACATGGCCGACCCGGGTTCGATTCCTCTGCCCCTCTCGGAGAGCCTGGCAAGCTACCCGTAACCTATTCGATATGCCAAAAAACAGTAACAGCAAATCTCACAATTTGTTGTGATACGTTATTGGTGCCTGTTCTAGCAAATTGATGAACAACAAAAGGACAGTGCTACAGTGCTACATTTCCTTAGAAAATTTTCTAGTGATATCTTTCTGGGATTCTAATCTCATGAGCTTCAGGTTAAAATGACTATTCAGAGGGCTGGAGGGACAGTACAGCAGGGAGGGTGCCTAAGTGCCTTGCATTTAGACCACCTGGGTTCGATCTCCAACACCACATATGGTCCCCCAAGCAATAATAACAAAAATGATCACTGAGTGCAGCACCAGGAATAAGCAAGCAGGGTGTGACCCAAACACAACACCAAAAAAATTTCCTATATTTAGGGGCTGGAGCAATAGCACAGCAGGTAGGGCATTTGCCTTGCAAACAGCCGACCCGGGTTCGATTCCCAGCATCCCATATGGTCCCCCGAGCACCGCCAGGAGTGATTCCTGAGTGCATGAACCAAGAGTAACTCCTGTGCATCGCCAGCTGTGACCCAAAAAGCATTCGCGGAATAACGTTTTCTCCGGAGCAGTCGACCCTGGTGGATCGCTCTTTTTCAAAATAGGCACCAGAATGGCACAGGCGGCAAAAGTAACACGTTCGCCTGCCCTTCAACCTTTGGGTCAGAGCCCCTTGACCCCTCCTTCCGGCCCAGTAACAGAACAGCCGAGGGTGTGTTCAGAAGGAGGCTTGTCCCACCCTCTTGGCCTCCGCCTTGCAGCTCACAGCACCCGCCTCTTGCTTTTCTCTTTAGAAAGCCAAATCCGACCTGGTGAGGACTTCCCTCCGCCTGCTCACGGCCAGTGCCTACCGACTCCAGTCAGAGTGCAAGAAGACCCTCCCCGGGGACTTGGGTCCCCCCGCGGACGTCCAGCTGGTCACGCAGCAGGTCATCCAGTGTGCGTATGACATCGCCAAGGCCGCCAAGCAGCTGGTCACCATCACCACCAAAGAGAATGCCAACTGACGCGCGCGGACGCAGGCCCCTGCTGTGCGCCCCGCGTGGAGGAACCCCGGGCCAGACGGAAGACACGGAACTCTTGGGTTTTTTCCAGACACGAACGTTGAATGAAACTTTCAGACTTTTCAGAGAAAGCTCAGTATTATTTTTGCATGTTTTCTAACGACTTTCCAACTATCGGTTTAATCCACTTGCCTTATTTTGTGCCAGTTTACTTTGCTCCCTGACGTTCTTCTGTTCTGTCGGTGACTGTCGGGCTAGGGATCAGAGCCACACGCAGAACCTCACTGTCGAGAGCTCGCGAGGGCTGCGTCATCCCGTCAGACTGCCTGCCTGCGGTGGAAGTTAAGAGGGGATATTTAGGAAGAGGTTTCCTTGAGAGTTGGGTGAAAACAATAATCTCACGAAAGTCAGCGTTACCTCTTCCCTGCCAGGCGTTGTGCAGTGAGCAGATTTTCCAGACTCCTGCAAAATCCCTGAAGTTTGGGGTATCTCCAAGCATGTATGTAGAGAAAAGGACTTTGCCACTTTCTAAAAGTAGTGAACGCTCTCGGGAGGACGCAGTGGGTGCTGTTTCTCTGACAGTTGTGTTAAATGTTCTCTTGTGGATTTTTGTATCTTGAACCTCTCTGTCTCTCTCTCTGTCCCTCCGTCTCTCTCTGTCCTTCTCTCTCTCGCTTTTACGCTCCTCCTGAAGTTTAAATTTGCCTGGCATCGGGCCAGTACCCATCCCCCACGTCACATCTGCTTGGTCCACACCCAGTGAGGAGCACCCGCGCGTCACGCCACGTGACCCTGGGCCCTGCCTTACCCCAAGAACCCAGACATCTCACCCCCAACCCCCATGATTCTCTTCCCCGCGAGCCATCAGCGAATCTGGAGCGCCCGTTCCGAGAGTCCAGCCGCAGTCTGAGCGGGGGGACAGGGATTGGAGCTCCCCCGGGCGTGGCCCGCTGCCTGCCAGCTACCCCATCCCCTAGCGCTTCCGCACACAGCCTGTTGCTCTCCGCTCAGCATCCCCGGGGGCTTCCGTAAGAGTCAGACAGCCACCCGAGCTGGGGTCTCCTTGAGACGCCCTCCGGGTACCCCTGCCCTCCCCAAGCTAGGAAACAAGACAGAGATGGCGTTTCGGGCCGCTAAACAGACCTTTCCCGAATGTCAAGGTGTGTTCCTGACCCGGAAGGTCTGCCGGGTGGCCCCGAGCCTGACGGCTGCTGAGACCAGGCTGTCGTGATGCCAAGAGTGACAACCGGGCGCTGCTTAGAGACAACGGCTCCCCAGCCTCGCCCAGGCTGCCCCGCAGAAAAGGAGATCTGGTCTGCTAGGACTTTGGCTCTTCAGAGGACACCAGCAGTCTGGACGTTTTTGTGCCACGTGTCTGTGTCCATCTATGTCGGCAACTCCCATCCACGTTTGCAAGGCACAGCGTGGGGGGACTCCAGCTCCCGGAACCCCCGGTCGTGGCCTTTGCTCCAGGACCCCCAGAAGTGGGTGTGCGGGCCTGGCTTCCCTGGCTGTCTGATTCCACCCAGAGCCTTCCTAGAAACGGGCCCCTGTCGCCTGGGCTGAGTTGCCCCTCGTCCTGATTCCCCCCATGTATTCTGTCCCATCATGCTCACCCGTGCTCACAAAGGAGTCGGGGTCATCCAAGTCACCCCAACGCTCTGCCCGTGTTTCCCCAGGACTGTGACTGGCACCCACGCTTTGTCTGTCTCTTGGGGGTGGGTCTGCCCCCAGCCTCACGCGGATGCTCCGCTTCCCAAGTACGATGGCGAAAGGGTCCGACCGCCTCCCCACCAGCCGCCCCACTTGCTTGCCTGCACAACCGGAAGTGCCACGCTCCCACCAGGCGCCGACGCCTTCTGGCAGGGTGTCCGCCCAAGGCGGGAGCCCCTCTCTCAGCCTTTTCCGCATGCTGCATGCACTCAGCCACCCCACCTCCTCTGGCCCCCGGGTGGCGCTGCATTGGTGCTCGTTGGCCTCCAGGGGACAACAGACTCGGAATCTCCACTGAAGCCGCCCTAGAGGACGTTCCTTTGTCCCCGGGGCAAGTGAGGACCAACCGGACGGCTCACTGCTAAGCCACGGTGCCAAAACGCCAGAAAGAAGCCGCCAGGTGGAGCGACCCCCAGGGACAGGAGGGTCAGCGATGCCTGTCCAGTGTCCACTGCAGCCGCCAAGACCTGGTGTCGGAAGCTTCTCTGGTCCCGTGGGCAAATCGCACCTTGTCTACCCGGTGGATCTGGCCACCTCCGGCACCGGGGTTCTGTCCCCTGGCCCTAGGGCCTGCGTCTGTCACCTCGTTTTTTCGCCCTTTCTTCCCAGAGGCCGTCCCCTCCCCACCCCTGCCCCGAAGCTGACAGGACAGAGGTGCACTTTATGGAACTGACACTCGCTGAAGAGAAGGAAACGGTCCCGCTCCTGAGCTTCGGCCTCGGAATGCAAATAGTTCGTATTTGCCAAAGAGCCACAACTGGGCCCAGAGGCCCGACCCAGCATCTCGTCCCACTGGGACTGTCCACGGCACAGCCCAGGAGCTGTCGTGCCGCTCCACGCGGGGTCGGAGTGGCCGGCCAGCGCCTGGCACCCACGACCCTGAGCTTCCCAGGAACAATGTCCTTTGGGTCCCTTCCTCGTCCGGGTTGAAGGTCACACCCCACCTTCTTTTTTTTTACAAAAGAAAAATGCTGCATTGGAAAAAATGAAATGCCTTTTAATCACATGTGTTTGGTCCGTGTCATCCCTTGTTCTGTCTGCCCTTCCATTTCTTCGCTGTAGATTCTCCTCTGTACTTCCCGTCCAACCTTTCCAGTGTTGTAAAATCCTTTGGAATATGTGCCTGCTAGTTATGCAATAAACAGGCTCTCTCATTGCTCTGCTTCCCAGCAGTGAACTGATGTTGCCGTATCAAAAGTCCCAAGGAAGTTCTCCTCACATGACCCCATCTCGAACAAGCAACGGATTACAGAGGCTTTGCCGGAGCTCACAGTAGTGGCGAGGTTTTTTTTTTTTTTTCCCCCATGCTTGGCAAATAGTCTATTTTTCTTTTTCAGTTTAATTTGCTTTTGGTTCCTGGGCCCCACCCAGCTCTGCTCAGGGACTCCCCCTGGCTCAGTCCTAGGGAGCGTTCCTGACTGGGCTTGTGGGACCCTTGGGGATGCTGGGCATCAAACTGAAGTCCGCCATGTGTAAGGCTAATGCCCTCCCCACTCAACTATGTGTTCCCAACTGGGTGGGTTTCTTTTTAGTGTTTTGGGGGCCCAGCCAGTAATGCTCAGGGCTTAACTTCTCATCTGCGCTCAGGGTTCATATGGGGTGTCGCAGATGGAACCTGGTTGGCCACGTGCCAAAGCGAGCACTTTACTCCCTTTTACAGATCCTGCATTTGGAGCCAGAGTGATAGTCCAGCGGGTAGGGCACTTGCCTGTGGACATGTAACAAACCCATGTTCGATGCCTGGGGCCCCTCTGGTCCCCCAAGCCCTTCCAGGAGTGATCACCGAGCACTGCAGGGTGTGGCCCAAATATTAACCCTGCATTAAGATGTCAGTTCCGTATGTCTTGTGTTGAGGGATTTACACCTGTGTTTCAGTTGTGGGAATTGGCCAAGGGGGGAAGCTCGTTCCTTGTTAACGAGGGGGGGGAGGTGGTCTCGGAGCTGAACCAGGCTTAAACTCTTGGGGCTGGAGCGATAGCACTGTGGGTAGGGCGTTTGCCTTGCGTGAGGCCGACCCGGGTCCGAGTCTCAGCATCCCATAGGGTCCCCCAAGCACCATCATGAGTAATTCCTGAGTGCATGAGCCAGGAGTAACCCCTGAGCATCGCTGGGTGTGACTCAAAAAAATAAAAATAAAAACTCTTCCTGCCCATTGAGCAAGTGGCCAAGAGTCCCCACCACACTTCACCAGGGCCACCCAACACTGTCTAAAAATAAGCCTAGGGGCTGGAGCAATAGCACTGCAGGTAGAGCGTTGGCCTTGCACTCAGCCAACACGGGTTCGATTCCCAGCATCCCGTCTGGTCCCCCCAGCACCACAAGGGGTGATTCCTGAGTGCATGAGCCAGAATGACCCTGTGCATCACCGGGTGTGACCCAAAAAGGAAAAAAAAAAAGCCTAAGAACAAGGGACCGGTCCCCATAGGGTGCCTTTCCAAGCCAGAGGTCCGGGGGAGATGGAGCCTCCAGCCTATCCCAGAACCAGCAGGCAGGGCCGGGGGCTCCTCCTAGGATGGGTTTTGAGCAAGCCATCCCCGGAAGCTCCGGGAACATGCCTTCATTCCCTTCCTTCCCTTCAGCATTGTGGCCTGGGGTCTGAGAGTTGGCGTTCCTAGCAGGTTCCCAAGGGTGGTGACGCTGCTGGTCCAGGGACCCTACCCAAGCAGCCCTGCTCCAGCACCCTCAGCCGCCACCTACCCCTCAGCACACAGCCCACCAGCTCAGAAATATGCTTTAGAATAATGACAGCTCGGCACAGTCCCTGTTTCCTCTCTCACCACTGTGCGAGGTTCCTCACGGGGAGTCACCCCTGGCTGCCTCGGGACATACCATTCATGGAGCAAGAGCACTTGTTCCCATTTTGCAAATGGGAAAACCCAAACTCTTGGTTAAATTCCTCATCAAGAGCTGTAGAGAGAGGGCTGGAGCGATAGCACAGCGGGTAGGGTGTTTGCCTTGCACACGGCCGACCTGGGTTCGATTCCCAACATCCCATATGGTCCCCCGAGCACCACCAGGAGTGATTCCTGAGTGCAGAGCCAGGAGTAACCCCTGAGCATCGCCAGGTGTAACCCAAAAAGCAAAAAATAAAAAGCTGGAGAGAGAAAATAGCAGGTCGGGAACCTGCCTTGCAGACAGGCAAGCTCAATCCCCCAGAGCCCCGCCAGGAGTGAGCCCTGGGCAGAGAGCCAGGGAGAATCCCTGAGCACCGCTAGGTGTGGCTCGAGAACCAGTCGGGAGAAAGTTCCTCACTGAGGGAAGTGGTGGGTCGGTGAAGGTGCAGCTGGCCTAATGTGTCTTCCTTGGACTCTGGGGTCCAGGGTCCCCGCAAGGACCGTGATGGGGGACTCAGGGAACATGACCTGAGACGTGCCTCAGCGCCTAGACTGAGGGACTAGGTAAGACGTGAGCGCACAGGTGAGAAACGACTCTACTGAATAAATGGGGCGCAGTGACCCTCTGAGACGCAGCCCTCGGGCTGGAGCAATAGCACAGCGGGGAGGGCGTTGGCCTTGCACGCAGCCGACCCAGGTTCGATCCCCAGCATCCCATATGGTCCCCCGAGCACCACCAGGACTAACTCCTGAGTGCAGAGCCAGGAAGAACCCCTGAGCATCGCCGGGTATGACCCAAAAAGCCAACAACAAAAAAAGAACAGCCACGGCATGCTGCCCCCCCCCCCGAGTTCCCCACCCCAGGGCCCTGCTTGAGACGCGGGCCAGTGGGTGTGAGGGGAGAATCCAGTGTGGGAAGGAAGGCTGCAGGCTTTGGACTAACCACCACACAGAGGGAACTGGCCCCCAGGTGCCGTGAGGGCGCGTCCAGGTGTAAACACAACATTGTTGTTGAGTGTCTGAGGACAAGTGGAGTCTTAGGCTGTTTTCTGGGGAAAGGCTGGGAAGGCGAGAGACCTGGAAGTCAACACTGCAAGCAGAGAACAAAGCAGGAAAACCTACGTCACACAACCTCAAGATTTCACCGTCGGGGCCACAGCAATAGGGCACAGAGAGGAAGGCTCTGACCTGGCACGCGGCCAACCTAGGTTCGACTCCCCCAGCACCCCCTGGGTTCCACCAAGCCCTGCTAGGAGTGATCCCAGAGCACAGAGCCAATACTAAGTCCTGGACACCACCAGGTGTGCCCTCAAATATCACTTGATCATTCGATCACTTGACTTCCCGTTAATCGGCGATTTGCTCGAGCGGGCGCCAGTAACGTCTCCATTTGTCCCTGCCGCGTGCTAGTGTAGCCCAATGACGTTGGTTCGCTCTAGGAACACGAAGAGCTTCAAACCGATCATTCATGATCTTGATGAAGGAGTCTGACCATCTGGTAGGTGGGCGGCCACGCGGTCTTTTGACATCCCGTGGAATCTAGTCGGTAATGGCTCTAGTCCAGCTGTCATCTCTAAATCTCATTATGTGACCCGCCCATCTGATTATATATAAATATGATTATATATATATATATGGGCTGGAGCGATAGCACAGTGGGTAGGGCATTTGCCTTGCACGCGGCTGACCCAGGTTTGATTCCTCCGTCTCTCCGTCTCTCTCAGAGAGCCCAGCAAGCTACCGAGAGTATCCCTCCCATGCAGCAGAGCCTGGCAAGCTCCCCGTGGTGTATTCGATATGCCAAAAACAGTAACAATAATGGGCCTCATTCCCCTGACCTTGAAAGAGCCCCCAATATGTCATTGGGCTACGCTAGCACACAACAGGGACGAATGGAGTCATTACTGGTGCCCGCTTGAGTAAATTGATGATCAGCGGGATGACAAGTGACAAGTGATTATATATATTACATATATACACACGGGCCGGCTGCGATAGCACAGCGGTAGGGCATTTGCCTTGCACGCAGCCAACATGGCCGACCCAAGTTCGATTCCTCCGCCC
>JAOXYA010000018.1:326773-345222 GCA_028565675.1 Sorex palustris | reverse complement strand
GGCGGGGGGGAGGGGGGAGGGGGGTGTGTGTGGGGGGCTCCCCCCAAACCTGCCTACCTCATTCCAAACCCTAATCTTGGTGACTAGAAGCAGAGACATGTGTGTCTGCCCGCGTGGGGGATGCGTACGCGCGCGCGCGCGCGCACACACACACACACACACACACGCACGCACACCCCATCTCCCCCCCCCCCGCCCCGCTCATGGAAAGCAGCGCAGAAGATGGGCCTCCTTTCAAAATCAGCCCGGTGCCGAGAAACGGCTGCGACAGCACAAAGCAGAGATTGAATCAGCGCCGGGCGAGACTGCCTGGTGACAGTTACAAACGATCTGATGGGGCCGAGACGGGAGTCAGATGCACTCGGAGCCCCCCCACGCTCGCACGTCAGACAATGCAGGGCTGCGGCGGGGCGGGCAGGGGCTCCCGGAAGCCCGGTCCTGAACGAACGTGCCATGTGCCCGGCATGCAGGACCAGCCGGGCGGGGGCCCTCCTGCCCCTACCCGCTCTCCAGGGCCCTGCCGGTCCAGGCCAGACAGTCGCTGGGGCCCGGTGAGACGGCCCCTCCCCCGCCCCACCAATGCCCCGCACCTGGGGAGCTGGTCCCTAGCAGGACGGCCGAATTTTCATCATCCGCAGCGTCATTTCTGAATCCTGGAAGACGAATATTGCTTTTTCTGCACTTCGTGTATGTGCATGGGGGGGGAGGGTCACACCCAGCAGTGCTCAGGGCTTCCTCCTGGCTCTGCACTCAGGAATTCCTCCTGGCGGTGCTCGGGGGACCAGTAAGGGATGCCAGGGACCGAAGCCAGGTCAGCCGTGTGTAAGGCAAACACCCTCCCCGCGGGACCATTGCTCCAGCCCCGCTCTTTCGTGCACGTCGTGCCAGGGGGAAGGGAAGAACCTGCTCCTGCAGCTTCCTGGGCCCCAGAGGCCTCAGCACCTGTGCTCTGGGGTGGGCGGTGGACAGGGGGGACCCCGGCTCTAAAGCTCACAGTTCCTCTCTTGGCCCTGAAAGGTGAGGAGGGGGGTGGGACATCTGGAACTCCTTCCCTCTCCCTAGTCCCGAAAAAGCGGCTGCAAGGCTTATGTGTGTGTGTGTGGGGGGGGGGGGTAGCAGCCCCTCCCCCACCAGGCACATAGTAGCTGCTTAATTAAGTCCCACCTGCCCCTTGCCGGGATCTCATTTCACAACACAGTTTGTCTCCTCTACCAAACCATGCCCTCTGCACAGGGGACACCAGGACCCTCCCCCCCAAAGCCCCGCAAGCCTGTTCACCTGCCCAAGCTGAGGTGCAAGGGGCTGGGAATCTTCTGGAAGCGGCACGGCACCAGGGCTGCTTTACCCAGCGATGACATCTGGGCACTGGGAGCCCAGCCCATGGGCAGTGCAGGCACACATGCCCCCTTCCTTGGTCCCCCCCCCAACTTCTGCACAAGTTTGTCAAGGCCATGACAACCAGGAAGCCAGGCGGCGGCACTCTCTGGCTGGGCGGTGCTGAGTAAGGCTGGGCAGCCAATGCCCCCTCCCGGGGTGGACAGCAGGTCACCTGTCCAACCGCCACCAGGCCCTGGGTGGCGGGCACCATCAGATGCAGCAAGGCTGGTGCTCGTGAGGACGTCCTGCTCCGCTAGGCACCCTCCAGCTGCAGACCATCACCCCCACGCCCCCCAGGCACTGTCCACTTCCACCCAGGACTAGCGCATCCAGAAGGGTCAGCAGAAGTGCCACAAGAGCCCCAGCGCCTCCGTGTCCAACAAGGGCGCCCCAAACCCAGAGTCCTGGGGGTGGGGAACAGGCAAAAGGCTTCACATGTGGGGGGCCCAGGTACAGCCCTTGACCCTGCAGTGGTCCCCGGACCCCCGAACCAAAAGAATGCAATCACAGAGTTCTTTGTGGGGGAAGGGGGGTCTCAGCTCCTCTAAAACGAAGCTATAAAGTGCGATGATGAGGATACAGCCTAAGGATGTGGGTCTGGGAGTCCCCAGAGGGGCGAGAGCTGGCCGTGGTGGTGCAGGGTAGGGGGACGGGGTGGCGGCCCATACATTTGTTTTTGGTTTTGGGGGAGTCACACTCAGTGATGCTCAGGGGTTCCTTGCGACTCTGCAACCGCGAATTCCTCCTGGCGGTGCTCGGGGGACCTATGGGAGGCCAGGGATCGAACCCAGGTTGGCCACGAACGACACAAACTCCCTCCCTGCCGTGCTATCGCTCCGGCCCTGGCTCTTGGACACTTAAGATGTCCCAACTCCCACGCGAAGACACATCCCTGGGCCCTAGGGCCGAGGCCCCAGGTGCGCCTGCCTCAGTGAGGGGTGGCGGCAGGTCCCAAGGCACCGTAATTAATCCGGTTTCCCAAGAGTGGGGGGCAGGAGGCATTGCCCAGGGAAGCCACTGTCCAGAGCCACCCAGGAGGGCGTGGGGCCGGGGAGCGCGGAAGGGTTGGAACCCCCCTCTATTAGGTGCTGAGAGTCCCTGGCGGGCAAAGAAGGGGCAAGGCCGGAGGGCTGGGAGGGGCGCGCGGTCAAGTGGGCAGTTTCCAGACAAGAGAGAGCGAGGGGAAGGGACAGCGCTGGCCAGCTCTGCCTCGAACCAGCTGTGTGGCCTCAGGGAGGTCAACGACCCTCTCTGTGCTTCCGACCCCCCCTCCCGGAACACAGAAAGGGGCGCACAGAAAGGGGCGCAGGCACATCCTCGCCAGGGCCGGGGAGCAGGGGAGCAGGTGCCCAGCGACCGCGGGGTCGGGTCTGGGCGGGCGCGCACACCCGGGCCGGGCGCGGGGCTGGGCGCGCGGGGTGGCGTGTGTGCGCGCGGGCTGTGTGCGCTGCCGCTGCGGCTTCTATGCAAACATGTTAATTTGTTTTCATTTTGTGTTTTTTTTCCCTCGCAGGATAATTGGGTGAGTTCGGAGTCTTGGCGAGGCTGCTGATTATAGCTATTTGGGTGGTTCCCTCGTGGGGCTCTTGCCTCTGGCGGCGAGGCCGCAGCTGCGGGAGGTGTCTTGGGGGGTGCGCGGCTGACGGGGCTCGGGGGGCTCCCACGGGCCGGGGAAGGGGGCCAGGGTGGGGGCACCCATCACAGCCTCCCACCAGCACCCCGCCGCCGCCCCCCGCCCCGGGCACTGAAGGGTAAAGTCCTGCCCACAAACATCTTTTCTTTGCCCTTTAAATGCTGTGGCATTAAAAAAAAGAAAAAAGAAGAAAAAAAAAAGTCATGCTCTGGTGGCCTATGGGTGGGGAGGGGGGAACCTAAGATCCGCTTTGCCTGGTCTTTTAGAAATAAATGGAGGGGCTGGAGCGATAGCACAGGGGGGAGGGCGTTTGCCTTGCACGCGGACAACCCGGGTTCGATTCCCACCATCCCATGTGGTCCCCTGAGCACCGCCAGGAGTAACTCCTGAGTGCAGAGCCAGGAGGAACCCCTGTGCACCGCCAGGTGTGACCCAAAAGGCAAAATAATTAAAGTGGATCTGTTCCTGTATTAAAAAAAAAAAGTCAGGGGCTGGAGTGATAACACAGCGGGTAAGGCGTTTGCCTTGCACGCAGCCGACCCGGGTTCGATTCCCAGCATCCCATGTGGTCCCCTGAGCACCGGCAGGAGTAATTCCTGAGTGCATGAGCCAGGAGTCACCCCTGTGCAATGCCAGGTGTGACCCAAAAAGCAAAAAAAAAAAAAAAAGCCACAGAAGTGCTGGTGGCATCAGGGTCCCTGTGTCCATGTCCCCACAGACCCAGCTCTGCTGGTGCCACCTGGTGGGCCCCAGGCATGAGTCCGGTACCCTGAGGAAGGGCACAGGGTCGGCGAGAGGCTGCGTGTACAAGCTGTGGGGCCAGCCAGGCGGTGCCTCCTTGGCCCAGCCCTCGGGGCGCCCTGCCTGGCTGGGAATGGCCGAGTCTGGCCAGGCACCTGCGATTCCCTGTGGGCCTGGCCTGGTCGTCCGGGCCCCATCACGTGGCCTCAGCACTCAGGTGCTGGTACTTGGTTCTCCTGCAGAGGCAGGGGGACACTGTTCCTGAGACACAGCTCTTGGTGGCCTGCTGACCCACTAGTGCCCCCTGGGAGGGAGCCGAGTCCCAGCTAGGAGGGTGAGCTCTTGGAAAGGGCAAGTCGTTATCCCCGTGCAGACACGTATGCACATACACGCGCCCACGTGTGTGTGCAAAGGGGCAGGAACAGTGCTCGAGAGACAGCCCCCCCCGAGCCAGGTGCAGAGAGGACAGCAGTGAGGGCCGGGGCCAGTGCTGAGCCTTCAGGGCGCAGTCAAATGGAACTCGGGGCCCTGCCTCTCAGCAGACTCAGAGAGCGACTGCGACAGTCGCCCCGAGGAACAGGGGGTACCCAGGAGGAGACTAAGGGCTCAGCCCCCCCAGGAATCTCCCTTCCCCTCCGAAAGACCCTGGGGCTCTGGGCAAGTCATGTCAGTCAAGTGTGCCTCAGTCTGCTCATCTGTAAAATGGGGACGCAGCAGGTACACCCACGCTCACACATGCTCACACACACTCAGACACTCACATGCTCATATGCTCACACACAGACACATGCATTCACATGCATGCTCGCAGAGACACATACTGAAATGCTCACGCGCGTGGGTACACATGCTCACACACACACAAATATACTCTCACGTGCACACACACATACTCGCAAATGCTCACACTCACCCTCATACACACCTACTTACACACTCACATACATATTCACACGCACGCTCATACACACTCAGATGTTCATGCAAGCCCATGGGAAGACACTGTTGTCTTCTGTAGCCCACTTCCACACACGCGCGCAAACACACACACTCACTCACATGCTCACACACACAAAATGCACACATGCTCACACACGCTCACACACATTATGTTCACACACATGCTCACACATACACTCACATATGCTCACACACACTTACATACATGAGACCACCTGTGCTGCGTGGTCCTGCTGCTACGTGTGACACCACGGCCCCCCCACTGTCTCTCCCGGGAGTGCTCCCTGCCAGCCCCTGGGGTCCTGTGGGTGAGTTCCATCCTCTCCCCACTGTGCAGGCTGTAACCCCCACCCAGTGCTCCCAGCAGACACTCGGCCCACCGGGCCCTGCAGAACTGAGAGTCACTGGGGCCGCCTGGGAGGTGCTCGGGGCCCTCCAGGCCACCCCCAGGCGTGGGGGCTGCGGGGCGGGGGCCAAACCTGGGGCCCCGCACGGGCAGTGCGGACGCTCAGCTGCCTCTCAGCCTGGCTCCGGCCCCTCGCTCCCACTCTTCAGGGAAGGATCCGAGGCTCAAGGGGCTTGGGGTGGGGGCGGCCTTAAAGGTCCCCAGCGCCTGGGCAGGACAAAGGAAGGACACAGGCGCCCGGTGTCACCCAGGAAGCAGCAGGTTCCTGGAGGCCACCAGGGGGCTGACGCAGCATCACTGGCTGCAGCCCCCAGTCCTGTGAATTGGGGGTCATCAGGGAACAGCGGGCACCAAGGAAGAGAGTGGCAAACAGTCCGGGGGGTGCTGTGCCCTCGGCACGTGCTCTGAACTCCACCACCCCACCGCAGGCATGTCTGCGCTTAGTGGGTCTGCAGGAAAGTGTGGTCTGGCTTCCCTGCCGTCCACCACACCCGGAAGCAAGGCAAAGGCAAACCATGGTGGGAGAAGGCGGCGGGGAGGGGCAGGGCCCTGGCCGGTTCCCTGGCCAGGCGGGCGGGCGGGCGGCAGACCCCAGGCAGGCAAGGGGAGCAGTGAGACGTGCCCCTCCCCCCTGGAGCCGCACAAAGGGGCCTCTCTTCCCCACGCGGCCCATTTGTCCTGGCCCCGGGGCAGCTCCGCCAGGCCCGAGCCTGCCCCGGCCCTCACAAAGGCCCAGTGTCCTGGCCTGGCCAGCCTGGCCTCAGGGGACCCTGGCCACGGGCGGCTCGGGCCTGGGGGATATTGGGGGGCTCCACATGCCAGGCCAAGCCTCGGCTCCTGGTCATGGCAGGGCCGGGGCTGGGAAGGGAAAGAGACTTTGCAGGGGTGACCCCCAGGGCACCCCTTGGCTAAGCAGCTGTCAGGCAGCGTGCACCTCAGTTTCCTCCTCCGTACAATGGGGCTGAAGAACATGGTGTGGGTTGCAGAGCCAGTGCAGAGGCAGCTGGGGGAGTGGGCGGGTGGGCTGGGGGGGGCTGCTCCACCCTGATGGAGCCCGGGTAGCCCCCACTCTCTCCCAAACGCTGACTGCATGGGAGCCACTGGGCCAGTTCCGGTCCATGGCCCCGGCGGGCGTCCCAGGCAGTGGGGACAGCGTACAGGCCGTGGAGGTGGCCACCTGGCTTCCAGTTCCGGCTCTGAACCTGCTTCCTGGCCGTAGGCTTCTCCACACCTGCCCCCTTCCGGAGAGGAGGCCAGCCCACCCTTAAAGGGCCCAAGCCACACCCAGCCGGGAGAAAATTCTGGCCTCTGGGCTCTGATGACCCCCAATTCACAGTCGGGGAGACTGAGGCAAGGGGCCCGGGTTCTCGCCTGCAGTAAACCCGATCCTGCATCCGGGCAGCCAGGCTTGGGATCTGGAATCGAATCTGGTGGCCTCGAAAGGTACCCGAGCCCTTTCTTTTCTTTTTCCACCCGAGGATTTCTACAAGCGCGTTTTCACATGTCACAGCCGTCCTGGTGGGCCAGGGCAGGGGGGAGAGGGGCCGAGGGGGGAGTGAGTGGGAGCCCCAGAACCCAGAACCCGCCCCCCCCCCCGAGTGGCACACAGCCCCCCACCTCTCGCTCCCAGCAGCAGCTCCGGGGCGGCCAACTGAACAGCGGAATACCGAGTAATTAAGCCGCCGCGCACCATCCGGGCGCCCGGGAACGCTGCGGAGTTTCCCTTTTATGTTTATAGCAATTGTATGAAAATGTGCAACACGGCGCGGCACCAGCTGACAAATGAGACGAAACAGACAGGATTCCGGGCCGGCTTTTTTCCGGGCCTGATTGGCATTAATTGTGAGCGTTTACAAAGCACAACTCGGCGTCTGACATTTGCTTCAAGCGAACGTTTCCTTCTAATAGTTTTAATGATTACAAGGGGAGCCGGTGATCACTGCCGGGCGGGGGATGGGCTGCCGGCTGCCTCCCCTGGGCGCCTGGACCTGGGGCCGGCCGGCCTGGGGCTCGGGAACCCCCTTTCAGCTCCTGCCACCTGTTACTGGAGGTCTTCGTGGACCCCCAGGCTCGGGGGCCTCTGGCCAGAACAACCCACACCCCCGCCACGGGGCCCGGCTGCTGGCTAACCCTGAGCTGTGGCCTGTTGGGGTGGGGGTGGGGAACGAGCTTGGTCATGTGACCTGGGCCTGTGACGTCCCCCAGCACGTGTGGGCCAGAACCCGGGACCTGTCCCGGTTCCGTCTCCTTAACAGGATCTCTGGGATGCTTCGACGTCCGCCTGTGTCCTCAACGGCGGGAGGGGTGTCAGCATCCCTGGGGGTGGGTGCTGAGTGACTTCTCAACGCCCGTAGAAAGGGCACAAAAAAAAAACCCGGGAATTTCTCTGGAACGCCGAGAGCCTGTGTCCCGCCGTTCCCTCCTGAGGGGCTTCAAACATCTCATCCACTCCTTCCTCCCTCCCTCCACAAACGCCTGATGGGGACGCTGGAAGCCCAAAGCGAACCTCAGGAACGATGCGGCAGGTGGGCAGGCATGCTTCAGGAGCCGCTGACCACTGCCCTCCCTCCCCATTGGACAGACGGAAGAAACTGAGGCACGGCCAGGAAGAAAGACCCACCCCAACGTCCCAACGTTATCCTGATGGGATGAGGAGGTGTGGCCGAGGGGGATTCTTCTAGAAGCCCCTGGGCCTGGGTGGGGCGACTTTTCCTGGAGGGCTTCGGGTGGGCTGAGACAGACTATGGGGGTTGCAGGCGAAGGCCCACACCTCTGGGAGAGCGAGGGTCCACGGGGCTAGGGCAGCCCCCTCTGTTGCCCCCCGCCACACACACACACACACACACACACACACACACTTCTAGGCACAGTGCAGGGCCCACCCTGGCCGTGTGTCTCCGTACAGCACCGCTGGTTGGTCGGACAGCCGCGCCTGCAAAGGCGGGGGGCTCGGGAGCACAGGGGGGCTCAGGGGCTGGGCTGCGGCCCCACCCAGTCCCGACTTTGCCCAGACCTCCTCCTGCAGGAAGGTCTCCGGAGGCGTCCCAGCACTGCGCCCCCAAACAGCCAAACTCCCACGACTCCTGCTCCTGTTGGGGGGCCGTGGGGGGTGGGGCGGGAGAAAGAAATGTCTTACATGGAGATTTTTTCTTTTTTTTTTTCCCTTTTGCATATGGTGGCACAGATGGGCCCATGATCCATAAAAACTGTTTGCAATTAAACTCCCACTTTGCATGGCTGGCTCTGTCAGTTGTCTGAACCACGCGTGTGGGGCTGCTCGCTGGCACAGAGTGGGGCTGGCAGCCGGGGTGGGTGGGTGGGGACAGACCTCGAGGCCTGGGCCGAGGCCTGAGGACCAGACCTGGGGTTCTCAGGAGGTGGGGGGGGGGCAGCCTGCTCTCTCTGTCTCCCTCTCTGTCTCTCTCTCTGTCTCTCTCTCTGTCTCTCTCTCTGTCTCTCTCTCTGTCTCTCTCTCTGTCTCCCTCTCTGTCTCTCTCTGGGCATCCCCCAGACCTCGGCAGGGAGCTACGGCGTGGGGCAGAGCTTGGCCAGGCTTCCCTGCCCAGCACAGACTTGGCCGGCGCCGGGTGCCCTTGGCTGCAGGGAAGGGGGGCGGAGACAGCCCGCTAATCGCCACGCAGCCCCTGCCAGAGACTGGCCCGGGCCCCGGGACGGGCAGGGTTGGGTGGGCCAGGGCCAGCCCTACAGGGGGGTCCAGCAGAAGCGGTACTGGCAGGTTCATGGCTGAGAAGGCGGAACCTCTGGTCCAGTTGGCACAAAGCGTTGATGGGGGTGCCAGGTGGGGCTGCCAAGGGCCAGAATTCTGGCGCTTTCCCCAGGCCCGAGGCACGAGGCCAGCCTCTGTCGGCCTCCTGGAACCCGGAAGAGAAATTGAGGCAGGGATGGGAACGCGCCGAGGGCCCAGGATTGCAGAGTGGGGTCAGGGGCCCGCACCCTTCTGCTGCTACTCCTGGGCCCCGAAGCCCACGTCGCTGCCCCCCGGGGCCCCCCTCCCCCCAAGCCGGGCCGCTTGTTTGGGTTAACAAATGCATCGTTTGGCTTCGGGGATTCCTGCGATCGCTAATAATTGTTCCCCGATGAAAAGAAATCAAGCTTTGATACCTCATCCTCCCGCCCCCTCCACGCTGGGAAAGAAAAGTCATAAAAATAGCTTGTTATCTCACCTATTGAGGCTCTGACTGGATGTTACTGCTAATTGGGTATAACATCCTTGTCTTGTTCTCTCAGAAGCTAAATCAAGAAAGCGCCACTGCTGAGGACTAATTATATCTCCGGCCTGCAGCCTGCAGCTCCTCTCTCCCTTTATTGAGTTAAAAAATGGTCACGAACCTTCATCTTTTATCCCCCGAAGCGCTCGGGCCAGGCTGCCTGCCAGGCGTGACCTGCGAAGCTGGGACGGACCCGTGGGAAGGCTTAGGAGGGTCTTGGGGACAGGAGGAGGCAGGGTTGGGCATGCCGGGAGGGGCGTGTGCAACCCCCCACCCCGTTTCTGCCCAAATCCCTCCCCAGGCCCCCACGTGGCCCCCACACTCCACCCCCTGCCCCAGGACTGATGTCCAAATCATCCTGTGCCCGGGCCATGGGAAGGGCAGGAGCGTTTGCTAAGCAGCCCTTCAACGAGCACTCTGAGATGCTCCTGGCCACCTCCGGAGTGCGCCAGGCCAAAGGGTCCAGGGTCCCGGAGGGCCCTACCTGGCCTTGTGGATCTCTGGAAGAAACACACTTAAGAGAGCCAGAGCCGTCACAGAGAAGGGAAAACACCCTTCCCACTGCTTCGCACGCGGCCAACTCGGGTTCGATCCCCACCATCTCACACGGTCCCCCTGGCACCGCCAGGAGTGATTCCTGAGTGCAGAGCCAGGAGTCAGCCCTGAGCATCGCCGGGTGTGGCCCCCAAAGCAATACAGAAATAAGTCGTTACACTCCGGTCATTCCTCTGCTCGGAGCCCCCCGCGAAGTCCACGCGCCCAAGTCCAGCCCAGCTCCTGCTCCGGCATCCGCCCTCAGCCTCAGCCCCCGGATCCGCTGCCTGCCTGCCTGCCTGCCTGCCTCTGAGCTCCTCCTGCACTCCCCACATCCACGAGGACCCTTCCCTGGGCTGCCTCTCAGAACCCCACTGGCCTCGGGCTGGAGAGACAGTGGAGGGGATGAGGTGCTTGTCTTGCCCGGTGCTGAGCCTTCAAGACTGCCTCGAAGATTTCCTGAGCACCCCCAGGAGTGAACAAATGCGGGAAAGGGAGGTCCAGAGACGCAGGGTGACCCACAGCAGCCAAGCTCACAGAAGCTGCAGTTCCTGCCCGTCCCTGGAAAGCCCTGAGCACCGGTGGAGGTGAGTCAAAAGTCAAATGAATAAATAAATCACACTGTCAAAAGACTGTCCTTCTGTTGTTCATCAATTTGCTCAAGTGGGGCCCAGTAACGTCTCCATTTTTTGAGACTTGTTGTTATTGTGTTTGGCATATCGAATACGTCACGGGGAGCTTGCCAGGCTCTGCCGTGTGGGTGAGAAACTCTCAGTAGCTTGCCAGGCTCTCCGAGAGGGGCAGAGGAATCGAACCCGGCTCGGCCGGGCTGGCTGTGTGCAAGGCAAACGCCCTACTGCTGTGCTATTGCTCCAGCCCAAATAGATAAATGAATAAATAAAATAAAGAAGAGGAGGAGGAGGAGGAAGAGGAAGAAGAAAAAGAAGAAGAAAAAAAGCCAGCAGCCTTTAAGGGAAACTTCCTCCAGGAAGGCCACTCAGGTGTCTGTCCCCTCAGCCCTACTCCAGGCTGTGGACGCGGAGACCCACCTCTGCCAGCCACGCCACCAGACTCTGCTCGAGTCCCTGGGCCTCAGTTTCCCCTCTCTGAGATGGGTGGAAGGTATTCTTCCCGGACTGAGGGAGGCTGTGGGAGCTTAGTGGCGCCAGAAGCCAAAGGGGCCCCTCAGGGGGACGAGCTCGATGACCTCTGTGACACTGACCCAGCCTGAGCATCTGGGAGCTGCCTGGCGTGCCCACCCCGAACCCTGTGGCCACAGGCCGGGGGGGACCCAGGATGCAGAGAGGCGGGGGGGGGGGCGGCAGAGAGACAGAAGCTCCTCCAACAGGCCCGGCTGACGGATGGGCACTGCCTGCCCGGGGCCCTGGCAAACACCCAAGGTCAGGGCAGGAACTCGGCAGGGGGCAGAGGGCAGCGGTTGATGGGCGGCAGCTGCCAAGGGCCCAGCGGGTTACGGCCGGCTGGCCAGGCCCGCCTCAGGACTGGCCAGCCTTGACTTTTTACCCGAACACAAAGCCGAGGCCAGGCACACTGCTCAAGGCCGCGAGCCCTCGCTCTGAGCTGGGCCCCCGCTGGCCCTGCCCGAGGTTCTGCCCTGCCCGGCCTCCCTGCCCTGCCCTGTCCAGGGGCTGGCGGTGACTTTCCACTTCAAACACAGAGATTGAAACCGGCCTCCCGGGAACCGGGGAGCGATTCAGGGAGAGACCAAAACGCCCAAGCTGGAAACTTGGTCTGGCACCCCCTGGCCAATACCCCTGTCCTAGGTTTCTCAGTAATGGGCCGAAGCCGGTACCTACAAATCCCTCCTCCTCCAGGTAGCCTACCCCTGGCTACCCTACCCCTGGCGACCCCAGGTGGAAACAATGATTTCCACCTGCAACTTCTCAGCACGCTTTGGAGATCGGAGGGGGGGTGGGAGGGGTGGGGGTGGAGGGTAGGCAGGGCTGTGTTCCCCCACATACTGCAGATTCCTGGGGAGGGGTGCGACTCACTGTGTAGTGCTGCTCCCCCCCAACACACACACACACCCCACGCGTCTGACCGCCTATAAGAGCAATCAGGCAGGATTGTGTCACACACACAAACACACAAACACACACACCATGCGTCTGATCGCCTATAAGAGCAATCAGGCAGGATTATGTGTGTCACACACACACACACACAAACACACACACACCCCACGCGTCTGATCCTATAAGAGCAATCAGGCAGGATTGTGTCACACACACAAACACACAAACACACACACCATGCGTCTGATCACCTATAAGAGCAATCAGGCAGGATTATGTGTGTCACACACACACACACCCACACACCCACACACACACACACACACACACACCATGCATCTGACCGCCTGTAAGAGCAATCAGGCAGGACTGTGTATGTGTGTCCAGGCCCAGGCTGGAGTGTGGCCGCGCAGTGGCTGCCTCTGAGTGAGCGACGGATGCAGAGTGGACCAGGCCGCTTCTGTTTGGTGCCACGTGCTCTGGTGCCTGCCAAGTGCACAACTGTCGCCCCGGAGGACCCTGGGCCCATCCCACGGAGGAGAAGACTGAGGCCAGCAGGTGCTGATGGGACAGGGCTCGGACCCCCCTTTCCGGCCTGGGAAGTGCAGGCTGGCGGGCGGGGGGGGGGTGTGACTTGCTCCCTCGGACCCGCAGGGCAGCTGGCCCTGTGCTGGCGGAGAAGGCCGGGATAGCAGCTGGCCACTGGACCTCCCTCTTCCTCCTCCAAAGGAGGCCCCCCCCCCCTGCCACAGACTCGGTCGTTCCGTTCTGCGTCATTAACTTCCGTCCCTGGGAGCCTGTTTGCAGCCGGCCTGGGCCTCACCCCCTGACCTCCTGGGCCTTTGTCCCTGGGGCCCCCGCACAATAGCAGGGCCTCTTGGGGCCCCCAACAGCTGCTGGCAGCCCGGCTGGGCCCCAGGCCGAGGCGCACACACACCCCCAGTTTTGAGGGGTCCAAGTGCGCTCCCCCAGACCAACGATGGACACCCAGATCCAGCCCCCCCACCCCAGCAAGTAAGGGCCTGGGATGCAGCCACGGCTCCCAGAACAGAGGCGGGGAAGGGAGCCCCAGAGACGCAGAGCGAGCCACCGGAGGACGCACAGCGGCGAGGCACGTGGCGGCCAAGGTACCTTCCACGCCCACCTGCAAGCCCCGAGCCCCTGCCAGGGCTGCCAGGCTGACGGCGTAGCTTCGTCCCTCACCGCCCCCAAATACACTTTCATCGGCGCTTCCTCTGGACATGGAGAGTAGTACTTAGCTCAGCACCCAGGGCCCAGCAAAGCATCCTGGTTTATCCTCCTACGTGTCCTCGTCACCTGCCTCAGTTCTCAGCCTCTCTCTACCGGCGACGAGCCTGTTGACTCCAGGTTCCAGATCCACCCGACTCCTGGCGTCCAGAGCAAAGCCCCCCTCTGTCAGGAAGCCCTCCAGGACCAATAGCAGTTGGTTCATTTTTAGGCCACACGTCACGGTGCTCGGGGCTTGATCCTGGCTCTGAGCTCAAGGAGCACTCCTGGTGGAAGGTCCAGGGAGCTCAGGGATCACTCCTGGTAGGGCTTGGGCAGCACATGTGGCGGGCGTGACACAGGGCGTTACCCACTGAGCCATCTCTCTGGCCCCAGCTGCAGTTTCCCCTCCCGAAGGCCCCTCTCCTGCCCCTGCCCAGGTGGGCCCAAATTCAAGCCCGTGTTCAACTCATCCTACCCTCCCAAGGGGCTGCGGGCATCGATTCCTCAGACAGTGACCACGGGGTCCCCGTGGAGGAAGGTGGAGGAAGGTGAGGGGGCAAGGGAGGAAGGAGGAGGAGGAGGAGGAGAACTGGAGCCGAGCTGCCTTTTCCCGCTGGTCACGCTGCCCACCCTATGCCCACTCTTTTTTTCCCTTTCTTTTTGGGTCACACCCGGTGATGCTCAGGGCTGACTCCTGGCTCTGCACTCAGGAGTTACTCCTGGCGGTGCTCGGGGGGACCCTATGGGATGCCGGGGATCGAACCCGGGTCGGCCGTGTGCAAGGCAAATGCCCTCCCCGCTGGGCTATCACTCCAGCCCCTTTTCCTTCCCTCCCTTCCTCCCTCCTTCTTTCCTTCCTTCCTTTCTTTACTTTTTTCTTTTGGGGTCACACCCAGTGATGCTCAGGGGTTCCTCCTGGCTCCGCACTCAGGAATTCCTGCTGGCGGTGCTCGGGGGACCCTATGGGATGCTGGGGATCGAACCCGGGTTGGCAAACCCCCTACCTGCTATCCTAGCACTCCAGCCCCCCACCCCCACCCCACCGTCACCACTTTTGGTCGCTGAAGCCCTCACCTCCTGCGCTCCGCTCCCGGGCTGTTGACGGCGGAAGGTGCCTCACCTGTCTGAGCTCTTCCCCCCTCCCCCCCATGAACAGGAGCCATCCCACAGCTGCTTCTGGGATACATTGTTACACGCCATCCACCCAGAGAAGATTCTTATTTCTATCTGCAGCCCTCAGGGTGTGGGAGGGGGGGGCGTCCCGGGAGATGGTGAGGGGGAGGGGGAAGCAGGCTGCCACCACTTGGGGCCAGAGACTCTCAGCAGGCGGCGCATCCCCCAGGGCCTCGACTTCCCCATCTCTGAAATGGCCCTCCCTCCGCCCCCTCAGCACAAGCGCCCCTTGCGCCCGTGGTCGCCCCTCTTTTGTTCCAGACAATTCTCCAAGAACGAATCAATGGTCCAGGTGGAAGAGATCCCTCCCCCTTCCAGACGCTTCCCCTACCCCCACCCCCCCCACCCACCCGCACACACCCGCCCCCCCACCAGCCTCTTGAATCCCCCCCACCCAACCCCCCCATTCCCCACCTCCAGCCCGTGCAGACTAAAATAGTCATTAGGCAGATTTCAAAAGATGTCAGTAGCTTATAATTATAGTCGACATCCTTCGGAGATAAAAGTGATTACCTTGGATGCAAATCACTTAGCAACCAATCAGGGCGGCGGGCGGCGCCCGCGGAGGTGACCGGCGGGGCCCCCTCCTCCCGCACCGCCCGCACGGTGCGGCGCACAATAGCTCCTGACACGCAAATGGGTTAACACAATAAAGGCGGCCGGCTGGGAGCGGCGCTCGCTCGCCAGGGAGGTGATCAGGCGGCCCTTTTGTGCGTGCCCGGCCCAAGCCCAGGCCGCCTGATTGAATTACGCCCCGTGAATACCAGCCGCCCTTGCCGGACGGCCGGCCGTTAGGCAGCGGGCTGGGCCGGGCTGGGGGACACCGGGCCAGGCCGCGGCCGCCCTTTCTCTGAGGGCCGCCACGTGTGTCCACCTAGCGGGGGGCCCTGGCCGGTGGGAGTCCCCGCGGAGGCAGCCCCCTGGAGTGGGGGTGGAGGGTGCGGGGTGGCAGCCCCGGGACCTTTCTCTCTGAGTCCAAGGGGAGGGATGGGCTGGCTGCTGGGGAGTGGGGGTGGGCTGGCACCACGGCCGAGGCCAACAGTGGCTGAGAGCACGTGCATCTATGGAGTACCTACTGGATGCACGACCTGTGCTCTCCGCCCTGACTGAATCTGCCCCTGGTCGGCGGAGGGCTCCTTCTCCGGCATGCAGAAACCCGCTCAGAGAGGCCAAGCCACTCGCTCAGGGCCACACAGCCGGCTGAGCTGGCAACCCTACCCCCACCCCCAGCTAGGCAGCCACCAGGGAATTCCGAGCCCCGGGTGGCCTCGCTCCACCCCGCCAAGCCACTGGGAAGCTCAGAAGGGCCGGGTGGGCTTACGTGGGGTAAGAAGACAAAGTGACGGGGATTCCTGGCGGGCGAGGAGCCACCCTTAAGAGAGGGGCACTGCACGGTGTTCGAGGCACACAGTAGGCGCCCAAATACTGCCCGCTGTGGAGAGGGATGCCCTACCCTCCACCAGAAGGGAGCAGGGCGTGTGTGCGTGTGTGTGCGCGCGTGTGTGTGTGTGTGCGCGCGCGCGCGTGCCCTCTAACAGGCCCTCACCTTGCCCAAGTCTGGGCCCCCGAACCGCCAGGCCCGCCCTGGTCCAGGAGACCCCAGCCCTCCCCTCACACCCCCAACACTGTCGTCTCCCTGTCCTGAGGCTCAGACAGTCCGAGGGCTCCTTCCTGCGCCCTGCCCCCGCCCGGCCAGCCTTAGCGTCCCACCTTCCTGGCAGCTGGGTGGCCTGCCCTACCTTCGTCCCCCTACCCTGCTGCAGAAAGAGGGTCCCGGCTGGGCCTGGGGCAAAAGTGGCTCCTTTGCTCCACACAGCCCTGTAGGGCCATCATGGGAAGTGGATTCGAATCCGGTTCCAGCACCGCAAAGCATGCGGGTGAGGCCCGAGGCCCTCTGTCGCCCGCGGAGAGTCCAGTGCCCTGGCTCTTTCCTGCAGGGCTAGGGGTGGGAGCCAGACCCCACACACGCAAGGCGAGCAAGCGACCCCTCAGCCCTAGTCCCGGCCCCCCCCACTCTGGGCAGGAAACCTGCCTGGCGGTGCGGGAACCCCCAACCTCCACTCATGGGGTAGGCTAGGAGGACGTAGGGAGGCTCTGCAGCCAAAGCCGTCCCGGGACCAACCTCTGCCAATCACGCCTCTGCCTGAGCCTCAGTTTCCCCCATCTGCAAAATGGGCTGCGAGAGCCCCTTGCAGGAGTCCCGGAGCGCCTAGGAAGTGCCGGGCACCCGGGGAGCGGCTGGGGAAGCGGACACCCCCTCCTGCCCAGCGCCGCCGGGCGCTCCTGCCAAGCCCGGGGAAGGGAACAGAAGGAACTGCCCGGTTCTAACAGCCTTGCCGCCGCCTTGGCTGCGGAAGTGTAAATACTGCACGGCGCGGCCTCCAACTCCAACTGCCTGTGTTTGTGGATCTCTGGCGCGCGCTCGGAGTTTGTTTCTAAACTGGGAAGCCTGCAGAGGCAGCGCAAACGGGCCTGCTGCCCACCGCGCCCACCTCCCCCCCCCCATCTGCTGTTGCTCCTGTCTTGGGAAGCCGTGGCGAGCGGTGACACGGCTTCGGCTGGAGATTCCAGCTCCCTGTCCGGCCCCCGCCGGCACTTACTGACCTAGGGGAGGACGGTGGGGGGGGGGTCACTGCACCCCTAGACCAGAGAGAGCTCGGCCTCTCCAGTGGCCGCCCACGCCAAGGCCGCCCCAGCGCCCGGGGAAGAAGCCATGACCTTTTCCTAGAAATGCGATCTCAGGACTTCCTTGCGCCCACACCCTCCAGACGGCAGCCGCCTTCAGGGGAAGGGGCGCAGAGGAGGCCTCCAAGAGGTGGCCGGCCCTCGCAGGACAGGGCCAGGGCTGGGGGGGGGACGGCGGAGGGCCCCGGCCTGTCACCAGGGTGCCTGGCACAGGTGCCCCGCCTGCAGACCTTGGCAGGGCGGGCCTGCCCTGCTTTGCTGTCATCAACAGGTGCCACCACCCGCCTGAGCCCCCAGAGAAGATGGGAGGGTGGGGGGTGAGTCAAGCAGACCCTCTTGAGGGGATTCTCGTGCAGGTGGAACACTCAGCTCTTCCCTAGCTGGGGCAGGGAGACACCAGGCGACAGGCAACAGAGGGACTGTTTTAAGAACAGGGGGCCTACATCTCTCTAGGGTCCCTGGCAACTTGGGTACTGTCTGGAAGTGGGGGTGTTCTGGTGACACTCCCCAGCGTCAGGGACCTTTTGATTTTGGGGGTGGGGGCAGAGCCGACAGAGGTAATCCGGCAGGATTCAGGAAATACTCCGGTGGGGCTCCGGGAACCGTACGGGATGCCAGGGGTCGAACCCTGGACCGCCACGTGTCAGGCAAGCATCCTGCCCGCAGTCCAGGGGGGAGGGGAGGAGGGGGTCCCTCCCGGGCCTTTTGAAAGAAAGTTGCTGGTCTGGGATTCCCTGAGCCCCAGGCACCACCAGGCCAGGAGGCGAGGCTCAACACCTGTTCTTGGGGGTGGGGGGCGGAGCCTCTGCAGGAACAGCTGTCGCCGGTTCCCTCCCCCCAGCGCAGGGGGGATTTGCGGGGGGAGGCCGGCGGGGGGGGCGCTGGGAGGGGGGATTTAGGTCAGCCTCCTGCAGCTGGGGATCGGGGAGTCAGACTTCCCTGGGGGCCTCCTGACCCGCCCCTGGCTGGGCACCCCGCCCCCGCCCACTCCGGCCCGGGGTCAGGGCAAGCGGAGATGCCAAGGTAACTCCCCTGACGTCAGAGGGCCGGCAGTGACGTCACTCCACGCCCCCGCCGGGGGACGCCGACTTTCCCGGGAGTTGTTCGGCTCGCACGCGGGAGGGTTTCCGAGGGGGACCCCGCCACGGTCCAGCCCCCGCCGACACGACCCTTCCCCGGCAGCCGCGCGCAGGGCCTGGGCCGCGCCCCTCCCTCCCTCCCTCCGTCCCCGCCGCGCTCCGGGGCTGGGGTCCTTTGAAGGCCGTGGGGGCTCCCCGGAGGCGCCCCGCCTGTCCCACCCGAGCTGTGCCTCCTCGGGGATCGGGACCTTGGGGGGCGCGCGCAGCCCCCCGCCCCGCCCCCGCGCGCCCCTCCCGCGCCCCCGGGACTCACCGGATCAGCCGCGCCTCCGAGGGGCGCCCGCTCGCGGGGCGGCGGCCAGGCGG
>JAOXYA010000018.1:299478-309955 GCA_028565675.1 Sorex palustris | reverse complement strand
CCCCCCATCCCCCACCCCGCCTCTGTGGCAGGGCATTCCCTTTTGTTCTCTCTCTCTCTTTTTGGGTAAAGTTTTTGTCCTGGGACAGGAACTTAAAAAAAAGTCCTACTACCCAAAGTCCAGTCACTGATGCACCCTGTTCTTGAGGGCTAGCAAAAAGAGCTTAGATTCTGGACAGGAGTGATAGTACTGTGGGTAGGGCACCTGCCTTGCATGGAGCCAACCTGGGTTTGATCCTGGGCATTCCATTTGGTACCCATACCCCGCCGGGAGTAATTCCTCAGTGCAGAGCCAGGAGTAACCCCTGAGTGCTGCTGGGGGTGGCCTGAAATCCAAAAGAAAGAGCCCAGCTTTGGAGAAAGGCGGGTCTGAGTTCCGATCCTTCCACGCTCCCTGGCTGGCTAACCACTCAGCTTTCCCAAGCCTCAGCTCCCTCGTCCTGCGCGTGAGTTGTCCTGAGGACTAATGGCACCGAATCTCCTCTGTAGGCAGCGACACCAGAGCAGGCACTCTGGCCATTCCAGGCTTTCTGGCCCCATCACCCCCGCCCCGAGCCCCGGCTCTCCTCGCCCCTGCCGGCAGGAAGCTGAGGAGTCAGGAAAAAGCTCTCAGGCAGAGGAGAAGCCAATTTCCAAGTCATTAGTCCCCCAGTGTCGGGCTGCTGGGATGGATTTTGATCAAGAGCGGGGTGACATTTGGCAAAAGTTGCTGATGAGGGATTGAATGATTAATCGTCATGACAACCGGGCTGGAGTAATGACAGGGATGCGATGGCGCCCGAGTTAAACACAAAGCGGGCCCAGGAGCAGGGGCGCTAAATTACTAGGCATGTCACCGCTGCGCTTTTGGAGAAAGCGGCCGTGCGTTCCTAATGAGAGGTTAACTGTGTCCCCAAAGTAATTACAGCCGATTGAAGAGGTGGCTGGTAATTAGAGGATTAGCAGGACGAGGCTCACCTGCGTGGTCGCCATGGCGATGCGGGATGGGTGGGGAGAGAGGCAAGGACCGTCCAGGCTCCTCTCCTAGGCAGGTGTCATGGTGACACGGGGTGGTGGGGCAGAGAGTTGAGGATGTCCCAGGCTTTTCTCCCAGGCAGGTGCCGCAGGACCCTTTGGTGGCCCCCTGCGTGGCGTTTGTCACCAAGGAGACATCCTCGGAGGAACCACGACCTGGACCTTCAGCCCCGGGTGGGTGACTTCAGTCTTTCCATCTGTCATGCCAGCGCTTGAACCCATTTGCAAACAAGAAAACCTGCTGAAGTAGGATGGCTGGGAGGTGCTGGCGGAGTCAAGGAGCGCCTCTGGCAGCGCCCAGGCAATCTTTGCCAACCAAAGATTGCGATCCAAGCCGCCTGGCATTACTGGCACCCACAGAACCACATAAACTCTGCTCCTTGGCTGAGTAACTCGGGTCCGAGGTGAGCCTGAGTTCCTGGCCACTGATAGGAGGAGCGGGTCAAGGGCTCCCACTTCCCAGGAGGTCCTGGAGAGGAAATGAGAGGGCAGTGCCCGGGCTTGGGGGCAGCGCCCACCAATGCAATAGCTTAAGGAGTCATTGGGAGGGGCTGGAGCAATAGCACAGCAGGTAGGGCTTTTAAGCCTTGCATGCAGCCGACCTGGGTTGCAGCATCCCATATGGTCCCCCAAGCACCTCCAGGAGTAATTGCTGAGTGCAGAGCCAGGAGGAACCCCTATGCATCGCTGGGTGTGACCCAAAAAGAAAAAAAAGGAGTCAGTGGGAAATCACACTCACGGTCACCTGAGGACCTGCAAGCAGGGAGGGTACAGGGCCACCATCTTTCCTGGAGTCCTCCCACCAGTGACAGATGACAAAGACCTCAGGGAAGGGAAGCCAACTCCCACCTGGTTTTAGGAGGGGACACACCTGGCCATGCTTGAGGGCTTTTTGCTTCGTGTCCCCCCGAAGGGGCTGAGCCCAGGACTCCCGCACCCACAGCCAGTGCTCCAGCCCACCAGGCTATCTGTCCTTCCCCCGGTGCCCCCTTTAATTGTTGCCGCTGTTTGTTTAGTTTGGGGGCCATACCTGGCAGTGCTCAGGTCTTACTCCTGGCTCTGTGCTCAGGGGTCTCTCCTAGCGATATTTAGGGGGTCCTATGGGCTGCCGGAGATCAAACCGGTGTTGGCCACAGGCAAGGCAAGTATTTTACCCACTGTAGTGCGTCTCTCTGGCCCCTTGGCCCCTGGTGCCGGAGAGGGAGCTCATCCCCTGTACATCCTGATCACGTTCTTTTCCTTCTCTGCGCCTCTGATTCTGCCTGCCAAGCTGCTCTTTCGGGAAAAGGAGCGAATGCCAGATGTGTGTGATCCTTACAAGTCGCACACCTTCAGCGTGCACGTGGAGCCTTTGTTTCCTTAGCTCTGCAGCACACCTCTGTCTCAGAGGCACAGAGACAGCTCAATGGGCCGGAGGGACCTTAGTTGCCATTCCTGGCACCCCCAGGAGCATCCCAGGAGCACCACCTTCCTGGAGGAGGCGGGACATCTGCCCAGGAGCGGGGCTTCTGGAATCTCCCCCTGAGGATTGGCCAAGATTCTGACAGCATCGCATGGGCGGAGTCACAGGGGAAGGGGCGGGGCCTCAGAGGGATGGGAGGAACCACCAAAGCAGGGGTGGGCAGGGGCCACTGGTGGTGGGCGGGGCCACAGGGCTGGGCGGGGCCACCGAAGGATGGGATGGGCAAGGCCACGAGAGACCCCAGGCAGAGTCCACCAGACTTAGGGCGTCGGCTGAGATGCGGTGGGGTGGGAAGCTGGACTGCCACGGGTTCCAACTGGTCCCAGCCCAGGAGCCAGGCGTCAGTGAACTGCGGAGCGCAATGGCTTAATTATCCCATCCATAAATGATAAGGTCTGTTCATTTCCAGGTCTTCATGACAAATTTATGGCCTTCTGTAATGTGCTTGCTGCCCTACCTTCCGGGATGGCAGGGAACCCAGCCGTGCTAGAGGGCACAGCCTGCTGGCGGCTAGTTCTCCCTTGACTGCCCCCACCTCATCCTCCCCCACCCCCCAATGGAGCAGCCAAGATGTGCCCTCAGTTTGCAACCCTCCTTTTTTGGGGGAAGGGGTTTAGTTTCTTCCGGGAGGCGCTAGAGCTGAAGCCAACAGCAGCCATTAGCCGGGTGTCTGCTTCTCTGTCTCTGTCGGCCTCAGGCCCGCTGTGCTATCTCTCCAGCCCCCTGCCTCAGGGTTCTGAGGGCAAAGGAAGAAAAAACAAAAGGGGCAGGGGTTGGAGACATAATACCACGGGGAGGGCTCTTGCCTTGCACACTGCCCAGCCCAGTTCAATCCCTGGCATGCCATAGGATTCCCCCAAGCACAACCAGGAGTAATTCCTGAGCGCAGAGCCGGGAGTAACCCCTGAGCATCGTCAGGTGTGGCCCACAAACAAATAGACTAAACAGAAGGAAACACATCACATATATTGAAAAGTTCGCTCTAGGGCTGGAGCGATATCACAGTGGAGAGGGCGTTTGCCTTGCATGCGGCCGGCCCAGGTTTGATTCCCAGCATCCCATAGGATCCCCCTAGCACCGCCAGGAGTGATTCCTGAGTGCATGAGCCAGGAGTAACCCCTGAGCATTGCCGGGTGTGACCCAAAAAGGTTAAAAAAAAAGTTCGCTCTAGGATAGTATTGTTCGGGAGCGGAGGGCTTCTCCATAGAGTTTTAAGATGGGAAATTAAGTTTTAGAATTAGGATTTAGGATTACTACACTTCGTAGGCAGAGTCACAGATTGGGTCCTCAGGGACTGGCACTGGCCATGTCTTGGAACAGAGGGACACCCAAGTTTGCCTACCAGACCTGATTCTGCTCCATAAACAGAAGCCTGAGAAAGATGGGTGGCTCCAGCCCAGCCCCGAGGAAGCCTGGGTCCCCACCTCCAGTGCTGGACTAGCCTGGGTCTTCCTGGCCCCACCTCCCCCTCCCCCCTGCCCCCAGCCTGCACATCCTCCTGCTAGAGCCGGCCAGAACAGCCTCCGAGTTGGCACAGACCAGCCAACAGTTCCAACACCAGCCCAGAAGGGCAGTGCCCCCTTTGGGGCCAGTTTATGGAGCCTACGTGACTCCTCCCTCCCCCTACCACCCCCGCCACCCAGGCTGGCTGATGCCAGGCTCTGTGTCAGCTGGGATCATGCAGCCAGTCAGTGGCAGAGCCCAAGTCTGATTCTTGGCCGGCGTGTATCACACCCAGTGCCCCACTCTGCAGCTTCAAAGGAGAAGAGGGGGGAGCCAGCAATCAGAAGCAGTTCATGGATGGGCATCCTGGAAGGTCCAGCAAGAGGTACTGAGGAAGCAAAGATGAGAGAGGGCCTGGGTGTGTGTTCTGGGTAGAGAGGTGTGGGAGGAGGCTTTGAAGTGTCCTTCAGCTTTCCATGAGCTTATTAAATACTGCAGCCTCTGAAATGGTCATGGGCTCACCCCCATTTCCCATAAGGAGACGTAGAAGCAGAGGTGAAGGATGTGGCCAAAGGTCATGGTGCTGTTGGCCACGTGGGCCTGGAGACCATGGACCCCAAATGTACTCCTATGAAGGCAGGAGATCTTGGCAAGCTGCTCTCCTCCCAGCCCGGCACAACCTGCACTGGTGCGCGCGCGCGTGTGTGTGTGTGTGTGTGTGTGTGTGTGTGTGTGACTCAGCGAGCTTGGGCTGTCACAATAAAATGTCATAGACAGATGGGCTTAAAGAACAGAAATTAAAATTTTTTTTCTTTTTGGGTCACACCAGGTGATGCTCAGGAGTTATTCCTGGCTCTGCACTCAGGGATCACTCCTGGCGGTGCTCAGGGGACCAGATGGGATGCCAGGAATTGAGCCCAGGTCAGCCGCTTTCAAGGCCAATGCTCTCCCCACTGTGTTTGCCATGTCTCTGGTCTCCAGAAATTAATTCTTTTCCCTCAGTCCTGAGGCCAGAAAGCCCAAGACCAATAGGCTTGTTCCTGGCGAGAGCGTTCGCTCTTCTGGCTAGAAGACCAAGGCATTCTGTCCGTGTGCTCACATGGTCCCTCCTTTTTGCTTGTGTGCAGAGAGATCTTGCCAGTCTCCCTCTGAATGAGGCACTAATGCCGTCAGTGGGTCACAGTCTTGTGCGGGTAATAATCTCCCAGAGGCCCCATTTTCACATAGGCTTACATGGGACGTTCAGGCTTCCCCATGTGAGTGTTGTGGAGGACACCAATCCTTGTGTGTGTGGTGCGTGATTCACGCACATGTGTATGTTTGCATATATGCACAGGACACATGAGCGTTTGCATTTTGGGGCACGTATTTAATGAACGTGCATGTTCATGTGAAGGTGCTTATGGGTATGGGAGAGGAATGATGTGTATATGTGTGTGTGTGTGAGTGTGCGTGTCGGTACATGCCAGGCCTACACATATGTGCGTTCCAGCAAGTGTGCATGAGTTTCTAAGGGGGTGAGACATCTCCTCCGGGGTCACCTCTCTGCCAATTGGTGCCTGAGTCACAGGAGAGTGCGGGATGGAGCTTGGGGGTGGGGGACTGGACCCTCAGAGGTAGAGCTTCCTGAGTACGCCAGAAGGGGACTCCCCAGCTGCTCCTGGCGGCCGTTCTGGCCTTCAGGAGACATTAATAATAGATCAGCAAATTCCAAATGTAAATAGGGCAATCAGGCCCGAAAACACAGACATTCATCACCCAGAGACAAATCACGCTGCCGGCCCTGATGTAATTACCAGAGCTCAGTTCGATGCATTGAGCCCCCCACCCCCCACGCCAGACCCCTGCACACTGCTCCCCACTGGGGCGCTCAACCCTGTCAAGGCTCCGCACACCTGACCCCATAGTCTCTGTGGTCACAGCCAAGGGCCTCCGGCACTCAGAAGGTCCTGGATCCTTGGGCTTGGGTGGTGGAATGGAAGGTCCCTGGGACCAGGTGGCAGCCCAGCGTGCTCCGGCTCTGACTCCGATTTGAAACGACCCGCCAGGGCTGTCAGCCCTTCCGAGTCGCAGGCTCCCCTTTGCTCTGAATGAATGAGCAACGCAGCGCGGTGTTAGAGCATTACTCTGCAGTCAGAGGGGCCTGGGTTTGGATGCCAGTGGAACCTCTCTCAAGCCTGGGTGCTCTGGGAGAGTTTCTTCATCACTCTGAGCCTCGGTGACTTTGTCTGGAAAGGGGCCGTGATCATGCAGAGCTCAGGAGATCGTGCAGGGAAAGGAGAGAAGGTTTCTTCTAAATCATGAATTTAACTCACTCATGTTTATTGTATTTATAAAATTGAGTATTAAAATATGTTGGGGGGGCTGGAGTGATAGCACAGCGGGTAGGGCGTTTGCCTTGCACGCAGCAGACCCAGGTTCGATTCCCAGCATCCCATATGGTCCCCCGGGCACCGTCAAGAGTCATTCCTGAGTGCAGAGCCAGGAGTAACCCCTGAGCATCGCCGGGTGTGACCCCCCCAAAAAAGCAAAATATATGTTGGTGGTCCTGGGGCAATGGGGGAGAGAAGCAAACATTCAGGGGAAGGGTGTGTTGGTGAATGTTTTATGCGTGAAACCCAACCATTACCAGTATGGTAAATCATGGTGTCTAAAATAATTTTTTTAATGTGTGAGCCAGAGAGTACAGTAGGTAGGGCACTGCCTTGCATATAGCTGACCCGGGTTTGATCCCCGGCATCCCATGTGGTCCTCCTGAGCTCCACCAGGAGTGAAGCATGAGCATAGAGCCAGGCGTAGGCCCTGAGCATCGCCAGATATGACCTCCAAACCAAACAATTTTTAATGTGTCTTGACTTATTCCTCTATTAAAAACATTTACATCTGCATGTATCGATATAGAAATGATATGATTGTGTGGTTGTAAGGTTTGACTCTTCCTTGTCACATCTGTCCACATTTCCTCGGAATCAGATTTCCTTCTGCTTTCTTCTCTCCCATCGTGGTGGTTGTCCTGACCTATTGCTCAAAAATGTAGTGGCTGACCACAATAACCATTGAAATATCTTGTTGTCTCTGGGCCCGGGAATCTGGGACCCACTGAGCCAGTTAGATCTGGCCTCGCGTGTCAATGCCACTGCAATCTCTGTGCTCTGCCCTCAGGAATCGCCCCTGGTGGGGCTCGGGGGACCATTTGAGGTGCCTGGGATCGAACCCGGGTCGGGCATGTGCAAGGTGAGGTCTTCACCTGCTGTGCTGTCTCTACAGGACTCCACTCTTGTGGGAAGGCTCGATTGGACTAGGGGGGGCCACCTCCCAAGGGAGCGCTGTTTCTCCTGCTACTGGCGTGGGCTCGTGGATACAAAGACGCTGCCTTCCCCACAGTCAGGCATCTAAGAGAGCAAGGCACAGGCCAGAGTTCTGCAAACACGTGGGCACCAGACACTGGTGCAGCAGCTTGTGTTAACCAAGCCACAGCCAAGTACGAGCCTCCGTGGGACGTGACCACATCCACGCGCCAGTGACTGAGTTCTGGAAGCTGTGGCTGTGATGTCAGCACTTCGGTCTCCCCAGGTCAGCTTTCTTCACACGGGAAAGCACATAGAAGAGGTGAAAACCCAAGGCAAGGAACCCGGGGGCCTCCTGGAGCCTGACCACGGCATCAGCTGCATGTCTGCTTGGGCGCCAATGTCCGCACGGCACTTAGCTCGGGCCCTGGAAGAAATTCACCAGTATCTGAGCTGTCGGTGCCCGGCACATGTTAGGCATCAAAGTAGTGGCTGGCAGGGTCGAGAGAAAACTGGAAGGGTAGAGTGCACATGAGGCATGAGCAGGACCATCACAGCGTGGCCTTCAGCACCATGGAGAGCAACTTCTGGTTGCCCAGCCAGGAAGCGTCACTAAGCATTGGTGGACGTGGTCAAGAATCAAAACCAGCACCACCACCAACCACCCCCGGAAAAAAAGAGAGAAAGAAAGAAAAAAGTGATAAAAATACCACAAAATAATGAATGAAACAGGCCAGGGAGATACTAACGGGGTAAAGGCACTTTCTTTGCATGTGGTCAATCCCAGTTTTCTCCCTTGTGTGATCTCTGAAGCAGCCCCGGGAATGGTCCCTGAGTTCAGAGGCAAGACTAAGTTCTGAGGGGCTGGAACAATAGCACAGCGGGGAGGGCATTTGCCTTGCACGCAGCCGACCCGGGTTCGATTCCCAGCATCCCATATGGTCCCCCGAGCACCGCCGGGAGTAATTCCTGAGTGCGTGAGCCAGGAGTAACCCCTGTGCATCGCTGGGTGTGACCCAAAAAGTAAAAAATAAAGAATAAGTTCTGAACAACACTGGCTGTGGTCCCTCCTGGGCCCCTGCAAAAAGAGAAAAGGAACTCTTACAAAATCGGTCTCCTTTCCTGCAAGCTGATTCCAAGAGGCCAGTGGGCCACTCCTCAGTGGTCACATCTGCCTGGCCAGTGTCTAGGTGTCCGCCTGGGACCAGTGCAAGCGGTCAGGAGCCTGGACCCCCAGTCATCTAGAGAGTAGAGAGAAGCGTCAGGACCAAGGGCAGTTCCGGGCCCGTCCTGTTCCCGCTTCCCATTGATCAGTAATTAAACCAGCCTCCAATGACGATAGTGCTTGGCAACGCACCAAGCTGGTGCAATAAACATCTGCTTTATAAATTGCTTCTCGGTGCATCCTACCAGTGAGGGGGCTGGGGAGGGGGGAGGGTGGATGGGGGAAGGGAAGGGGGGCTCCCAGGCAAGAGGCGGGGGGAGGAGGCAGGGGAGAGAGGGAAGAGGCTGGCCTCCCTCTCTCCCTCAGTGACCATGAGGCACTGGAGCCCCATCCCTCGGCCTTGTAAGGTGGGCACCCCGAATTCAGCCCCGGTCTGGGGAATCCTGCTCTCCTGAGACTCCCCCCAGGACTGCACACACGTCTAATGGGAGCCACTTTTCTGCTGCTTTCTTTATTATTTCCCCAAGGCCCACAATAACCCACTCCGTTGCCATTTCTCTTTCGGAAAAGAGATGGAAGGATTGATTTGCTGTGCTGGGGGCCTCTGGGGTGCTGCTCAGGGGCAGCACCCACTGGGCTATGAAGAAGAAGGGAGCAGTGGCCCCCCACCACTACATACATTGTCCCTGGAGTGGGAAACAACCCCCCCCGCCCCCAAACACCCTGCTTGGCCGCCTTCCGGGTCTTGCTCTGAGAGGTGGCAAGGGAGCCCCCTGGAGGGTTGATGGAACAAGCCAGCCTCTCTTGGCTCCAGGAGACTCTGGGTAAGTCATGTGGCCTCTTGGGGCCTCCGTGTCTGTATCTGTGAAATGGGTCTATTTTTTGTTTGTTTGTTTCTGGGCCACACCCGGCGATGCTCAGGACTTTCTCCCAGCTCTGCACTCAGGAATTACTCCCAGCAGGGCTCGGGGGACTATATGGGATGCTGGGATCGAACCCGGGGTGGCTGCATGCAAGGCAAGCACCCTGCCCCTTGTGTTATCGCTCTGGTCCCCCGTGAAATGGGTCTAAACCCACTGCTGGTTGGGACGTGCAGGGAATGAGAGGTGCCGGTAGAGCTGCTGTCTTTGGACCTGCAGGAGATGCTCGGTGGAATATCCCATTCTCGGGAGCCTCTGGGTCTGTCCCCCGGCCCACCCCCGCAGACCTAATCCCCTCCACTCCTACCTGTGTGCCCACCAGGCCTTCCGGGAAACATGGATTTGTGTGTGTTCATTTTTGCAGAGGCAGGACTCGAACCCAGGACTCCTGCGAGCAGTCGGGGGCTCGGTGGTGAGCCACACCTGCAGCCGCGTGCAGGAGGGATGCTGGCTGGATCTGCCACAGCTGGCGCCACTGGCCCTGCAGCTGTCCACCCCGCCATGGAGGAACACTGGGATGGTGGGGAGGAGGGGGAGGCGAGGGTCCCCTGAGGCCAGACTGCCCAGCTGGAGGACTCGGCACCCCCCAGGACAGCAGAGAGGAAACAGTCTGGGGGCCGAGTGCTCAAGCAGGCCCCTTTCTGTACCGTGCATGTGACCTGACTTTCTACCTGGGGGGAATCGAGGACACGTCCTTCCCCCCATTCGTCCACTGGGTCAGGGAAGGTGTGTGGTGCTGGGAGCTCCCAGGTAGGCTGCGGAAGAGCCCAGAGCTAAGGTGATAGGCGCATTCTTGGGCCAGGAGGGCACAGAGCTCCTGCCTTGCATGTGGGAGACCTGGGTTCCATTCCCAGGACCGCATCACTCTGGGCACTGCTGGGAGTGATCCCGAGGCAATGATCTGGGAATGGCTCCTGACTACTGTAGGTGTGATATACCTCCCAGCCCCTCAAAGGAGCCCCCCAAATGTTCTTCAGCATAAATATAGATATTTGATCCTCTTTACAAAAGAAAATAAGCCCTAAATAGCTGGCAGAGAAAGAAAGAAGGAAAGAAAGAAGAAAGAAAGAAAGAAAGAAAGAAAGAAAGAAAGAAAGAAAGAAAGGAAAGAAGGGAGGGAGGAGGAGAAGGAGAAGGAAGAGGAGAAGAAGAAGAAGAAGAAGAAGAAGAAGAAGAAGAAGAAGAAG
>JAOXYA010000018.1:292326-299378 GCA_028565675.1 Sorex palustris | reverse complement strand
GGAGGTGGTTTGTGGGTGTGTTTCCCACATACCTAACTTTTGGCCGTTTACTTTCTTGGTAAACTTTGCCCCAAGTTCTTGGGGTCTGGCCAAAGGCACAGCAGCAATTTTGGGGTATCTGGAAGTCTGGCGGTGCCATCAGGCTGCTGATTCACTCACCTCAGGGGTACAGATTGACCTGCTGGCGGCACCATACCCTCCACCTCTCTCTCTCTGTCTCTGTCTCTGTCTCTTCCTCTGTCTCTCGCTCTCTCTCTTCATCTCTGTCTCTGTCTCTCTCTCATCAGTGCACGAATAACAAGCATGGGTCAAGACTGGGGTTCTCCAACAGGAAAAGGGTAAGTTTAAAAAAAAAGGGTAAGTTTTTTGTTTTGGGGCCACACCTGGTGATAATCAGGGGTTAGTCCTGCACTGCACTCGGGAATCACTCCCAGTGGTGTTTGTTCCAGGGATGGAGCGTGGCATCCAGTCAGCCTGCAAGCAAGGCAAATGCCCGACCTGCAGTACTACCTCTTGGCTAAGACAGATAATGTAATGAAGTCCTTTCTGGAAAGATACTAGAAGTCATGATTATTCCAAGAAAAGAATGTTTGGGGGCTGGAGTGGCACAGTACAGCGGGCCGGGCACTTGCCTTGGCATACAGCTGACCGGGGCCCAAGCCCCAGCATCTGAGCACCGCCAGAAGTGACTCTTGAGAGCAGAGCCAACATTAAGTCCTCCACACCGCGGGGCGAGGCCAAAAAGCCATGACAGCAGCAACAGAAGAACGTTGACATGTCTTCACACCTAGGTAGCCACGTACACGAATCGCTAATGGAACAAGACAGGGTGTTATGAAACGATCAAAAAAAAAAATAAGTGTTACCATCAGGTGGAGTCTGCCACGGCTGTCTGTACAAGAAACCCCCAGGGTCACATCTCGCGAGCTTTTAATAGAACTTGGCTTGACAGCAGAAGCCGAAACCTCCTCCCCACCCTAACCCCAGCTTGGTACAAAGTTGCCACTTAATTCCAGACCAGCTTAGGGAAGGGGTATCAGGGGTCGAGGGGAGGGATGTGTCTGCTCCCTTTCTCTTTTTTTTTGGTTGGGTTGGTTGGGGGCCATACCAGCGATGCCCAGGGGTTACTCCTGGCTCTGCACTCAGGAATTACTCCTGGCAATGCTCGGAGGAACATACGGGATGTCGGGGATTGAACCCAGATTGGCTGCATACAAGGCAAACGCCCTCCCCGTATCATATCTCATGCACAGGGCTCTGCACTCAGGAGTTACTCCTGGCAGTGCTCAGGGAACCATATGGGATGCTGGGGATCGAACCCGAGTCGGCCACCTGCAAGGCAAATAGCCTACCCACTGTGCTCTCTCTCCAGCCCTGCCTTGCCGTGGTTTTTTGACTTGTGAGTGAACACTCTACCCTAGCTGCAAACAAACACACGTGCAGTCGGGAGGCAGAGAAGCTCACAGCCGCCCTGCCGTGCCCCGGGCTATGACCATCCAGATGCTGCCCTTCCTGAGACGTGTGGGAGGTGCAGGGACCCACCTCGGCCCTGCCCTGTCTACCAACACCTGAGCCCTGCCAGTTCCCATTCAGGGCCTTGGCCTCAGCTTCTTCCCCTGGTGGCCCCTGCCGCGGCACCAAGGAAACCAGGGAGCAGAAGGGGAGCTCTGGGCGGCTCCCGTGGGCTTTGCCGTCTGCTCCTGTGCCGTTGCTCCCTTGGGACAGACTCAGTGCCCGCGCCCCCTGCCCTGACCCGGGCACATACCTCTGGGCATGAGATAAGGTCCTACCATGGGCACAGGCTGGGATGGCAGGGAAGGGCTGGGGTGCCTGATTCTTGGGCCCTCCTGCTGGGCATGGGGTCAGCGCTTCACCAAGTCAGCACTCAGTGTCTGGCTAAGTCAGTGCCCAACTTATCGCTAAGTCAGCACTCAGCACACCACTAAGTCAGCACTCAGGATATTGCCAAGTCAGCGCCTTAGCATATCACTAAGTTAGCACACAGCACATCACTAAGTCAGCACTCAGCACATTGCTAAGTCAGCACTCAGCGTACCACAAAGTAGTCGGCCTGTTGCTAAGTCAGTATTCAGCACACACGGCGGGGATCCTTGCGTCCCCTCAGCGCCAGCTCCTCACCCCTAGCCCTCGCCCCACTTTTTTTCTCTTCAACGAAAGGAGTCCAGAGTGAGCACCGGCAACTGCTCACGTGGGAAGGAGGCTGCTAACCGGTTGGACCGTCACGGCCCCCTCTGAGCATCACATACTGGTGGTCACGGCTGTTTGCCTTCAAGAGGTGGGCCAGGGGCCGGAGCAACAGCACAAGTGCATAGGGCATTTGCCTTGAATGAGGCCGACCCGGGTTCGATCCCCAGCATCCCATAGGACCCCCGAGAACCGCCAGGAGTAATTCCTGAGTGCAGAGCCAGGAGGAACCTCTGAGCATTGCTGGGTGTGACCCAAAGAGAAAAAACAAAGGAGGGGTTCGGAGCTGCGCTGAGGCCCAGGCCAGGCCCTCATCCTGTCCTGACCCACCGTGCTGCTGCTTGGGATCTGTTTCGTTTTCTGAGGAAGGGGCTTCGTGCCTCTCATGTCTCTTCTGTCTAATGACCAACATGACCCTCCCCAACCCCCCGTGTCCGAGTCTAGAACATTCTGCGCATGTGGCAGCTTCCGTTCCCCGGTACCGACACCCCCTCCCGCCCCCAGCCCGTTTTGCCATGATTCATTCCCCGGGCCGCACCCCTGCCGTCTGATTCGGATGGTCCCACATCCCAGGCCTTCCTGGGGTTCGCGTGCCGCCCAATTCCTCACCCCGCCCGCTCCGCCATCCCTGCCTAAGGGGGGGGCAGGTGGGGGGGGATGTCCACCCAAAGCGGCCAACGCCCTCCAGCCCTGCCCGGCACTCTAGCATTTACTCAGGAATTGTAATTTTCTCATGGCACATCCCCAAGGCCGAGCATAATTAACTGCCTGCCCTTTGTTCCTTCTGGATTTACATATTTCATTATCTCTCTAGTTAATCTCTCATGGTTTTTCTACATTGACTAAAAGTTTTTTTTTTTTTTAGCAAGTCTTCTAATTTAATGGACTTTGCAATTCATTTGTAAGCCCGCCAGCCTCGGCCACTCTCTCTCGGCTTAGCTCAGGGATGAGCCCCCTGCGAGGTGGAGGACCGCGGATCTCGCTGCTGGGTGCCACAATGTGGGAACAACAGGCACCGGGCTTGCTCACCCCCCGACCCCCCATTTCCTCTTTCCTCTGAGACGCCCATGTTCTCTCCTTTCCCCAGGAGTCAGGAGCTTTTTTTTGGGGGGGGGTCACACCCAACGATGCACAGGGGTTCCTCCTGGCTCTGCACTCAGGAATGACTCCTGGCAGTGCTCGGGGGACCCTATGGGATGCCGGGGATCAACCCCGGGTGCAAGGCAAGCGCCCTCCACGCTGTGCTATCGCTCTAGCCCCCGAGTCAGGAGCTCTTGGAGAGAGAATTCCTGGGATGCTTGATGCAGGGGCGGCTCTGCTTCTGGAACCGTCTCTCGTCTCAGGCCAAAATAGGTGCAAAGTTTGGGGCTGGAGAGATAGCACAGCGGGTAGGGCGTTTGCCTTGCACGTGGCCGACCCAGGTTTGATTCCCAGCATCCCATATGGTCCCCTGAGCACTCCTGAGTAACTCCTGAGTGCAGAGCCAGGAGTAATCCCTGTCATCGCCAGGTGTGATCCAATAATCAAAAAAAAAAAAAAAGCAAAGTAGGTGCAAAGTGACCGTCTGAGGAGGCTGCCTGGAGCTGCACATCTGAGGGACATGGTGAGTTTCAGGCGTTACCAGGGATCCTGGTCAGGCAGGAGGCCAGGGTGAGGTCTGTGAGTGGTCATTTGCACGGGCTGCTACGGCACAACTATTTAAAGGCAGTGCTGCTGAACGGGGCGTCCCGAGGACTCACACACCCCACAGAGAAGTGCCAGGAGTGTTTATTCTTTTTATTTGTGGGCATCCCAACCCTCCCCCACCATACCAGCTTTCAAAAAAATGAAGCAGAAAGTTAGATTTTGATTGTCAATCTCGGCAGGATCAACTCGGATTCAGGCCGAAGACGGTGGGCTGTGACTCTCACAGGTTCCGGGGCAGCTGTGTGACTCCGGGCGGAACGGGGTGCCTGCAGGACACAGGTGGGGGGTCTCACTCCCCCCTCAGCAGGTCCAGGAGGTCACCTTCCAGCCCCTTCTCGCTCAGCTCGTCCAGGCTGTAGTACCGGTGGACGATGCCCTGGGCTGTGACCACCACCACGCGCAGCCCGTGCGTGTCGGTGCCCAGCTGGCAGCCAATGGCCGAGGACACGACCATATCCAGGCTCTCGTAGGTGCCGCCCGCGTTCCTGTGGTAGTGGCCCGCAAACACGGCTTTGACGCCTGCGGGAGGGAGAGACGTGTCAGGGGCGGGGACTCTCGGGGTTCCTTCCTGGGCGATGGCACATCACTGACGGGAACGGCTGAATCTGTTCCATGCATGGGGGGCACCCGAGGTGACACCCCCAACTCTCCAGGGCACAGGAAGCACGAGGGCCCACACAGAGCCACTCTGCAGCTCCACGGGCCAGACCGCAGAGCCAGGCACCAACGCTGTGTCCCCTCGTTGGCTGAGGGACACCCAGTGACTCAGGCAGCTTTAAAAAGATCAAACTCAGGGCCGGGAAAAGCACTGTGATGGGAGCAGGGTGCAGGCACTGGCTCGGGTGCAACCTCTGGCAGCACATGGTCCCCTGAGTATTGCCAGATGCAGCCCTGGGGGGGCTGGGGGAATCCCCAGTCTTGGTAGCCAAAAATCTCTTGCAGGTCCCCTGGTGTCCACTTGGAAGTCCCTGAACCCCCAAATCTCCCAAAATAATTTTTTTTAAAAAGTCAAACTCACATCTCCCCTTTGGGGTGACTGAATTTTCTGTGACGTTCCTGAAGGCACGACCACTGGGGCGGCAACGACGGAGGGCATCAGGGGGACAGACCACCCCTCCCACATACATGCGCATGTGTGTACACAAATACACACGCACACAAAGGCATCTGCACGCATGCAACACACACATGCACACAACACACACATACATGTACACAAACAACACAGGCATATGCATACGCCTGTATGTACATGCACGCAAGACATACATGCACACTCACACATGTATAAACACATGCACACATATACACAACACACGTGCACACGTGTATATGTATGCACATGTATCTACATACACACAACATGTGTACCTAGGTGTACACTTATGTGCACAGAGGTGCACACACACGCATGCACACGTACATGGTCACAGCAGTTGCTTCTCCCCAATAGGGCCTGGGGCAGTCTGAAAATGACAGTCACCTGGGGCGGCTGTGCGTGGCATCGGAGGTGGGTGGACAGGCCGGGCTGGCCCAGTCTTGGCAGGGGTGGAAATGGGGGCGGAAGGGCACGTCTCCCATTTTTTCAGATTTTTTTTTCTTTTTGGGTCACACCCGGTAATGCTCAGGGGTTCCTACTGGCTCTGCCCTCAGAAATTACTCCTGGTGGTACTTGGGGGACTTACGGGATGCCGAGGATCCAACCTGGGTTGGCCATGTGCAAGGCCAATGCCCTCCCTGCTGTCCTGTCACTCTGGTCCCGGTTTTTCACTGTTTTGTCTTGACTGTGCGCCCTACAGCCTGTTCTCGCCGAGTGCCCTGGCCGCCTGGGGGCTCCAGGTGAAATCCCCAGAAGGACGCCTGGGTGCAGGAGTGCTGTGAGCCCTGGGCGAGAGGGCAGTGTACACGCGGGGGGCCGTACCCCACCGCAATGGGTGAAGTGGCGCTAAATACCCCTCGTGGGGAGGCTGCACCATCGTCCCCGTTTCTGACCCATGTGGCATGAGCGACAGGGGCAGGGTGGCCCACAGACCAGCTGGGCAGGAGAGGGAGGCTCGTGAGGCCCAGAGCTGTAGCTGGCACCCCGTGGCTGCCACTGGAGCCCAGGACAGTTATGCCAAGCACAGCCTGGGAGGCCAGGAGGAAGCTGCCCTGCGCTGGCCACGTTCCGCGCCCCCCTCAACCTGGTGTCCATGTGGGAGTGGGGACCATCATACCCACCTGGAGAAGCCCCTGAGCACTGTGATTCTGCTGTGCGCTGAACTCATGCCTAATTCATAGTTGGAAACTGCACCATTCTGGAAGGACCTTCGGGCTCTTTGCAAAGTGGCTTGCATTAGCGGTAATTAGCAACAAAAACTCATTTATGTTTGCATTTCACACACTATTGATTGGTGTTTGTGGAGGGGGGGCAAGTTCGAGTAGGGATTGTTCTTGTGGGTGGGGGGCAGAGCAGGGGGCCAGGATATCTGGGGGGGGGCTACTCAGCCATCTCCAGGCCCTGGGGGTGGGGTGGGGGCTCCTGATCACTGGGAAGGTCACAGGGTGGGAATAAAGAGCCCCCTCCCCGTGACAGCTAGCAGGAACGCTGGGACGGCTGGGTTCAGAGTTGGGTCTTAGAGGGGCCTGGCCCGCGCTCTGCCCCCCCACCTTGCAGGACTGTGAACAGGCTGGTGGCCTCCACCAGCCCCGCTTCCTCCCAGGTACCAGGTGGGTCCCCCGAGCACTGCCAGGAGCAATTCCTGAGTGCAGAGCCAGGAGTAACCCCAGAGCAGCGCTGGGTGTGACCCAAAAAGAAAAAAAAAAGAATGAAGGAGAAGGGACGGGAGGGAGGCTGGCCGTGAGGCTGGTGCGCGGGGAAGCCCCCTGCGGGCAGTGCTGTCCTTCTCTGTCCTTCTGTTGGAGGCCCGGAGGCAGGGTCCGAGGGGCTTGGGGGATGGACGCCCCCGTACAGGCTGGCGGAGACACTCATGCTCTTCAGGGCTGGCTTCTGCTCAGAGAGGCCACGCTGGGCACTCTAGAGTCCAGGGCCTTCCCTGGGGTCAGCAGGTCGCTGGCCACGGAACTTTCCAGATGCCAAGTACCCAGGACAGGGACAGAAGACAGGAGAGGGCCTTGCTCCCTCCCCACTGCAGGCTGGTGGGTCTCTGACTTACAGGTTC
>JAOXYA010000018.1:277326-287326 GCA_028565675.1 Sorex palustris | reverse complement strand
GTCTCGGGGCTCACCCGGGGCAGCCTCCCCCACAGCACGAAAAGCCTCCCTCGTGGCCCCCGGGTGGACTGAGTGTCCCCTGACAGTGCCGGTCGGGGCCCACAGGTGGACAAGGCGCTTACAGCCCAGAGGTGATGCCACAGGGCACCTTCATCATGGTCTGTGCGTCTGCTGGCACATGGGGTGGGGGTCGACCTGGAGCCAATGAGGGGGATACAGCGTGGGAGAGCAAGGGATCCCCCCTTCTTCTATTTTTTTTGCTTTTTGGGTCACACCTGGTGATGCTCAAGGGTTCCTCCTGGTTCTGCACTCAGGAATTACTCCTGGCGGTGCTCGGGGCACCATAGGGGAAGCTGGCGATTGAACCTGGGTAGGCCACACCCTCCCTGTTGTGCTGTCACTCCAGCCCCTTCTGTAATAAAGTCCGAAAGCGCTAACAAATGAGGTTCGCAATGACCAAGTGGCTGCATCCGGTGGCTTTTTAAACTCAGGTTTGTTTTCGGAGCCCCTGGGTGCTAATCCATCCCGCCAAAGCCTCCGAGAGCTCTGGCTGAGATGCTGGGCTGAGGCTCAGACCCCCTCCCCCATTCCCCCTTCCCCTCCCCCGTTCCTGCCCTCTGGGCAGTCATTTGTCAAGGTCATCTGTCAAGGATCTCACAGATACGCCCTGCCCCACCCCCAGGTGAATCAGAGTTCTGGGGAGAATCAAGTGGAAGAGAAGCCGGTTCCTGTGCCCTGCTCGGCTCCCGGCCAAGATGAGGGAAAGAGGGCCCAGGGCAATGGAACATGGGGAGGGCGTTTGCCTTGCACGTGGCTGACCCGGGTTTGATTCCTAGCATCCTATATGGTCCCCCGAGCACCGCCAGGAGTGGTTCCTGAGTGCAGTGCCAGGAGTAACCCCTGAGCATCGCCAGGTGTGACCCGAGAAGAAAAAAACATAATGGAAAGAAACAGTGGCCCAAGGGCAGCACCCCACCCCAGCTCCCGATGGAAGTGGAAAAGGCTGCAGCTGGTTCGAGGGACCCCTGGCGGGTGCATGTGAAGGGTGGCCACGGCTGCGCTTCCCGAAGAGTGGAGGGAGTCGGAATGGCGGGTTCGTGGACAGACCACGGCAGTGCCACAAATTCCGTTTTAATAAGTTTTCTACAACCCCTGCCCCCTCCCCCTCTAACGCCTCCAACAGGAACAAGCAAACCAACGCTCTAGCAGCAAACAGGGCAGAAAAGGGGCCCAAGGCCGTCTCCTCGCTGCTCTCCGCAGGTGCGGGGGCCCAGGGAGCTGGCCAGGGGACAGCAGCCACTGTCATGGGGCCCCCCCCAGGCAGGGAGATGGGGGTGGGCGGGGGTGACCGTGAAGCGTCCCAGCCCTGAGCTCACGGGACTTTCCCTTCCTGTTGCCCCCGGGGAGCCCAGGGACAGACCCCGCCTGGGCCTGTTCCCTGCCCCTCCCCCTCTACGAGGCCTCGTGTGCTCTGGCTCCATCACACGTGTCCACCAGCATGGCCCCGGCAGACAGCAGGGCACGGGGCGTCTCCACACTTGGCTGGCAGTGCCGTGATGCCTGACTTGGGGAAGCGGATTGCGTCAGAGCTCAGCAGAGAGACAGTGCTTTGTGCTGGGAATGCGCTATTTTGGATTCGCATTGTTCTGTGGGGACTGTTTCCTGCAGGGGGCTGGGGGGGGGGCTCAGTCTGGCAGCTGCTGGGGGCTCTGGGCTCAGCATGGCTCCCGGTGGGGGAAACTGGGACAGCGGGCACACGAGAGCTGCAATCTCGCCAGGAGCGGGGCCCGGTGCTCTGAGGGGGGCGCAGCCACTGGCCGCCCTCGTGACCATCACTGAGAGCGGCTGCCTGCCAGGCCTGCTGTGCCCGACACTGCACAGGCCCCGGCTCTGACCAGCACACGTGTCCTACTGTGACTGGTGGCCCTGGGCAGAAGTCCTGCCGCCTGCCGCTGCCTCTGCCACGCTGCGTGACCTCCCGTGCCGGGACGAGAGGGCAGGGTAAGGGGCACCATCTGTGTCAGGCCCAGCCCTTGCCTGGTCCAACTCCTGCTGGGCGGCGCGGCCCAAGGGCACGCTTCTGTGGCTAATGCTGAGTCCCCAGTGATGCCCGGACACCTGCCAGCTCGCCTCATTCATTCCTGAATGCCGGAACTGTCATTTATTTTTCTTTTTTATTTCCTTTGCTTTTTGGGTCACACCCGGCGATGCTCAGGGGTTCCTCCTGGCTCTGCACTCAGGAATCACTCCTGGCAGTGCTTGGGGGATGCTATGGGATGCTGGGAATCGAACCCGGGTTGGCCGCGTGCAAGGCAAACGCCCTACCTGAAGTTTGACTCCCAGGAGCGGCTGACCCTGACCTTTGCCCTTTGCCCTCAACTGGCCGCCCAGCAGGCCCCAGGGTCGGACAGGGAAAGACCGTGGTGACCTTTGCCGAGCGTGCGGCCTCCACCTCCAGGCGGACACTGGGGGTCCGACGGCCAGCTGAGTCTCTCTCTGTCTCTAGAACACGCTTCTACAGAACAGGGGAGCCCAGCCACGCTTCTACCCTCCGGGAACACGCAGTGCGAGTCGCAGACACAGCATCGAGGGGTGGCTGGCCACGGCGTGGAGAAGTAGGTTTCTATATTTAGAAGTCTTCCTCATCCCATTAAGAGCAGCAAGACATGCCCGGTTGGGGGTCTTCAGGGACCCCCCTATCTCGCAGAGAGCAGTGGGGAGGTGAGGCGGGGGGTGGGAGGGGGCTGCTGTATGGGAAGGGCTTCCCCACTGCAGCACACGACAACCCCCCTGGGAGTCGGGCGCCACCTCCTCCCAGGGAAGGACAAATGCGGTGACGCTTGTCCCGCGTGGCAGCCTCAGCCTGGGCCGAGCGCCTACTTGTCACCGCAGCCCCGACTGTCCCACATGCCCCCCCCGTTACCTGTGAGAGCGGACCTCTGGGGTGTGGGTGAAGCCACCCCTGCGAGGGAAGAGGGCATGAGGGGGGAGGGCCAGGGCTTAGGCCGGCTCTGAGCCAGCCTGATGTCCGCTGGCGAGGATGCCCTCATGCCCGGTCCCCATCTCTCTCTCTCTGCACAGGGAGGAGGCATCCGAGGGCCTCGCGAATGTGGGGGTCCACACACAGCTCTGGGTCTTTGGGGAGACATGGTCGGCCCCCAAACTCCGGCTCAAGGAGCTCCACGGTGTTGCCAAGTCCCAGACCCAGATGGCGGAGGGGCGCTAAGGGCGAGGGAGTGCTGGAACCCAGGTGGGCCCCTGCAGGGCTGGGTGCTGGGAGGGAGGGAGGGAGGGAACACCAGCCATGGGAACACCATCACGGGGACACCAGCTATCCCAGGGGGGAGAGTTTCCTTCCACACTCCTTGGATGGCTTCCCTCTGGCACACCCATTCAGGCCACGGAAGCCATGACTGTTCTCTGGGCCCTGAACCCCCAAACGGACGCCAACGTGGCAGAAAGCACCTTCTCGGGTGCCGAGCACTGACCCAGCCTCCCTGTGAGTGCCCCCGGCATCCACACTTGTACTCAGCACCCTGCGGGCCTGCTGGCCTGCCCCCCGCCTCCCACCCACCCCAGAGGTGCCGGGAGAGGAGGAAGGCGCTGGACCTGAACTTGGCTGCTTGTCTGTTTGGGGGCTGCAGCTGGTTGTGCTTAGGGATGACTCCCGGCAGCCTTGGGGGACAGACGTATGGGATGTTGGGGATCAGATCCTGGTTGTGCCTGTGCACGGCAGGTACCACCGCTGTACTACAGCCCTGGCCACAACACTGGACCTTCAGACGGAGAACAGGTTCAGGGCTGGGAAGGGTGGACAGTGGAGGGTGGTTTTCCTTAATAGGTTCCAACACCAACACACTTGCAAACACTTAACACCACAGGGCAGGGCAACGGAGAGCCTCCAGAGGCAGAAGGCAGCCATGGCTCCCACCCCACGCCACCCTGGGGCGACCCCTCCATTGCAAAATCAACCACAAGGCATAACCCTGGGACCTGTTGACGCAGAAAGCGTTTCCATCTTAAGGGATATCCAACGGCATTGAGGTACTGATTGAAGGCGCCCGGGGTTCCTGACCAAGGGGACGTTTAAAAATGAAGGATGCTGGGTTCTTAACGAAGGACATTATGCTGCGACGCCCAGAGCTGCTCTAGTGACAAAGGGCTTATTTATACCGCATGAGAAACGCCACAAATCAAAAACAAATGTAGGAATTCAGCTCTGTGCACTTAAAAGAAAATTATTAGGCAGGAAACCTGCCCCATATTGTAATGTTTTGTTTTTGTTTTTTTTTGGTGTTTGGGTCACACCCCGCGATGCACAGGGGTTCCTCCTGGCTCTGCACTCAGGAATGACTCCTGGCGGTACTCAGGGGACCCTATGGGATGCTGGGAATCGAACCCGGGTCAGCCGCATGCAAGGCAAACGCCCTACCCGCTGTGCTATTGCTCCAGCCCCCTTGTCCCTGTTTTAGAGATGAGACTCCGAGAGGGAGGCGGCATGAAAGAACCCCCCGCCTACCCCCCTCCCCACAGATGACGTGGGCTCCTCTGATTGCCCTGGGCCTGGGGCTTCCCAGCATTCTTCACGCAACCCCCTGGGAAGGGGAGGGCTCCCCACCTGCCAGGCTTGGGTCACTGCGGCATCGGTGACAGCTCATGGGTGGGGACAGCCCCATCCCCTCCGTAACTGCATCACTAAGCCTTGAGACCCATCAAGAAATTTGTGGGTTTCTATTATATTTTGGGGGGGTATTTAGAGGTAGGTAAGCAAGTGAGTGTGAAAATGCTCGAGGAATAGGGGAATTGGATAATTGGTAGTCAGGCCCCTTCCCACAGTGACCAGGTGGTCAAGAGGTGGCAGTGCAGAGGTGGTTAGCTCAGTGTGCTGGCACTGGGGGGCCTGGTGACCGAGGGGTGGACAAGCTGGAGGCCTTGTGAGATGGAGATCAGCCAAGGGGCCTGGCAGAGAGGCCAAAGGGTTTCCCTTGTGGGGGGAAGCCTGGATTTAACCCTGGCACCCTGGAGGACCACCCCAAGAGTGATCCCTTGGCCCTCCGAGCACCAAACTGGGAGTAGCCCCTGAGCACCAGTGGCCCCCAAACAGACAAACACAGCAGAAAGGAGTGAGTCCCAGTTTTGCCTGCAGCTGCTCGGGCCTCATCTCTGGAACCTCAGGGGCCCCCAGACACTGTCCAGTGTGGTCCCCTTACAAAAAAATCTGCCGGATGCGATCCCCTGTAAAAAAATACAGTAACTTGGGGCTGGAGCGATAGCACAGCAGGTAGGGCATTTGCCTTGCATGCAACCATCCCGGGTTTGATTCCCAGCATCCCACAGGGTCCCCCGAGCACTGCCAGGAGTAGTTCCTGAGTGCAGAGCCGGGAGTCACCCCTGAGAATCGCTGGGTGTGACCCAAAAAGCAAAACAAAACAAAACAAAACAAAAAAACAAATACAGTGACTCCAAGAGGGTTGGGCAGATGGGGTCCAGTCTCAGCTGTGTCACCTCGCTGGGGGGGCAGGAGACTCCAACAACAGCCCTGCCCTGGCAGGGGCAGGGCAGACAGTGACAGGGAGGACATGTGCGGCCCAGGGTCAGAAAACCCCACAGCGATCCTCGCGTTCCAACAGGGCAGGGGGTTACTTGTTTGTCTTTGTGGCGATACCTGCCAGGGCTCTGGGAACCGTGCGCTGCCGAGGTGATGGAGCCTGGGCCTCCCAGCAAGCAGCACAAGTGCTCACGCCCCATGAGAGCGTTTCCCCAACAGCAGCTGTGAGCTGCTGTGAGAGCACCTGTACCCAGGCCGGCCAACCCAGCCCAGTCCCGGTGACCCTGGCGCACCTGTGTCTGGGCAGGGGTGGGTGAGGGGGAGCCGGCCTGCCCGGAAGCCCTGGGCATAATTGAATTGTCATCGACTTGCCCTGGTTGGTCTTGTCTGCAGACAAGATTATGCTCCCAGGGACCCCGCTGTCTCCCCTGGGGACCCACGGGCACCCTGGAAGTCAGCCAGGTCAGGCCCGGCCCGGGGGTGGGGCCGGTATGGGGGTGTCAGTGGGCTGGCGTGGGGTCAAAGGGCACGCTTGCAAGAGGCCAATGCGACGTGGTCCCCTGAGCTTTGCTGGAGGAAGCCCTGGACGCCTCGAGCACCCCCAAGTACTGCCCTGGAGACCCGAATCTTAGCAGGGGTGGCCAAGCACTCACCCTCAGACCCCGGCTTTGAGTCGTCAGCCCATGGGGGGCTCAGGGTCTCCTGAACACCCCTTGGGGGACCCTCCACCAAAGAGGAGAGGTCAGAGAGATCAGGAAGCAAGAAGGGCATTTGCCTCGCACGCGGCCCACCTGGGTCCCATCCCTCGCACCGCGTGGTCTCCCGAACCCTACCAGGAGTGATTCCTGATGCAGAGCCAGGAGTAACCCCTGAGCATCGCCGGGTGTGGCCCAAACCAACACAAAAAGGGGCCCGAGCGACAATCCAGTGGGGGAGGCATTAGCCTTGCACGCAGCCACCCCGGGTGTGAGGTCCAGCATCCCCGATGGTCCCCCAAACACCGCCAGAAGTGACTCTCGTGTGCCGAGCCAGGAATAAGTTCTGAGCATCATGGGGTGTGGCCCCCACACCAGGCGAAACAGAAAAGACAAAAAGAAAGATGAGACAGACGTCAGGGTGGGGTCCCCAGGCTGGCTCTGGTCCACGGTGCCCACCAGGTCCAGTTCCTTGCTCTCTCTGGGGGTCAGCCTCTCAAGTCAGATGCCGGGTCTAACTAGAACTATGAGGTGGTTGGGGGGGTTGTGGGCAGGTCGGGAGAGGTCAGCTGTCGAGTCCATCTGAGACTTCTCTTTTCCCCAGTCCTGGCCCGTTTCTTTCGCTGACCCAGCCCCAGAGGCTTTCTCAAAGACAGCAACTAATATGGACCAGCTATGGACACTGACCCACTTTTCAGCTGGGCAAACTGAGGCTCAGTGAGCGAAAGCAACAGTCTCGAGTCCTACAGCCAAGAAATCTCAGGTCCTGGGGCCGGTAAGTACAGTAGGTAAGGTGTTTGCCTTGCCTGCGGCCAACCTGGGTTCGATCCCGGCATCCCATAAGGTCCCCTGAGCATCTCAGGTCCGGGGTTAAACCAAGGGCGCCTGGCCTCTGCGTTCTCGTCCCCACTCTGTCTTGCTCTCTCCCTCCCTCCCTCCTCCTCCTGGCCAGTCAGTGCTCACCATTCCCGGGTGGTGGTTTCCTCCTGGAGTTGGGGAGCCGGGGACTGGCTCCTGGTTTCCTGCTCTCCCAAACACCTCCAGCCCCGGCCCCGGGCAATCAGTTTCTGCAGATCTGATTTGGGATTCTAATGAACGGGATGATTTGGCATTTAAATAATTATCCACTCTCTAACTCTGAGTGCTGCTGAGTCGGGAGAAATTTCCGCATCTTATTTATGAATATAGTTCCCCCCCCCTCCTTGGAGGCAGGGTTCCCGCCCGCCCCTCCCGAGGCGACTCCCTTAAATGGCTTTCCACCCCCTGCCCCCATTTCCAGGGCCCTCCTCCCCTCCCCAGCGAGCCCCTAAGTGCCTATTAACAACTTTCGCCTTCCGCTATCGGGTCCTGTTCACGCCCCTTTTTATCTTTACATTTCAATATCATTACAAATCCTAGTGTTATTCAAATTGCATCAATTATTCAATTTCTCCACCCAGAGTGGAGGCGGCGGTGGCGGGCGGCTTCCCGGTGGCTGAGCCGGGGAAAAGAAGAGGAGACCTTTCAAGGAGGGCTGGAGACTCACCGGGGACCAGGCAGTGCTCCATTAATCGGGTGCCGGGGTGCCCACAAACCTAGGAAAGGAGTCAAGTTCATGCTCGACTTCTATGGGGCCGGCAGAAAGTGCTGTTGCCGCAAAGCACCTCAGGCCGGTTTGGGAGAGAAAAAACGCTCTGGTGAGAGAGGGACAGATATAGAAGGATGGCACTCATTTGTGGAATATGAAGTAACATAATAGGAGACTAGCGCCCAGGGAGAGTAGAGATAAGGACCAGGAGGATCGCTCCACGGCTTGGAAGCCGGCCTCACATGCTGGGGGAAAGGCAGTTGGGATAGAGAAGGGACCACTAAGTAGATGATGCTTGGAGGGGTCGCTCGGGATGGGAGATGCAGGCTGAAAGCAGACTGTCAACCGAACGTGGTGGCTGCTTACTACCTGCATTGCAAACCATAACACCCAAAAGGGGAGGGAGATTAAAGGGACTGTGCCTGCCACAGAGGCAGGTGCGGGGGATGGGGTGCGGGTGGCGGGAGGGATACTGGGAACATTGGTGATGGAGAACGGGCACTGATGGAAGGATGGGTACTTGATCATTTTAAGACTGAAACATAATCACCAAAGTTTGTGAGTCTGTAACTGCACATCCTGGTGATTCGTTAAGCACTGTGGCACTGTGGCACTGTCCTCCCATTGTTCATCGATTTGCTTGAGCGGGCACCAGTAACATCTCCATTGTGAGACTTGTTGTTACTGTGTTTTGCATTTCAAATACGGGGTATGACGGGGAGTTTGCCAGGCTTTGTCATGCAAGCACGATACTCTCTGTAGCTTGCCAGGCTCTCTGAGAGAGGTGGAGAAATCGAATCGGGGTTGGACCTGGTCGGCCACGTGCAAGGCTCGAGCAATAGCACAGTGGGTAGGGTGTTTGCCTTGCACGTGGCCGACCTGGCCGACCTGGGTTTATTCCTCCTCCCTTCATGGTGAGCCTGGCAATCTACCGAGAGAATTTCGCCCGCGCGGCAAAGCCTGGCAAGCTACCCATGACATATTTGATATGCCAAACACAGTAACACAGTAACAAGTCTCACAATGTGTTTTGTATACAAGGCTAAATATACCCTCACTTATATCACCATGCAGCTGCAAGGAATTATAAAATCATGCCATCTGTGGAACATAAAACTGGAAGAGATCACGTTGAGTGAAGGAAGACAAACACAGAATGACCTCACTTGTCTGTGGCATATAGAATCTGGATGAGGAAAGGCATTGTAGTCAAAAGGGGATGCCTAGATCCCCCTTGACCCCAGTGTTTAGAGAGGAGATAGACAGAGAAGAAAAGAAAACAAGAGGGGAAGAAGAGAATGAGAAATAATGGGTGAACAGCCATCAGAGCTCAAGTTCTAAGTCTTAAACTTCTGGGCTCCGTTCTGCACTGCACTTTTTGCACACTTCTGCCCCCTGTCATTGTCACTCAGCTATCGCTGTGGCCCTTGCAGTGCACTCCTGAGTTCTGACCACTTTGATCTCAGGACCTCTCTGTCCCCACTCCTCCTGGTATTGGCGGCTGCCTCAAATAGAGTGATTAGCAAGAGCCGAAGGCACTGGGTCATTACTCACGTGGACCACTGGAATATATGGTTCCCACACACAAAGCTCCAGAAAGAATGAAAATTAATGCAATTCAGCAGTTGTAACCTCATATGACTTTTATGCTGTAATCTTTTTATATTATAACCCTTCGATTGATAAACTTTCATGTTTTAAGGATGGTGCTATCTGAAGGTGTGAATGCCACAGAAAATAGGACTTATGCAGCTTCCTGAGGTCCAGACAGGGAATCGAGAACTTTTCAACTCCCCAATTCTCTTTGCAGCCAGAGTGACCCGTGTGAAGCAGTGTACTAAGTCTTCAAGTGCATCAGAACTTTCAAAGCTGCCTAAGGTTGACTTCAGAGCAACGGTCCTCTTGATGTTCACCAAACAGAGAAAATCACGGGAGAAGAGATTCAAAACGTCTCACAAAAGATTGATGGAAAAATGAAATTGTTCAAGTACAAAAGAAGGTCCTAAAGAATACAGAAAGCGTCAATGACCGCATGGAAGAAGCAGAAATTGGATCAGTGACTCTGAGGAAAGGCATTGAGCAGAGCCAGTAAAGAAGTCAGAGAAAGGAGTCTTTTTTTTTTTTTATTAGTGAAACACCATGAGGTACAGTTGTAGATTTACAATTTTTTTGTGCTTGGGTTTCGATTAT
>JAOXYA010000018.1:262587-277226 GCA_028565675.1 Sorex palustris | reverse complement strand
TCAAGCCCTGACTATTTTTTTACTTCTCTTGGATATGATAAAATATGTGGATATTTATAAAGAGGAAAATTAAATTACAAAAGAACTTAAGGAAGAAAAATAATTCTCCAAGAAAATATTCAGTATTGAATTTATATAAGTAACATTTTAACTACAATCACTTGAACACTTGACATCCAGTTACTCATCGATTTGCTTGAGTGGGCACCAGTAATGTCTCCATTCATCCCTGTCGCATCCCAGTATAGCCCAATGGCGTCTGCTTGTTCTAGGAATACAAAGAGCCTCAAACCGATCGTTCAGGGTTTTGACAAAGAAGTGACCATCTCCAAGGTGGGTGGCCATGCGATCTTTTGAAGTCCTGTGGAAACCAGTTGGTAATGGCTCTAGTCCAGCGGTCATCTCCAAGTCTCATTACATGTCCAGCCCATCTGATTTTTGATGCCTTGGCAAAAGAAACTGCATCAGTGATTCTTGATTGTCGACAGAGGCCAGAACTCCAAATTCTTTCTCTCATTTAAGTGAAGGATGATACTCATGAATAGCTCTTTTAATTCCTATTTGGGAGACACAAATAGCATTCTCATCCTGTTTGTGTAGGGCCCAGCTCTCTGAAGCATATGTTAATGCAGGAGTAACAGTGGAATCAAAGAGATGTACCTGGAGCCAGAAGTTCTTCATCCTCTTAGCTATTTCTTCGATGCTCTTAAAGGCTTTCCAAGCCGCTCTCTTCCACCTGCACAACTCAGGTGCCAGGTCATTCGTCATGTTGACTTCTCTACCTACATGTAACTGTTGCATTCGGAAATGTTCGTTCTATTGAGAGCAAATGGTATGTCAGGAACGAGACCATTTCTCATAAACATTGTCTTCGTGAGATCCAGCTGTAGTCTGAACTTTCCACACTCATGGTCGAAGTTGGTCAGCATTTATGCCACTTGGCTAATGTTTGGTGTTATTAGAACAATGTCATCAGCAAAGCAGATTACATCCACTTCCTTCACTACTCAACTGCAACCACGCTCCAGGACATTTCCAGACACATCATAAGACACTTAATACCCATATTCCAGGATTGCTGCACCGTATTTGATAGGGTTCAAATATGGTTTGAACCATGGGAACACCTTCAAGGACAATTAGGGCCCTCCATAAAAGCCTCTATCCCTCTTGGAGAGCCTGGCCAGCTAACGAGAGTATCCTGCCCGCTCAGCAGAGCCTGGCAAGTTATCCGTGGTGTATTCAATATGCCAAAACCAGTAAATAAAATGGTTCTCATTGCCCTGACCCTGAAAGAGACACCAATACAGCAGTGTTAAGAAGGAGAGGGCAAAGCTGGGTCCCCGGAATGTCTGACTCACTCGCCCACAGGCCGGGGAGCGGTGAGCTGGTGATGATGGTCTTAGGCAGGTCCCCGGCCCCGGAGGGTGGCAGGGAGTCCTCCCCACTCCTGCCGTCGGGGTGGGCACCCACGCGTCCTCCACCAGCACCCTGTGCACGTCTGCCCGGCCCTGTGCTCCTTGTTCCTGTCTTCCAGAACCATCTCTGGTCCCTGGAGCGAGGGGAGGGGGGCAGGGCACCGAACACAGGGGGCCTTTGTCTCCCTCCCGGAGCACAGGGGTTCCATTGTTTAAGGCGGTGGCAGGTGGGCTTCCAGCGGCCCCTAAGGCCTGTCATCTGCTGGGACCGTCACCCGGACAGCACAGCGGCCCTTTGTCCCTTGGCCCCTCTCTGTCCCGCGGGATCATCTGCACTCTGGGTGGCAGAGAGAGAGAGAGCTTGGGGCGGGGGAGAGAGCCCTGGCCTGGGGGTACCCCGAGGCCCCCGAACACCCTCTGGAAAGGGGTCCAGGTGCTAGTTGCCGCCTCGCTCCGTCCCAGTTGGAGACAGTACAGGGGACCTGGGTTCCCTGAGTCCTGAGTCCAGGGTGGGCCTGAGGACTGAGGACTGAGTCCAGGGTGCTGAGTCCTGGGTGGGTCCTAACCGAGCCATGCAACCTCCAGCCCGTTGTCTGACCTGCTGGTGAGTTTCCACTGCTTCCCCGCGCCGAGAGGAGGCGAGGCCAGAGGCAGCCCTCGTCCCGGCACCACAGAGGCCGTCCCTGGGCCCAGGCGGGAGATGCTGAGCCCAGAGGCGGGAGGGAGCCTGAGCACTGCTGGGCTTTGGGGGACCCAAGAAAAAAACAAACCAGCGACCCAAGACACGCCCGCCTCCACGTGCAGCAGCTGCCAGGGCCCGAGCAGGTGGAAGTCGTTTGTCCTGTCACCCGCCTGGCGGTGTGGGGGCCGCCTGAACACTGCTGGTCTCCACACCGCACAGGGCTTCCTGCCGCTTCTGTTCCCCTTCCAAACTTCCCTCTTCTTTCTCGTGCCTGCTCCTGTCTCAGCCCAGAGAGGATAAGCGACCTACCTAAGGTCACACAGGAAGGGGAGGATAAGTGACCCACCGAAGGTCACACCTAAGGGACCTACCCAAGGGGACATCAATCCGGCTCACAGATCCCATCTTGACTTCCTTCCTCTCCAATAAAGGAGACCTCTGTGTGGCTGTGCCCGCCGGCCCCACTCCGTTGACCCCAGGTGGAAATTGGGCCAGGGTCTGCCCTTGAGAGGGTCTCTGCTGGGGGCCCTCTTGGCCCGTGTGCATTCGCTTGACGACGGGCCCAGCCAGGCCAGGGGCTTGATTGAATCCTTCTGGAAAGTTCCAGCAGATTGCCAGAGCTCGGTCAGTCGACTAGAATGGGGGCTCCTGGGAGGCCACTGGAGGCAGCTGACCTGGAAATGGGGTCCTGTCCCAGATAGAGTCCCCTACCCCCACCCCCACGAAGGGCAGAGAGGCACTGGTCAGTTGGAGGGTGGCCACATAGCCCAAGGTGAGGTCAGCCCCATGGCCGGTACCCAGGCCATGGAGGCTGTGGCTGAGGTCTGGGACTGACCCCAGTGGGGTCCACTCCTGGGCCTCAGAGCACTCTCAAACTCTCATTCCCACACACTCTCAAATTCACTCACGGACTCTCACAGATTCACACACACACACACACACACACACACACACACACACACACACTCTCCAACTCATGTACTCTCCGCCATTCACACATTCACATTCTGATACACACACACACACACTCTCTCAGATGCTCACACTCATATACACACACACCCATTCACAGGCACACTTGCACACATTTTCAAGCCTACATACTCAACTCACACTCTCGCTCATACATGCATTCGTATGCACAATCCTCAAACTCACTCTCATAAATTCTCAAAGTGACACACTCACACACTCAGACACACGCTCGCATACCCTCAAACTCACACTCACTCTCAAACTAAGTGCTCCCTTACATAAGACACTGTGCTCAGGAAACGGGGTCCCGAAATCCAACAACCACAGGCGCAAGTGCCCTTTCGAGAGGAGTTCTCAAGGTGCACCTCCCAGGGGCCAACCGCTATCCACCCGGGGTCCAGGGAGGTGATCAAGGAGTGACTTTTGGAGGGGGTTGTCCTGGTGGGCTGTCAGTGCATGTGTGTAAGGCCCTGTAGTTCTGGGTTTATTTGCGGGGGAGGGGTGCGTGTTTAGGGCCACACTAGGGTTGACTCCTGGCTCTGTGCTCAGGAATCACTCCTGGTGAGGCTCAGGGGACCATATGGGATGTCGGGGATCAAACCTGGGTGGGTCACGTGTAAGTCAAGCTCCCTCTGCACTGCGTCCTCTCTCGGGTCCTGTAGCTCTGGACACGGGATCCTGGGGTCTCCACTCACCCCCTGAATCAGGTCCTTGTGGGTGTGGAGGTGTGGTGGGGAGCTAGGTCCCGGCCAGGGCCCGGGGACCCCCAAACACTCTCTCTCCAGAGTCTGCTTGACAGGACGCCTTCCAGGGAAAGTCCAAGCCTGGGAACCTGTGCATAAGTACAGCCTGGGGCCCCCTGCCCACTCCCCTAGGAGTTCCCAGATATAGCCCACAGCGGGTGCCTGGGGGTCCCGACTAGTGTTTGTCGGGGCCCCAGGCCCTTGCAGGACTGAGCAGACAACCCTGCCCAGGTCCAAGCTCCTACAACCAAGGCCAGCGAAGCAATTCAAGCCCAGCGGTCCTGTGGGCCTGGCTTCAGACCCTGTCCCAGCTCACCAGCGCCGGCTCTGATAACGGGACAGCTACCCGCTCTGAGCCTGCCTTTCCACGCTGTCGTGGGTTTCATTTGTTCGGTAATTTTCGCAACGGGATGATGACAGGCCAACATCAAAGTTCATGACTTGGGTGCTCAGAGGCTCCTTCGAGCTAGTGCTCAGGGAATCATGGCAGAGCTGGGGATGGAGCCCGGGCCTCCAGCATTCAGAGCCTGTGTTCCAGGCCCCTTTCCTTCTCTTTCTGCCCTTCCCTTCTTGAGAAAATCGCAGGCGGAAAAAATACCAGTCTCTGGGGGCAGAGCCATAGCACAGCGGGGAGGGCGTTTGCCTTGCACACGGCCGACCTGGGTTCGATCCCCAGCATCCCATAGGGTCCCCGGAGCACCGCCAGGCGTGATTCCAGAATGCAGAGCCAGGAGGAAGCCCTGAGCATCGTCGGGTGTGACGCAAAAAGCCAAATAAGAAAAAGAAAACCCGGTGTCTCCGGGCTACAGCCAGGCCCACGCATCCCCGAGTCGGGGGGTGCTCCCTGTGCCCATGTGTCCTTGGCCGGTCCTGCGGGAAGGGTTTGTGCATCGCTTTTTTAAAAGACCGTTTGAAAAGTGGGGCCGAACGGAGGCACGGCAGTGAGCACGGCCCAGCCCCCAGCTCCAGAATCCCTCCCTCTCCACAGCTGCAGCCCCTTTCCTGGGGCGGGGACCCCCCTGCCCCCCTGCTCGGAGCCGCAGGAGGCCCAGACACATGTTGGGAACGGGTATTATCTGTGCTCAGTTGACTGTGAACGTTTAAGCGGAATTGACTGTGTACTCAGCCACTTTCAAACACAACTAATCTTCATCGGGCGACGGGAAGTGAAATATGTTATTGTCGGCGGCAGTAAATTACCCGTGCCGGGCCGGCTCGTGAGGCATTGCAGGCCGCGGCCGGCGCCCTCCTTCACCCGGCCGCCACCCGCCCGCAATCCATTACCGCAAAGGGGCCTGGGCACCACCTCCCCGGTCCCCGGGAGGCGGCAACCAGCTGCCAGCTGCCCCCATCCAGGCGGCAGGAGAAGAAAGAGGGCAGAGGGCAGGACCTGGCTTCGTGCCCGCCCTGCCTCGCCCATGCCCAGGCAGAAGAAAGCACTGGGTTGGAACAAGGCAGGCTCTGCCGACTTCCCAGCCTCAGTCTCTGCATCTGTAAAATGGGGATGGGAAACTCCATTGCAGTTTTGTCTTGGTAAAGGCTTTGGCTCCTGGTTTCACAGAAGACAGCCTGGGTCCTCACATCTGCCCCCGTGGCCCCTCTGAGAGGCTGGGTGAGCATGGAAGTGGGTGAAGGAAATTCAACCTCATGCAGCTGCGAAAGGGCTTTGAATGGCCTGGTCAGAAAATTGGGGACCTTGGGGCTGGAGCGATAGCACAGCAGGGAGGGCGTTTGCCTTGCACGGGGCCGACCCGGGTTTGATTCCCAGCATCCCTATGGTCCCCCGAGCACTGCCAGGAGGAATTCCTGAGTGCAGAGCCAGGAATAACTCCTGTGCAATGCCAGGTATGACCCCCCAAAAACAAACAAACAAGCAAAAAAATTCGGGAATCTTTTCCTTCTAGACACCAAACTCAGACTCCACACGTGATGGTTTCTCAAAGGTTCAGAAACGATTTGGCATCCGTGAATGCCTCCGTGAACTTATTGAACACTTTGTTCAATGAAAACCTGTTGGTCTGTTCTGTAGACTGAATGGCGCTTTCTCATACCTGAACATCACACGTTAGTCATTAGGTAAACGCTGGTTTTCTTTGCTTCTTCTTTGCTTTTTTCTGGGGGGGCTCACACCCAACAGTGCTCAGGATTTCCTCCTAGCAGGGCCCAAGGGACCATACAGGGATCTGGGGGTTGAACCCGTGTTGGCCACATGCCAGGCAAGTGCCCTTTCTGCTGTGCTGTTGCTCCAGCCCCAAACACGGGTTCTCGGGACCCTGCCCCCTTCCAAGTGTCGACATTTCCCAGTTCACTCTCGCAGCCCAGCCACGCGTGCTGTTCCCACCTCTCCCGAGGCAAGTCTTCATGCTGGATGCCCACAAACCCACAGAAGCAGAGACGGGCCCCCACTGCCTTCTCCTTCTTGCTTACAAGACAACGGACCACACGCGCGGCTCTTTTAGGAGCAGCTCAGGATGCGTGAAGGGGACGGCCTGGCCCACTCGGTGGTATTTGTTTGTAAAAAAATCCTCACTTTTCCATTAAGAACATTCTTTGGGGGGCTGGAGCAACAGCACGGCGGGGAGGGCGTTTGCCTTGCACGCAGCCGACCCGGGTTCAATTCCCAGCATCCCATAGGGTCCCCCGAGCACTGCCGGGAGTAATTCTTGAGTGCAGAGCCAGGAGGAACCACTGAGCATCGCCTGGTATGACCCAAAAAGAAAGAAAAAAAAAAAGAAGAAGATTCTTTGGTGCTTGGCTCTGGAGAGACAGCACATCAGGGAGAGCGCTTGCCTCGCACGTGACTGACTCCGGTTCCATGCCCAGCACCATGTATGGAGCCCTGAGCCCTGCCAGGAGTGATCCCTGAGCACAGAGCCAGGAGTAAGCCCTGAGCACCACTGGGTGTGGTTTAGAAGCCAAAAGAAGGACAGGAGGCGGGGGGGGGGGGGATCATTCACTGTGCAATTGGCTTTTTAAATGGGACCAGGGATGGGGGTAGGTCTCCCTGGCTGTCCCCAGGAGGCCCGGGGCCCACTTCCAGCAGAACTTGGCAGAGTAAGTGCCGTGTTGTAATATTCAGCCCTGACGAGACGTTGCTGCTTGGACCAATGCTGCAGCCAGGAGGGCAGGGGATGGGCCTGTGATGGGCGTGGGTCCCGCTGTCTCTCTGCCCTCCTATAGCTTCCTTATTAGGGTCCCCCAGCAGTGCCGGATGCAGAGTCCAGGTCAGGTTCTCGCTCTCCAGACCCGTGTTCTCTGCATCTCTTTCTTTGCTTACTCCCACTCTGGAGAACCCCACGTTCTCTCTCCAACACACACTTGTCTCTTTCTCTCCCCTTAGGTCCTTCTAAAGAAGTTTTCAAAAAAAAAAAAAACATCTTGCTGGTGCTGGACGATAGCACAGCGGGGAGGGCGTTTTCCTTGCATGCAGCTGAACCAGGTTCGATTCCCAGCATCCCATAGGGTTCCTTGAGCACCGCCAGGCGTAATCCCTGAGCATCCGCCAAAAAGAAAAACAAAACACAAAAGAAACAAAAAAATACCATCTTGCTTCCGAGCAAAACATTCAAATGTTTGCAGTGCCCTGTAATGGCTCAGGCCTCTGACTGTCTGCTTTTGCAGACCTGCCAAAGACCCTCTGGCTCCTAGGCGCTGCTGCTGTCCATGCAGGGCAAGACCCTCCCATGATGTCTCCGTGTGAACTGAGGGCAGCCCTGTGCCATCACACCAGCCCCCATGGGGAAGCCTGGGGGTCCACAAACTCTCCTGCCTCACAGCTTTCTTCTCTGGGAATCTGGGACACGACCCCCTCCCCGCCCCGTCACACACACACACACACACACACACACACACACACACACCAGGAAGAGCCTTCATTCAGGTACTTCCCTTCCCCTCCACATTCCTCTCTCTTGTTTGGGGGCGCACCAGGCTGTTCTCAGGACCTCCTCCTGACTTTGCATTCAAGGATCACTCCTGACAGGGCTCAGGGGACCAGATGAGATGCCGAGGAATGAACCCGGGTCGACCACATGCAAGGCAAGTGCCCTAACCACTATCCTATTGCTCCGACCCCCCCCCTCTTATTTGATATGATTTTATGGGTGGGAGGGGGCTGAGAGCACATCCGCAGTGCTCAGGGACTCTTTCTGGATCTCTAGGGATGCTGGGGTTCGAACCAGGGTCGGCTACATACCAGGGAAGCACCGTGATGTTCTGTCCGACCCTCACTCTCCTGTTTGAAGGACTGGCTTGGCCCCAGCATAGGCAAAAGTTGCCACATGCTGCAGGTCCTTGAATGCCTCTAGCCTGATGTGCACCCTCTCCCCGCAACCCAGAGCCGGTCACCCCCCCACCCCTACACACACACCCAGGTCCACTCTCACTCCTCCCACTGGGAGCGTTGGCAGAAGGGCAAAGCCCAGGTTCTGGGTTTTTGTCCTTTTTTTCTTTTTTGGGAGGCCACACCTGGCCCCACACAGGGAGTATTTCTGGCTCTGCACTCTGGAATCCCTCCAGACAGTGCTCGGGGGCCATATGGGACGCCGGAGATCGAACCCAGGTCAGCCATGTGTGAGGCAAACGCCCTCCCCACCGTCCTGTCACTCCACCGGAAGTCTGGGCTCTGGACCAAGCCCTCCAGGTCTGGGGCTCACCCCTCGCTGGCCCCCCGTTCCTGCCCTTCTCTGGGGACAAGGGAGGCAGTGGCCACTCTGAGCCCCGCCCCTCCACCCCACCCTGTGCATGCCACCGCCCAGACAAAGGTTCCAAGCCTTGGATTGGCTTTGACTCTTCAAAAAAAAAAAAGAAGAAGAAAGAAAGAAAGAAAGAAAAGAAAAGAAATTCCTGCAAGTTGAACAATCCTTGTGTTGGATTTGGGAGATGTTATTCCTAGTGACAGACAAGGGCAATTATCTGCAATCCGCCAGCAGTTTTAGCCTAATTTCATTACTGCGGTGCAATTCTCCCTGAGCCGCTAGTCTATCAATGTCTTGCAGAACGGATTAGTGGGCACTTTCTTCATCTCCAAATGAATTTTAGCTGTCGCGCCCTTGATGAATGGAGCAGGGACAGGTGGCTGACCTGGCCAGCCAGTGGCCAGGAGGGCGGCAGGCAGGCGGCCAGGGGCCTGGCAGGAGGGGACACGGGGGTGGTGGGTGCCACTGGGGCATCTTGCTCTCTGGGGAGACCCGCCAGGCCTGCTGAGACCCGGCCTCTATGGGGGACCCTTCCTCAGCGCAGGGGACAGGAGGGGGCTCATGGTGGACTTGGACTGTCATCGGGACCCCTGACTATAGTCCTACGGGTCACCCCCACCTGGGGCCGCCACGGCAGCCAAGTCCGGAGACTCCACTCTGTCCCTGGGACACGTGACTCATGAGCGCAAGTCCAGCACAGGGCCGTCCTCTGGGTCCCCAGAGCCCCGAGCGCGAGACACTGTCAGTTTCCATCACAGGATAAATGATTCTCTGTTTCGTGGCAGCGAGGTCGGGGCCTGGCGCGGGCGGGGCTGTGGCAGGTGCCCTGTGGCTGGGAGATGAATGGGCGCAACCAGCGAGGCTTGTTAGGAAGCAGGAGGCGGGGGGCCGGGAGCCAGGGCGGCGGGGAGCACCTTCCGCGGGGCCTCGGGGCGGTGGCACTGTGAGAGCCGGGAACTGGCTGACCCAGGTCTGGCTTCCTCGGTAACTCCCGAGGAGCACTGTTGGGGAGTCCCCATGAGGAGCACTACCTGGTGGGAGCACCACCTGGTGGGAGCCCTCTTAGGGAGCACTCCCTGCAAGGCGAGATCTTGCCCCACAAACAGGGAGTCAGCAACATAGGACCCCCTCGTCCCTCTCCCACCGGAAGCCTCCCCTCCCCTGCACACTTTTCCAGATACCTGGGGAGGATGGGGGTGTGGGGTGGGTTTCTCCCTTTGTCCTCCTGCCTGCTGACAGTGCTCTCCGTCCAGCCCTGGGAACTGGGCGCTTGAACTGCTGGGGTTCCCCTGTCTACTAGCGTCCAGGAGGGGTCAGCCAAGGGGACTCAGGTGGGATGGGGTCGGGGCACGGTCCCCCCCCACCCCGTCTGCTCTGCTCCGTGCAGCCCACAGTGGCTGTGTCCTCCTGCAGTGGCCTGGGGCTCCCCTGGCGCTGGGCACAAATACTGCTTCCGGGTCACCCTGGGGCACCGTGTCCCTGGCGGTGGCACCCCTGCACCCAGATTCTCTGAACATTGCTGTGTCCTGGCTGGCACCAGATCCTGCCAGGCTGCTGACAGGTAAGGGTGTGCAGGGTGTGGTGACCAGGCAGACCCCCACCCCACCCACGCTCCCTGCTGGGCCAGCCTCTGGAGCCTTCCGGAAACTTCCAGCTGTCCCAGTAGGTAAGGAGATGGGAGGAGCCCCCAGCACTGGCACCTTCATTCCAGCCCCTCATCACCGCTCAGGTCCTGGCTGGGACCGGAACGCGCGAGGGGCGGGATGGAGAGGGGGCAGCCAGGAACATCTCGGGGCCAGATGTTGGGTTGTCGGCAGAACCGGACGTTCTCCTTCCTCTAGAAGGTACCCGGGGGCAGCCCCTCCCGGGCAGGCTGCCACATCAGCCAAGGGGGCGAAGCCTGGGGAATGAGGGGCTCCCTCCCCCCAACACGTGGGAGCAGCTGAAGGCCCCTGTGGCCAGGCCAGCCCCCTTCTGATGTGTGGGGAAACTGAGGTGCTCCAAGGGGCGTGCTCCAAGCCAGCAGGACGGCGCAGGGAGCTGGGGTTCCACCGGCTGCCCCAGGCCCGGGAGACAAGGCTCAGCCCACCGAACCCCCCCTCCCCCTCTCCAAGTTCTGGCCGCACCCGGAGACGCTCCCAAGTTCATTGATCGCCGGGCGCACGAGTCAATACGGAGCACTTTGCTAATTAATCTTTTCCAGATAATTGCAGGAAATTATTGGTTGGTGTAAAGCAGAGGTGGGCAGGCAGTCCATGTCCCCGAGCTGCCCGGAGTGGCCGCGGGCAGAGCCTGGGCGCCTGGCCCTTCCCCACCTCCTTTCTGCAGGCCTGCAGCTCCGGATCCTCAGCCTGGAGAGGAAGCTCAGTGGGCAGGGCGCTTCCCCCGCACACGGCCAAGCCGGGTTCAATCCCTGACACCCCACAGGGCTGCCCGAGCCCCATCAGGAGTGATTTCTGAGCACAGAGCCGGGGTTAGGCCCTGAGCATGGCCGGATGTGGCTGTCCCCCCAGCCCCCCTTCTAAAAAAAAAAAAGCAAAACCCTCAGCAAGGGTCAGCGCTGCCTGCCCGGGGCTTGGCCAGGTTTCTGCACTGTTGGACTGTCAACAGGCAGAGGGAGCAGCTCCGTTTTATTTTTCAATTCTATTATTAGTTGGGGGCGGGGGGTTAGAAACACACCTGCCCATGCTCGGGGCTCACTCCCGGCTCTGTGCTGGTGGAATCGTATGTGGGGATCAAACTGGGGCCTGCTGCGTACAAGTCCATGCCCTATCCTTGTCCCCTCTCTCCGGTCCTAGCATCTCCATTTCATATGAAGGGAAACGAGGCCCTGGTGTGCGATGACCCAGAGAGAGAGGCAGAGCCCGAGAACCTGTGCGGGGCCTGGGTGCCCCTCAGGGCTGCGGACAGGACCGCGGGTGCTGAACGGCTGGCCAGAGCTGACCCATCGCAAGGCCGGCTCTGTGCCTGGCCGGGAGGGAAGCGGAGGGAGGGGGGCTGCCGGGCGTGAGACGGGCACCGGGGCGCTGGGCTTCCCGTTCTAAGCCCCCAGCCCCCCACATCCCGACTCACCTTTGCAAAAGTCACTGAGTCGGGGTGGACTCAGCCCCGCCAGAGCCCCCACCCCAGGCCTCCCAGGAGGCCGCCAGCACTGCACTCTCCTGGAGAAAGTTTCTCACCCCCTTGGGGTCCCTCGCTCTCTCCCGGATCCCACGCACAGTTTCGCCTCGCCGGGCGGCAACCTACCTGCTCCTAATAAACCTGCAAGACTTTAATGAACTAAATAGCAAATTACTTTTTTATTCAAGAATGAAATTTCATCATATTCATAATTCATATTTTATTTCAGACATCTGCTGCTGATTACATTACATTTAACTAAAATTAGATGATGCTCAGAATGCAATTAAGGCTGTGCCAAATTCTTCGGCCCACCAATGCCGGCGGAGCTCAGCGGGGGCCGCGAGGAAGCTAATATGTAATTAGGAGCTATTTTCTAGCTGTTTTTAAAGTCTGAAAATTAGCTGCCTTTATTAATCACACAGACAAATATAAAGTGGAACCAACGCTCGCTGAAATTTCTAAAAGGGATTTTTTGTTTAATTATACACCACCGCGCGCTACGACTCGCTTTGCATGTTGATTTGTTGTGCAGTGACATTTTGACAACTGGTTCTCAATTTGTCTGTCGTGGTTAGGCAACAACAAAGCCGACGGTAATACTTTAACTTTCAAAACCTTCAGTGTGCTGGGGACGGAGAGACTGGCACTCGGCACGGCAGGCAGGCTCCTGGGCTCCGGCTCCCAGAGCCACGGGGGCCGGCGGGCGTGGGGAGGAGGGCAGCTGAGGGGCGGCGGGGGGCTCGGCTGACCAGAGAGAGGGGACCGGAGCACTGGCTGGGGAGTCCAGACGCCCAGGGCACAAGCGTCCAGCTCTGGGGACAGCTGAAAGGAACGCCCTGCCCTGCTGTGCCTCAGTTTCCCCCCTTCCCACGGGGAGTCACCGGGGCTGAGCTTTGGTGGTAAAGCTCTTGCCTGTGGGCCAGGCCCTGGGCTGAGTGGCCTCCCGGGCAGAAGGACAGACTCACCACCGTGGACGTCCCCTCACCTCCCCGCCCAGAGGCGGAAACACAGTCGCTGAGACCCAGGATGGCCGTCCCGGAACCCGAGCTCAGGAGCCCATGCCAACGTCCACGACGGTCACAAGAGGAACCCCCTGACCTGGCTCGGTAGCTTGGGGGGCCCCGATGGTACCCGCCTCCCACACACCTCTGTAGCTTGATCAGGGAGAAGCAGCTTCTAAAGGTCCGGGTCTGCCTTTCTCGAGTTGGACAAGGTGGGTGGGGGTCCTGCAGACCCAGGCGGGGGAGCACTTGCCCAAGAGTTGGGCGGGCCCGGCTGAGAACCATAGCCCAAGACCCCACCCTGTTGTCCAGCGCTGACCAAAGCGCCCCCACGCCCCCCAGCGAGGGCGGAAGAGTCCAGCTCCCACGGTGGGCTCGGGGCTTCCCCTCCGACCACCTTCTCTCTTCCCAGGACCTCCCCCTTCTCATCTCCCTTCCGCTCCCCGGAGGGGCTTCCTGCAGCTGCCTTGGCTGGAGACCCCGGTTTGGACGCGACCCTCCCGGCTGACCGCAGACCAGCGGCCTCGACGCCAACCCCCGGCCCTGCACTGTCAGTCCTGTGCTCAGGGGCATCCCCTGCTCTTCCTCCCGCTCCCGGACCCGCCTGCTGGAAGGGCCGATGGAGAGAAAAAGAGACTCTGGGGGTGACATTGAGGCTGCCGTGACGGGCTCACATACTCTCAGGAGGGGTCTTGCTGGGGGAGGGAAACCTGCATGGACCCCACTTCCCTCTGAGAAGGAGCCAGGGGGGTGTCCCCTCCCCTGACCCGCCCAAGGCCTTGGGGGCTGGAGGCAGGTGGTCAGAAGCCCCGAGGGGACCCGCAGAGATGGGACCCTGCTCCTTCCTCGGCACCTCGCCACTCTCCCCCAGGGGTCCCCCCACCAGGTTGGGGAGCGACAGAGCCAGCAATGGCCACCCCTCCGCGGGCCCGGGAGCCCGGCTGGGTCCCCAGCAGAGAGGCCCTCACAGCCCTGACCGTGAAGGAGCGGGAGGAGGGACTTTGCAGATGACCTTTAGGGCAAGGAGAGGCAGGGCCCGGGCCTGGGGCCTCAGGAGTTTGCTTCGGGAGGCTGGAACCCGGGTTTGGCCAGGCACCCACTTCCAACCCTGCACCCTGCAAAACTACCCCCAGCACCCCCCGAGAAAAACCCTTGAGCAGGAAGCTTGGAACAGGGCGGGTGTGTCCCCAGCCCTCTGACCCCCCAAAACAGATGAGAAGTCACGTGAAGACATGGCATAGGGGGCGGAGGTGGCCGCCGCTGAGGGCAGCCAAGGGGTGTCCACCCCCAGCCGGGTGCTAGAGCCAGTTCTGGAGGGGGGGGGCATGGCCCCACACCTCGACTTCAGGATCTGCACTGGATTGGCATGGGGGAGCCCCGGGTTCTATTCCCAGCACCCCGGGGCCCCTCGCAAAGCGCCCGTGTAATTTTAAGGACCCTGTTTTGTGGGATGTGTTACAGCCCAACTGTACCAGGATAAAGCAGGACCTTTAGGCCCAGGGAGAGTGAGCTGAGAGGCCGTGCCTCAGCAGGAAGGGAGACAGCCCTCCTATGGGCGCAGGGACAGGCAGCCCCCAAGAGCCCCTCCAGGCCCCTGAGCAACCCTCCAGTGGGCCATCCCTCCTGACCCAAAGCCACCGTCTCCTCCCAGACAGTCCCCTCCTACCCCCTACTGCCTGTCTCTGTCCATTGGCAGGAGGACGGCACTCTGGTGACCTGCCCTCGGGACAGACCCCTCTCCCCCTGGCTCTCCAGGGCTCCCCAGGACCCGCAGGAAAAAAAAGTGGGCGTCAGGGCATCCTCCACCCAGATCCTCCAAATTCCAGTAGGCGGGGGTCACAACTACCAACTGGCCCCCGGGCGCCGTGTAATCCCATCAATGGCCAAGACTCAGAGACTATAAAACCCTGCTCCCGGAAGCGTGACATCTTATCATCTCATTCCTACTTTGGACAAACTGGCAGGCTACTGAATGTAACCTGCCCACACGGCAGAGTCTG
>JAOXYA010000018.1:244149-262487 GCA_028565675.1 Sorex palustris | reverse complement strand
CCGGGGGATGGGGGGTGGGGGGTGTCACAGGGCGGGGGTGGGGCTCATGGCTATTGAGAGGGGCCGGCGCCGGGCCTGCCCGCCGCGCGCCAGGGAGCGCAGCCCCCTGGAGCTGGAGGTCCGGGGCGTGGGGCGGCGGGCAGGGCCGGCCGGCGGCTAGGAGAGCTCGAAGCCCGTGTTCATGCTGACGGCGTAGCGCAGCTTCTCCCGCAGGACGCTCTTCTTGCTGTAGTTGGGCAGCTTGAGCAGGTTGAAGCAGGTGGAGGAGGTGGGCAGCCGGCCGCCGGGCTCCCGCTTGCGGATGGTGAAGAAGCCGCGGAGGACGCTGCCCAGCGTGTCCCCGGTGTCCTGCAAGCACATGCCACGCCCGGGCGGGGGCCTCCCTGGGGACGCAGCCTCCCTCTCCCGGCCGACCCAGAGGCCTGCCCCCTAGGCCTGCAGTGCCGAGTTCTCTCCTGCCAGCCACAGGGAGCAGTGGGAGGGGCTGGCATTCCTGCTGGGCCCATCCAAGCCCCCTCGGACCCAAGCCCAGCCCAGGAGGGCGGCTGCAGCCCTTCCCCAGGCCTCGTCCAGGGAGTGGAGAAGGGCCCCTCCCCACCGGAGCAGGGCCCCGGCTAGCCTGTCTGCGGCACCCCTGCAGCACCGTTGCCCGGCCCTAAGCGTAGCCCCGGCTTGGCACAGAGCACGTGGGGGTGAGGAATGGCCACCCCCAGCCCCAGGGGCCACAGCAGGCGGCCAGCGGGCGCCCCCATGGAGGTACCTGGTCGTCGGAGACTTCCACGCAGCGGATGGAGAAAGGAGGCTTGAGGTAGGCGAATCCCAGGAGCGGGGGCCGGGAGCAGCTGGTGACAAACTGTGACACGGGCGGGGTCAGGGGTGGCCGAGTGGCCCCTCTGCTCCCTCTGGGCGCCGTCAGCCCAAGACCACAGCCTGCGTCCCTCCCGCTGCCGGGACCCAAGGGGCCAGCAGGCAAGGGGAGGCCCTGGGAAGCCGCCGACCTCCTGGGCTTGAGCAACTGGCTGGCTCTGCTAGGGGGGCCAGAGCGAGGGTCCAGCGGGGAGGGCGTCGGCCTCGCAGTTCGACCCCTGGCAGCCCATGTGCTTCTCCGAGCCCACCGCGAGTCATTTCGAGCACACGGCCAGGAGGAAGTTCCATACGCTGCCAGGTTACGGCCCCCCAGAACAAAAACAACACAATCAGCAAATGCTCCCCCTCCTTCTGGGGCACAGAGACGTGCTGCTCACAACGGCACCCAGCACAGCCACACGCGGCGACCGTGACCACCTCGAAGCAGTGCTCGGGGCAGTCAGGAGACTACCCAGAGATGGTCCATGTGAATCAAAAGCCCAGGGAGTGTCTGGGCGGGGGTGGGAGGGTTTGCGCCACACGGGCACTGCTGGGGGACCCTGTGTGGTGGAGGGTTCGGACTGCGGGTGGCCGCATGCACAGCGAGCACCTCACCCCCGAGCTCTCCTTCTGGCCCCGAGCGCCCTTTCTCAGACAGGACGAAGAGACATTTGCTCATCATCACAGAAGCCTGCGGCGTCAGGCCCAGGGAGGACTCTCCGTGTCTTGGGGTCAGCGGCTCTGCCGAGGGTACTGCAGCTTGAACCCGCCCCCCCACCCCCACACACCAAGCAGCACAGGGTGGAGAGGGTCCCACCCCGCTGGAAAAGCGACAACTCCAAACATCTTGTGTATGTTCTGAGGGGGCTGGGGGACAGGCACCTCTCTCAGGCCACGGGCAGGGAGGGCCACTGGCGGCGAGAGTCCGCCAACCAAGGCTAGGGTGCTGCTCGGAACCCCAGCACCACCCTGCAGGGCTGCTGGGGAAGTGCCCTGTGGGGGCCGGGGTCATCCGCCAGGGCCCGATGCAGGCCGAATGGCCCCAGGGACCCCATGGGAGCTCCCCAACCCTGCCTGGACTTGAAGCCGAGGTCATCAATCAACATTCCTTTTTTCTCACGGAAAGGAGTCGGGCTGGAGTGACGGTTCAGTACAACGCTCGCCTCGCACATGGCTGACCCGGTTTCAAGTCCCTGGCACCACCAGGAGGACTTCCAGAGCGCAGAGCCAGGAGGAAGCTCTGGGTACAGCCGGGTGCGACCCCAAAACCACAAAGGGAGAGTGGAGGGCAGCTCTCAAGGCAAGCGCTGGTGAACGGGGGGCCGGGGAGCCCCGGGTGACAGGTTGCCCCTGGGCCTCTCTCAGAGCACCAGAGACACGCACTCTCGGGCCCCGGGGAAGGGTTTTCTACTGAGGGGACCTCCTCCGGATGATTTTCCTTTCTCCAGAGTCAACGAAGCCCTCGGCCCTCCAGGCTCAGGAGAGTGTTTGCATGCGGGGCCCCAACGGGTGCGAGATACCTTCAGAAACATGGCCCTCTCCTCGGGCGTGAAGTCGGACGCCAGGATATCCCAGAGCCAGATGATGACCCTGTGGCTTCCGTGGAAGCCGCCGTAGTACACCGTGTGCTTCCTGCAAAGAAGTCAGACAGTGCGTGGTGCTCAGCCAGGCCCTCGCGGCCACCTGCCTGCACAGACCGGCCTGGACTCGGAGCCGGGCAGTCGGAGCACGGGCACCGTCTGGGAGGCAGCTCCTGCATGGCCACCGCGTCTCCGGAAGCTGAGCAGGCGGAGAGCAGGGGAGTCGCCCCCCGTTCCCCAGCTGGACCTTGGAGGGTCCCGGAGTCCCCAGGCCAACAAGTGGCTGAGCCCGTTTCCCCAGCAGCCGGCACGCAGAGCTTTTGAGGAGCCCGAGGGCTCTGTCCTGCCCCCTCCCCACCCGACTCCCCCCGCACGGCTCTTACTTTAAATCTTCCAGGTCAATCTCCGCATTGTCACCCGAGATGAGACGCTGCAGCTCAGGGGTGGAGAACATCCGGATCCACTCGGGTCTGATGATTGAGCGGAACCCGCTGATGAGGGCAGCCGTCTGGTTTTTGATCTGGGTGTGCATCCGGAAATGTGCCATCAGGTGGATGTAGCTGATTCTGGGGCGACAAGAGGGAAAAACGGAAGTGAACGGGAGGGCAGGCAACTGCCACCAACATGGCTGAAAGATGAGCCGGAAGCATTCTAGAAAAGCACCAACAGTGGGCGGAGCAACAGCACAGCGGGGAGGCGGTTTGCCTTGCAGCTGAGCCGGGTTCGATCCCTGGCATCCCAGATGGTCTCCCGAGCACCCCCATGGATGATCCCTGAGTGCAGAGCCAGGATTAGCCCCTGAGCATTGCCAGGTGTGACCCCGAAAGCAAAACAAAACAAAACACAAAAAAACAAAAACACACAAAAAGACAAGCAAAAAAACCCCCAAAGCACCAATGGTTCAGAGCATTTTCACGGGAACTGTGGTGATGTGGAGGGCGCACGTTGAAGGCACACACACTCCAGGGCCTGCCTTCACTCTGCTCCGCAGCCAGCTCGTCCTGCGCCAGGAATCAGAGTGAGACACTGCTGATCGGATGCCAGCCCTCCTTAGCACAAAGGGTATGTTTTGGACTTGAATGCCACCTGATTGGAGATACACCGATTAGGAGACAAACTGGTTCTCCAATAAGTTTCAAAGCATAGGAAACTGCATGGTGAAACGTGGATGAGCCTTGGCCGATCTGGGCCAGGAGGCCAGCCTGGGACGGGACCGAGAGCTGCTGGCTTTCCCTGGGGAAAAACAGAGCACCAGCAACGGTGCCAGGCAGAGGCGTGTCCAGGGCCGCACCTGTGAAAGCAATAAATTGCTGGCGAGCATGTGATAAGACGCTTTTGAACAGATACAGATACATTCCAAGAGGCCCCTGGGTGAGCCCCACTGCGGTCTTAGCAGGCCGCTGATTCCAAGACGCAAGGCCCTGGGCCGGCCCCGGGACAGCTCTCCAAACACCAAACAAATCCATTTCACCCCACACGGCTCAGCTCCAAGTCACTAACCCTGAACCACCACAACGTGGACTGATGGGCCGACAGCGTGGCCCCCACTCGTGCCCGTCCACGCGCGCCCGTTAGCACCACTCCTCCAGACATTGTGGGGCCGGTCGTCACTCCGGCTCCATTTTACCAGAGGAAGGGAAGGAGGGCGGCCGGGCCTTTGAGAACGGACAGCCAGGCCTGGCGACTGTGAAATGGCTCTGCATGCGGCAGGTTTCGGGATAGCGCAGGACTCTGCCTCCCGCCCGGGCGACACCCACTGCCTTCCTCGGGCTGTTCAGAGTCAGCTCCCACCACCCAGCCTGTGTTCTCGGCCGTCAATCGAGTCCCCGGGGGGGTCTGGTGGGGCTGGTTCAGTCAAGATGAGAAAAGGAGGGGTCTGTGCTGAAGGCAAGATGCACCGGCGGCCCTCAGACTGACTCCTCCACCGGGTCCGGGGGACATGTGCGGCCCGGGAATGCCACGCGGTGACATGTCTTGGATCCGAAGGACCCACCCGAGGGGACAGAGCGCTCACTTGGCACGGAGAGGGGGATGCCCAGCTGAGCCTGGGGGCAGCAGACAGACGGACTGGGCCGCCAGCTCCGCCCCTGCCAGGCTCTGCTCTTTAAGCGGGCAGGAACAGGGCGTGCGAGGGGCTCGGTTCCCAGGTGACAGAGAGGCGACACTCGGAGAAGTCTGTTACCCCTGACCACAGCTGCCGGAACCCGAGAGTCCCGCTGTCTGCAGCGTTCGGGTTCCGCACGGCGCCTCTCCAAGGACGCCGAGCTTCCTACGAGGGCCACACGTCCCCATCCGGAGGACCCTCCCCGTGTGTGCCTGAGCGGCTCCGCTGCCCTGTGTCTGCAGCCGGAGCCGCCGCTCAATTCCCAGGGATGCCGAGGCCCGGGTGCCCCTGACCTTAGAAGTGCTGCCGTGAAGAATAAACAGTCCGCTCTGATTTTGCAAATCGAATGGAAGAGGATTTCAGCCCATGAACTGTAACCAGTAAATTCCATTATGATGTTTATGGCCCCTTTCGACTCCCATCCGTCTTAATAAATCCTCAGAGGAAGCCGGGGGAGGCGGAATGAAGTCTTTTCGAGTGGTGACCTTAAAAATCGAATCGCTTTACTCACTTATTTTCATTTGTAACAGGAATGGTCTTCCCTCCAGGAATCAGTTCGTGGCAGACAAGCTGGGGGAGAGAAAGGCAGAGCGGTGACCCCAGAGAACTCACGGGGGGGAAGTCGAGCTTCCTGGAGGCGAGGGGGGAGGGGCGCGGGTGGGCACGACCGGTCTCACACAAAGCCAGGGTTCAGATACCAGCACGGAGACCCTGCGTGATGGGAAGAGCAGAGATCTCTCCTCATCTGAACTCAGGGACGCTCTCGAGCCCCTGCCCCGGGAGACCGGGGGCCCCTGGTAAGTCCTGGAAGGTGACACGTAGCCTCCAGAGCACAGGCAAAGGCCGGACATGCGGATGGACAAGCAGGCCCCGGACGACGGCGCAGCCATCAGTAATAGGATAAGAAGCCTTAAAAATTGTCACGTGAGATGGAATGAAAGGCAGACTATGTAACAGCAGGCAGAGAACAGTGTCATTCGGATGGGGAGATACCCAAAACCCTCTGGGGCAGGTATGGGTCCTCTGAAGAGACAGGCGTCATCCGCCGTGTCTCTCCCCAGGACTGATCGTACAGGTCATCTTCATTTCCATCCTCATGCTCATTTTATTCATTCATTTATTCTTTGACACACAGGCCACCACCCAGCAGGGCTCCAGAAACCGTGCAGTGCCAGGGATTGATTTCAGGGTCCCCGTGGATAAAGCACACGCTCAGGCCTTTGTGCTACGCTTGTTTCGTGAGATTAATTCATTTGCTGGGCGAGGGTTGGAAGCTAAAGGGAAGAAAGCACCGGGTTGGTGTGACCGTGCAGTGGGGCGCTGGCCCCCCAGGTTCCAGCCCCCGCATTCTGTGTGTCCCATGAGCCCTCTGGGAGTGATTCTTGGGTACAGAGCCAGGAGTAACTTCTGAGCACTGCTGGGCGTGGTCCAAAACCAAAAAGAAATTAAAAAAAAGAAGAAGAAGAAAAAGAAGAAGTAGCTTAAGTGAAGGGCCCAGGGGGAATTCCCTTGGCCCATTATTTATAGCTGAGCTTTCAGTCAGGAATTTATTTTTTTGTTCGGGAGAGAAAAACGTCAATGTCGAGAGGAAGGCAGATCTATTTGAAGACTAGAGAACGAACTGCTTTCCGCAACACCGAGGACGACTACGAACAACCTACAACTCTGAGCACACACACGGATTTTAAGCTCAGACGATAGACTAAAATTTTTTAGGGCTATACCCTCACTCTACTACTGCGGAGAGGAAGCCAGTGATCTGGGTCTGGGAGATGGCTCAAGGGGCAGAGCTCAGGCTGTGTGTGTGTGTGTGTGTGTGTGTGTGTGTGTGTGTGTGTGTGTATTTGTGCGTGTGCTTCAGTATGCGTGCATGTGTGTGCTTGTGTGTGTGTATGTGCTTGTGTGCATGTCTGTCCCAGGAATGGTCCCCAGACTGAAAGGAAACCCAGAACTCCCCGAAGAGTTCTGGGACATCGAGTTGGGAAAGCTGAGCTGAGGCTGCTCAGGGCTACCTCGAGGGCGAGGCAAGCAGGTCCCCAAGAGCCCCCCTCCAGGGTATCCGGCACCATGGTCGCTAATGCACTCTGGAGACTGACAGGTGCCATCGAGCGGATCAGGAGGACGCCCGGGCACCAGGCCTCGACGTTGGCCCCACACTCTGTACTGGGAGGCTCCTCCAGTGTGACAGCCCTCAACACCCTGTAGGGGGCGCTGCAGCACCTGCCCGAGGGCCCGGGGCACCTGGATAAAAGCTGGGCCACTGAGCGAAGCCAAAGCGGCCTGCATTCCCAGGCTTTCCTCTCCCCGCTCTGCTGTCTACACCGAGTTCAAGCAGGACAAGGGGCATCCCCGATCCAGGATCCTGAGGCTCCACGCGAGGCAGCTAACCCTCACCAGGAAGACTGAGAATTGTCCAAGTGGCGCTGCGGTTTCCAACGGACCCCAGCCTCACAGCCTCTGGGAGTAGACAGGACACACCTACCTGACCCATGACGTCCTCATCATAGGACAGAGTCAGCCCCAGGTCAGCGATGTCTCCGTCGTAGCGCTGATGGGCAGAGGAGGAGGTAAGAGCGAGGGACAAGGACAGCTCTGTCCCTCAGGGTCCACCTCCCGCCCCGTGGCGCAGGCCTGCTGGGGCCGCTGCGTGGCCCTGACGCAGGGGAGAGGGGCCGCAGTGGCCAGCGGGGCCCCGTGCCACGCTGGGCCTCGCCCCTCCACTGCTGGCCACGGGCTGTGCTGCGGCCCCGGCCACTGACCTTGATGGAGGTGAGGTTCTTGTAGAACTCCGAGTCCAGTGAGGGGAGCTCGTCCACGGAGCTGTAGAAGACGCTGTGGTGGTGCCCGAGCAGCTGGCTCAGGAAGAAGGAGGCGAAGGGCACGTCCACCACGATGCCCTGGACGGAGGGAGGGGACGTGGGAGCCGCCTTCTGGGACCCAGGCCGTCTCGGACGCCTCCCTCCCCTTCTCGTGGCCTTCCCGAGCGGCCCCCCGGACAGCACCATTTCCTCCTTGTTCGGCCAACGTGACCTGATGGGTCTAGGGGCTCCCCAGGTCCCGGAGACTGAGGGAGGGACGCCAGCTGGGGGGAGGGACCCGCAGGCTTGCGTCAGGGCCAGACGGCTGCTGTGTCCGCTCAGCTGGGAGAAGGCGTGTCTTGAGGGGAAGAGAAGACCCAGCCTGAGAAATAGGCAGGGCCTGGCAGGGGCCGGTGGGCCCGGTGGGGGTCCAGCATCGCTCAGGGGGGCTCTAGGCAGGGGAAGGGCAAGGTCGGTGGTTCCTGAGGGCGCCCAGTGCGCCTGGCTTCACACTCGGGCTCTGCCTCCTCACCAGCCATGAGACTACGGGGGGTGGGGGTGGGGCGCAAATCCTGACACCTCCGTGTTCTCGGGCTGATGTGGGCCAAGGTACCAGCCCACAGGACGGCCAAGCGGGCTGAAGGAGAGAACCCATGCGGAGCGCCAGCGCTTGTGTCCACCTGGCTGTGCAGTCCGTCCTCCTCTCCTGGACTTTCCCCGAATGGCCACAGGCGGGCCCGAAGCCCCACGGCCTGTCCGACCCCTCTGCCCCGCCCGCCACAGCCGTGCCCCGCCCAGGCCTACCTCGTACACGGCCTTGCCCAGCATCTTGCCCACGAACTCGAAGAGCTGCAGGTAGTTCTCGTGAATGTAGGACGTGGGCGAGGGGTAGAGTCTCTCGTCCCCGCTGGTGGTCTGCGAGGGAGAGGCCCGGCGGGGGGAGGGGGGGTGTGAGCGGCCTTGACGGGCCGGCCCGCCTGCCACTTCCCACCCGTCCCTCCGCCCAGGCTCCTGCCCGCACCTTGAACAGGTTGAGCGCCGGGTCGAACACCCTCTTGATGATCTCCTCCAGGAACTCCTTGAAGACGCCGTCCTGGTCGATGCCGGCCTCGTCCACCCCGAGGTCGTTGACGAACTTCACCCGGATCACGCCCTTCATGGCGTGGTGGGAGAGCTGCCGGAGCTGCTCATAGCCATCCTGCAGGGTGCGAGCACGCCTGTCGGGGAGTCCAGCCGCTCCGGCCCTCCCGCCCTGATGCCCGACACTTGGGGGCAGGAGGAAGAGCCCTTCTCGGCTGGGGACGCGGCTCCGTGTAGAGCACCCGCCTTGCACATGCCAGGCCCTGGGGTCAGCCTTCGGCATCGCAAAACCAAAAGCGGGGGAAAGGCCCGGGAAGACGGCTCCAGTGGCTGGAGCACGAGGGAGCTCTGGCGGGTTCTTTCTCTCCCCAGCATGGCATGGTACCCCGAGCACCAGCGGGTGTGGGTCCCCTTAACCCCTGGCAGAAGAGTAGGATGCTGTCCTCTTTGCTTTAACGCTATCTTTTGGCTCATGGTGAAAATAAGAGAGAATTTCTGAAGAAGCAAAAGACGAGGAAGAAAAGTCCCTTCCCCGCTCCTGCAGGGCAGTGGGGGCTGCAGGGGTGGTACTCGCGCCCCTGGGAATGTGGGCGAGAGCGGGCATCGCTCGCCTACCGCCAGGTCAACATGGGGACAGGAGAGAAAACACGAGGCCCGGCCGTGCCTCTGTCCCCAGAGTGACCTTGGCTGAGAAGCTAAGCCCCTCACTTCCGAAGGGCCAGCTCCACCCCCGGGAAGAGGAAGGATGCCTTCCTGAAGGGCCACCCCCAGACGCCTAAAACGGAAATGCCACCGTCAACCCAAAGCAGGACAACGGAGACAAGGCAAGCCTGAAGTAGCCCGCAAGCCTGTTCGCAGCGTTTCAATGCCCCCTTGTGTCCACAGCAAGCAAAGGCGCTGGCCTCTCTCCTGTTCTAACAACCCAAGCAGGGGAGCAGGAGCACACCTGGGAGAACTGGGTCACACCCCTTGGCACCACAGGCTCACGAGAGAGCCGTGTTCATGGATACGGAAAGAGACTTTGCCACAAACCCAAGGCAGACATCCCCCCTTCGCCGTCTCTATGGAAAACCCAGCTCAGGGCTGGAGAGAGAACGCAGCGGGAAGGGTCTTGCCTCGCACACGGCTGGCTCATTTGATCCCTGGAGCCACACATGGTCCCCTGAGCCCCGCCAGGAGGGATCCCCATCCAGCAGTGCTCAGGGCTGACTCCTGGCTCTCCCTCAGGGATCCCTCCTGGCAGTGCTCAGGGGACCCCAGGGAGCGTTGGGAAGCAAACCTGGGTCCCCACCGCATGGAAGGAAAGTGCCTGCACACTGCATTTTCTCTCCACTCTCTTCATAAAAAATTGATTTTTATAAACTAATTTTTAATCTTTTTATTTTTAAAAATAAAACCTCTGCTGGTGTTTGGGGGGCCATCAGGAGGCACATCTGGTATAAACACCAGTATATATACTGGTGTGTATATAGTGCGTGATGGGGTACTGAATTCAGGGCAAAGGCGTGGGCTGCGTTCCCACATGAGTGGCATTCATGGCCCCGTGGGGACGTGAGGTCCTGAGAACACTCGAGCAGATGCGAGTTCTTGTCCCGGCCACATCAACGCACGCTGACAACGCTCCCGGGGATGGAGCCAAGTGCTCGAGGGCCTGTTTCAGACCCACACCAGTCGCGGCACTGGGCCCTGCACTGGCGGTGGCTGAGGCGGGCCGTGGTCCTTTTCCTGAGCCTCTCGGGCTAGGGTCTACACTGTTTTCAGCGCTGCGTGAATGTCTGACCCCAAGTGCCTCCGTCCACACAGCACCTCCAGTCCCGTCTCCACACTCGTGGCTCTGCGTGTTGCAGGCCAAGGATGTCTGTCCTGATGGCAGGGGCACCAAGTGTCCGATGCCCTAATTCCAGAGTGCTCGCGGGGCAGTGTGGGACCCGCACCCCGGCCACGTCTCTTTGGAGCCCTGTAGGGTCCGGGGCGTCAGGCCGGGGCGTCTCACCTCCAGCATCCGGGAGCGGCGGATGGTGATGTGCGTGACGTGGGGGGAGGCAGAGCTGGTCTCCACCAGCCCCAGCTTCTCCTTCTCCTTGATGACCATGTTTCGGAACAGGAGCACCCGCTGAAACGAGCAAAAGGGAGACCAGAACGGGGTCAACGACGGGAGCGGGATTCCAAGACGCACCACACAAAAATCAGGAGATTCCTGGCGTGCACCCTGGGAGCGACCAGAACGGGGCGCTCTGACGGGGGCGGCGGCTCTGAGGGACCCGTGGGAACAGCCCGCAGTGCGCGCAGAGGAGAGGCCGAGGAAGAGGTTTTCGACAAGGAGCAGTCTGGCCCCAGTTAGGATCTCGCCGAGAACTATCTCGGGAAAAATCATTCTCCCTTCGTCAATAATCCACCGTAAAACCCTGGGGGCGAGACAAGCTACACGGCAGCTGTATAGAGCTCTGCTGGCTGCAAAGGAAATCAATATTATACATTTAAAATACAGAAACATTGTGAAGATGATTTTTTTCTACTGTCAGAAAGTTAAAGAACGATCCCACAGTCGACAGGTCCCTGACCTTTTCATCTGTCTTGCCCGAGCCCTCAAGCGCCTTTCCCACCAAGGGCACTCCTCAAGGATTTCGGAGTGGAAGCCTCTCTCTGTTCTCGGCATCAGAGCCCCTGGAGGAGAGCGGGACCCTCTACCCCACCTCGGGTCTAAGAATCAGGGGCTGGAGTGATAATGCAGTGGGTGGGACACTGGCTGATCTGGGTTCGATCCCCGGAATCCCAGATGGTCTCCTGAGCCTGCCGGGAGTGGTCCCAGAGGGGAGAGACAGGAGTAACCCCTGAGTGTCGCAGGGTGTGGCCCCCAAACAAACATCAAACAAACAAAAGAATCATTACTGTAAAGGGCACTCCAGTAATGTCAGTGGAATAAATTAACCCAATCATAGCTGTTGCTTTGTATTTGGAAAAAAAAGGGGGGGTGGAGGAGATTGCCCTCCAAATTAGAAGCTTCGTTAACCCAAACAAAAGGAGTCATAGGAACAGTAACAGCAACAAGGGCTGGCAGAGACTGAGGGTATCAAGGCAATCTCATTTCATCAGGTTATTAGCTCAGTGAAGTCAACATGATTGTGAGAAAAAAAGCAAGTGCCAGTAGCCCCCAGAGACAGGCTGTCCAGGCAGAGGGCGGTCCAGGAAGCGGGGCCGCTGTTCGGTGTAGCAGCTACACGCTGCCGGCTTACATGCAGACACACAAAGACTAACCCGCTTGGGATGGTCCTGAGGGTTCTGGGGCCCCGGGGAGCGGAGAAGGAGCCTGGCCCAGGACCGGGAGCTGGGGGACCTTCAGAAACCTGTGTTTAGCAGTGGGGTTGTGGGACACAACTGCCTCCCGTGACCCCCCCCCCCGGAATGTTTAGCATGAGCCTGAACGAGGGGTGCTGTTCCACGGAGCACGAGAAGAAGGTTCAGGCCTGGGCTGAGTCTAGGGCTGGCACCGGCCAGCAGGACTGCTGGAGCACAGCTGCCAGGGCCCCAGGAAGGCTGGGCGGGGATCTCCATTCCGCGGGGGCTGGGAGACCTCCGAGGGCCTCCAGAGATGTTTCCCGAGCCCTGCGCTCACACAGCCACGGGGCGCTGAGTAAGCAGGCCTGGCCCCCGGATGGTCAGGAGGGGGTGTCCACAAGATACAGAAGCGAGCGCTGCATGTGGGTCCAGGCGGGCCCACACTCAGAGCGGGAGGGAGGGCCGCCTTCCCGGCCAGGCCTGGTGGAGGAGAGGCTTGGCGTCGGGGGCAGATGGCGCAGCACAAACAGGAGGAGGAGAAGGATTGCAGCACCCACGAGCTCCTCCTGCGCCCAGAGAGGACACAGACACCCCTTGGTGGGGAGGGAAACGGCCAGCGCTCAGACACTCCGGGCCTGCTGTTAGTCAGAGGGCCGAACAGAGGCCAGAGGCAAGGAAACAGCTATTTTCCTTTCTTCTGGGAGGAGGGGGGCGGTCCGATGGGCAGAGCCAGTGGTGCTCAAGGCTCTTTCCTGGCTCTGCACTCAGGAATCACTCACTCAGGACTCCTAAGGGACCTCAGGGGATGCCAGAGATTGAACCCAGCCTGGCTGAGCGCAAACAAGCACTGTCCCCACTGTACTGTAACTCCGGGCCGCGACCTTCCTTTTCTAAGAAAAGGGAAAAGAACAAAACTCAAACGGCCCCAAAATACAATCTCAAGCAAAACTCCCGGACGTCCTCCCCAATGGTCAGGATCTGATTACAGCCCGGACTCACAGTAGGGAGGGCGCTGGCCTCGTACACTGCTGACCTGGGTTTGATCCCCGGCACCCCATGTGGTCCCCTGAATCTACCACGAATGAGCAATTCCTGAGTGCAGCGTCGGGAGTTAACCCTAAGCACTGCTGGGTGTAGCCCCCCAAACCAAACAGAAACCGTGAGGACAGCAACACCGGCTCAGCAACTCTTACATCACTGCAAAGAGTACAGCAACAATGAATGTGGACGGGGGACTCAGCCTAGTACTTTACCAAGCACCTAACACCCATCGCATCCACAGGGCTCCCCTCGGCATTCTGTTTGGGTTTTTGGGTCCCAGCTGGCGGCGCTTGGGGTACCAGGGGGCACAGGGGTGGAACCCGGGGCTCTACGCGCTGAGCCCGCACCTCTGCTGAGGCTCCTGGAGCCCTCAAGGATTTAAGACCGTCCAGGCCGTATCTCAGACCACTTAGTTGGGGAGGATGTCTGGGAGTTTTGCTTATGATTGTCTTTTGGGGCTGTTTGAGTTTTGTTCTTTTTGCATGACCCGAGTGGAAAGGGGCGGAACTTGGAGAACAGAAAAAGGTGTGCGTGGCACGTAGATCCACGGTGGGAGCGGGAAGGACGGAGTGAGCTGCTCACGTGTGGGCAAGCACCGCATCGAATCAACCACAGATAAAACCAAACGCCCCAGTGCTGCACGGTGCGGACGGTGGGGGGGGGGAAGAAAGGGAGGGAGGGAGTCTATCCACAGGGGCGGGCCATGCAGGGCTGGGGACAAGCCCAGTGCGGTCCAGCAGGAGCTGCTAGCCTAGCCAGGGGTGGGGGGGAGAGGAAGCCTGCCTTGGGACACAGAACATGATGAAGACAAACGAGAGTCGTCTGCAAATCTCAGAAAATTATAGCTGCTTGTATTCTGTTTCTCTTCTCTTTTTTTTTTTTGAGAGGAATGGGAGGAGGGGAGAGTCCCCAGCAGTGCCCGGGGGCCTGTCTCTGCAACCTTGCGAGCCCCACCCCCCCCACTGGAGTGGCTCCGCTGGCTGTGGAGCGCAATAAGGATTTAAACAGCCACGCACGGAGGGTGACAAGAGGCAGCTGTTAAGCACTGAGGTCAAGGTCAAAACGCTATTGGAGCGCAGTGAAGAATGTCTCTAAAAAGCGATTTCATTTAGAGAAGCGTGATCTGTGCTCTTTACTAAAAATATCCATTTTGTTGAGAGAGAGAGAGAGAGAGAGAGAGAGAGAGAGAGAGAGAGAGCGTGCGAGAGAGAGAATGGAAGAAATGGCCCAGTCGGAGTTGGAGGGCCTCCCTGGAGGCTGCTGACTCTCGGGAGTGCCCCTCGGAACCCCACATTCCCATGGCTGTGCCAGGGCCCTGGGCTCCCCGTCCTGCCTCATCTGCAGCTGACTTCGGAGTGCCGAGCTGGTTCTGCCCCTCCCTCCGCCCTGCACCCCAGACCCCGCCCTGGTCCCCACCCAGCTGTCCAAGCACCACTCCCATGCGGACACCAGGGCAGACCTCCCAAGCACGGTGCCCACATCGGAGGCCTGAGTATCAGGGACCTCGGGCTCTCCCTCCCTCTGGATGTGGACGTTCTCCAAGGCATCCAGGCGCCCCCTCCAGAAAAATCCAGAAACACCCCGGCACCTGCCCTGGTGGCAAAGGCCCCTCTGGTTCCAGCTGTCACAGTGCCCCTTGGCTGCAGGGACTGGCGCCCGCCTTCACGCTCCCTCCAGCCGCTGTCCAATTCTTCTCTTGACCCAGGCCTTTCGGCACCGCCCCCTGCTGCCTGCGCAGCCGTCGGCAGCCCCCTGCCCCTCATTCCCAGGCCCCACTGCACAGCTCCGCTCCATCCCAACTGCCGTCCCCCCTGCACGGACCATGACCCTCGCAGTCACGCTTCTCCCGGCGCGGTGGGGTGGGAGACACGCGGAGCCCGGCACTGGGCCCTGGAGCAGCCGACTCACGTTTTTGTGGGGGATGACGTGAGGGATGTACTGCAGGACCAGCTGCGCCCGCTTCCGGCCCTTGTCCAGTTCTTGGAAAAGCACGCTGGGTTTGAGATCCCTGGAACAGGGAGACATGGGCAGGGGTCACCACACCTAAGGACGCCAGCCCATCGTGCGGGAGTGGCCGCCGCCAGCCTGCTGCCCGCGCCCTGCAAGTCTGGACGGATGGCGGCGGGACCCACTCCCAGAAGCGCTACCCGGCGCCTTCCGGGGCTGTCTGGTCTGTAACGCCCCAGCCGTGGGCTGGCTGGGCCTTTCCCAGAGACCTGTGCGGGGCCTGGGCTGGGCCTGTCAGTGTCACTCGAGACATCCACTGACCAGCACGAGGACACGATCTTACGTTTAGCTGCTGCTGGGGGGCTTCTCCTACGGACCCTGAGAGTCTTACCCTGCTGGGGAAAACTGCCACTCGACTCCCACATCCCAGTGCAAGTCCCTTCAGGACAGCAGGGAGGGCGCCAGCCTTGCTTGTGGGCACTGACTAGGGTTTGATCCCCGGCACCGCACATGGTCCCACAAGCCCTGCCGGGAGCCCTGCCCTGCCCAGCGTGTCCTCTGTGTCCTGCAAGCACACACCACAGCCTGGGCTGGGGGCCTCGGGCATGGGGCAAACCCCATGGAGACACAGCCTCCCTCTCCCTACTGACCAAGAGGCGGCACTCGACATGGGATCCCTTCCTCCCACCCACCCCACAGGCGTGCAGCTCCGAGTCCTCTCCTGCCCGCCAACAGGAAGCAGTGGGAGGGGGTGGTATTTCCACTGGGCCCATGCAACCCTTCTCAAACCTGAGGCCAGCCAGGATGCCAGCCCCTTCCCCAGGCCATGGGGTGTGCCTCCCAAACCCAAACCAACTGGGATGAACACAAGAACTTTCCAGCTTAGAGCGGGGGCGTCTGCGAGACGGGCACTGGCTTTCCGGCCACTCACAGGCTCCCACCAGTTTCAGGGTGAACACGCCTAAGCGGAAGGCCCTGCTAGGGGGTCCGTGGGGACAGGGCGTCAGCAGGACAGACACTTTCCTCTGGGTGCCGGGCGGGGCAAGACGCAAGGCCAGTTCCGGGGCCAGGTCCCCCTCTGCCCTGAGCGGGAGTGCTGACCGCTCCGGCCAGCGGTGCTTCGAGCAAGGGTCCCCGCCCGCGCTGGGGGACTCACTTCCGCAGCCAGTGGTCCTCGGGGGCGAAGCGCCGCCGACAGTCCCGCTCGTAGAGCACCATCAGCCACCCGTGCACGGACTGGAACAGCTCCAGCTTCTCACCCTTGGCGTTCTCTGCGGGGCACAGAGGTCAGGAGAGAGCCCGGAGGAGGCAGAACTGCCCGTGTCTCCTCAGCACACGCCACAGAGTCAGTCATGTCCCTCCCTCTAGCCTAGGACTGGCTGAGCGAAACAGCACCCTGGGGACACGCCGAGCTCTGACAGACCGAGTCTCGGACACTCCTGGCTCCCACTGCCACAAGGGTCACCCAAAGGGGTTTCCTACCAAAGGTCGCACTCAACGACCGGCAACACGTGAGTGGAGTGAGACCTGCACGTATGTTCGTTTGCTCCCCTCCCCTTCTCTTGGGGTGTCAAGAACGACGCCCAAGGCTTCTACCACTGCACCTCATCCCTGGCTGCCTGGGCATACGAGTTACTTTCTTGGTTTTTTTTTTTTTCTTTTTGGTTTTAGGGCCACACCTGGTAATGCTCAAGGGTTACTCCTGGCTCTGTGCTCAAAGGACCATGTTGGATGCCAAGGATTGAACCCCAGGTGACCATGCGGCATGTATTTTATCTTCAGGAAAAGTCAACTCAAAAAGTCAAAAGGAGATTCCAGGCAAATCAATCATCATTAATAACCCTTTACACAGAGAAGCGCTAGCAAGGTTTTGGAGAACATAACCTGAACACAAAGGGAAAAGAAGACAAGACAAGCAGCTCGGGCCTGCACACACCAAAAGGCTTCTGTGCAGTGGAAGAAAATGTGACCAGAACAAAGACAGTCCGCGGCATGGCAAAAGCTCTGTGCAGACCACACGTGTGCCTCGGAGTTACCACCAAGGGGTATAATGAACCCACCTAACTGAACGACACACGTGGACAGATGATCTCTGGGGCTTTCTCCAAAGAGCACATACAGAGGGCTGCCAGGCAACTGGGAAACTGCTCACCATCAGGAAAATGCAAACCAAGACCATGAGAACCCCTGTCATGCCCGTGGAGTTGAGGAAGCCTTCGATCAAAGAATGGGGACTGGAGAGAAAGCCCAGCAGGAAATGTGCCTGCCTTGCACCTGGTTTACCTGGGTTCAATCCCTGGAACCCCCGAGTCAGGCAGGAAATGAGGACAGAGCGCCGCCAGGAGTAAGCCCTGAGCACCACCGTTTAGTTGGCGCCCCCAAACCAACCAACCAACCAACCAACCAACCAACTAACCACCCGACCACCCAATGAACAAACTCCAAAACAAATAAGAGGAGAATGCTGGGGTGGGGGTGAGGAGAAAAGGGACCTGCCTGTGCAGTGTTGAGAATGCAAACTGGGACAACCATTCTGGAAAATGCCAGGGAGGGAAGTTCAGTCCCTGCACCCCCTAAGGTCTGCCAGGCCCACCGGGAGTGATCTCTGAAGCACAGAGTCAAGATCCCTGAGCGCAGAGCCAGGCGTAACCCTCCTTACCCCCACCAAAAAAAGAGCAAAGACTGAGCTACTACATGACTCAACAATTCCACTTTCTTTTTTTCTTTTTGGGTCACACCCGGCGGTACACAGGGTTGACTCCTGGCTCATGCACTCAGAAATCACTCCTGGCGGTGCTCAGGGGACCATATGGGATGCTGGGAATTGAACCTGGGTTGGCTGCGTGCAAGGCAAACGTCCTACCCACTGTGCTATTGCTCCAGCCCCCACAATTCCACTTTTAATGATCTATCCAAAGAACACAAAAACATCAACCCAAGTAGCCTCAACCCTAGTCCTTATGACAGCGAAAAAACATGGAAGCAAGTCAAATGCTCATGATGCCCGCATAAAAAAGGCATCAGGGCCACAGCACAGCAAGTAGGACACCTGCTTCACACACGGTGAACCTGGGTGCGATCCCCCGCACCCCAGATGATCTCCTGAGCCCACGAGGAGTGTTCCCTGAGTGCACAGCCAGAAGAAAGCCCTGAGCAGAACTAGGTGCGGCCCCAAATGAGGGGAAAAATACTAAATCACTGGGTGATTTCAGTTCAATGTGCCCAGCACGGAGAGTGAGAAACAGACAAAACAAAATCAATTCCAACCAGCCGACGAGTTGGTTTCTTCCAACCAGTAAGAATGGAACCAAGATTACCAGAGAAGGGAGGGCGGGGGAAGGATTAGAAAAAAAAAATTCCTGGTACTAATCTCAGCCATTCTTAGGTGTTACTCTCCTATATTGTTACTTTATGTCCCCCAGATGAATGCAATCTTTCTATGTGTATGCCTTTCTTTCTGAGTCATTTCGCTTAACATGATACTTTTCATGTAGTAACACTTGTATGTATAAAGGGTGTTGGGAGGATCCTCCCAGGGTGGGAGAAGCATGCTGAAAGTAGACTATGGACTGAACATGATTGCCACTCAATGCCTCTTTTGCAGGCCACAGCACCCAAAAGGAGAGAGAGAACAAAAGGGAGTGCCATGCCACAGAGGCAGGGTGG
>JAOXYA010000018.1:210254-222356 GCA_028565675.1 Sorex palustris | reverse complement strand
TCCCCGTGACGTATTCGATATGCCAAACACAGTAACAACAAAGTCTCCAATGGAGACATTACTGGGCCCGCTCGAGCTCGAGCTCAGGGGTCACTCCTGGCAGTGCTCGGGGGACCGTATGGGATGCCAGGGTTTGAATTCAGGTCGGCCACGTGCAAGGCCCTACCCGCTGTACTAAACATTTTTTTTAGAGGTTGGAGAGCCAGTACAGCAAAGAGCCAGGAGGAGACTCTGAGCATTGCTCAGGCCGCCCAAAAGATAAAGATTCATCAAAACTCCATGATTTGCAAAGTCATTCCTAGCAGAGTTTTGGACATACCACGCTGCAGCACCCACCCAATCACCAGGGTCCTCCTCTCCCACCCAGGGCTTCCAGGCTTCCTCCCACCCTCTCCACCCCCAGTCTGTCACCCTCCCAGGCACTGATGCTCAGGGGTACTCCTGATGTTGCTCGGAGCACCATAGGGGTGTTGAGCCTGAACCCAGGTAGGCCGTGTGGAAGGTGAACGCCCTCCCCCTGTGCCATCGCTCCGGCCCCCAGGCAAGTTTCTAAGTTTGGCTGTTGTGGCTCGGGGCTCCTGCTTTCAGTGTTGCTGGCTCTCCGGTCTAGACCTTTAAGAGACCACCGCTTCACAGTACCCCTGTGCCTGCCCTCGCTGCCCCCACTGCTTCTTGTCTGTCTCTTCTTCTCCCCAAGGTTTCTTTCCTTCTCTGTTTTCCCCTCCCAGGGGCCCCGGTGAGCTTGGGATGCCCCCTCTCTAACACTGCACCCCCAGCTGCTGTATGTGGCATGCTACCTTTTCTCTTAATCTCATTGTATTATTCGGTTTTAGAGGCGACTCCTGGCAACAGCCAGTGCGCTGTGAGGGACAAAGCCCGGGGCTCCCGCATACGAAAACGGGCTCTACCCCTCTGAGCCACCTCTCTGGGTCCTGCTCTGGCCCTACTTTTTCAGTGGGTGTGGGGTGCCAGGCAGCAACACCAGTGCCAGACCATACCACTGGCGGCGCTCAGAGGACGGCGTGGTGCTGGGGTGACGCCTGGGCTCCACATGCAAACCTGCCCCTGGCCCATGGACTCTCTGTTAAATGAACTGCCTGAAAAAGATGTTTTCAATGTTCCAGATCAAACGAGATCTGACAACTAAATGTGATAGCTGATTCCTACCTAGGTCATGTTTGGAAGGCAAAAGTATGCTGCCAAGAACAGCACTGGAATGGGACTGGGAATATGGCTCTGGAGTTGAGCACAGGCACTGTGAGTGCGAGTCCCTGGGGCCAATCCTTGGCAACACACACACACACACACACACACACACACACACACAAAATCAGAAATAGTAAGTTCTATTAAAATGTTATGCTGATTCTCGTTGATGACGCTGATAACAATACTGTGGTCGCATAAGAGAATATCCTTAGTCCCAGGGGCCAGAGAGAACACTCGAGAGGCTGAGTATATGCTCCGCACAGCTAGGACCCACCCCCAACTGAGCACAGCGCTGGGTGGAGCTCAAGCACCACCAGGATCATCCCCAAATATTAAAGGAGACAATAAAAATAACCTGGGGAGGTGGGATCATGCATCAGGTAGGACGCTTGACTTGCCCACAGCCAATCTGGGTCTGACCCCTGGAACCACATCTGGTCCCCCCTGCACCACCAGCAGTGACACACGAGCAGAGCCAGGAGTACCCCTGAGCACTGCCGGGCGTGGCCCAAGTCTCCCCACCCCACCCCCCTCAAGAAGTAAATAAATAAATAGATAAACAATATTCCTCATCGCAGGAAATGGGCACTGACGTATCTATGGGTAAGGAGTCAAAACATAGTAATTGCTCTCAAATTAGTCAAGAGAAACGTGTATGTGTAGATGCACATACGTGTATCTACACATATCACACACACACATATGCACATATAAACAGAGGGAGAAAACGATAAAGCAAAATGGGGTGCCATATTAACCCCAGGAGACTCTGGGAAAAGGTACACGGATGTTCTTGCACTGTCACACATTTCTAGATCTTGCTGTTTTCGCCCTGCCGGGGAGTGCTCCCAGGGCCTCGCGCACGACAGGCAAGTGCCCTAGCACTGAACTGACGCCTCCCTCCCCTGTCTGCAGATCTTTTGAAAATTTCAAATTAACATTCAAGAAAAACTCCTCAAGAAAAGATCCTGCTACTTGGACAGGCTTTTGTTGTTGGCGTCGCTGTTTGTTTTCAATCGTTTGGCCACACCTGGAGATGCTCAGGAGTCACTCCTAGCTCGATACTCAGGCTTCACTCCTGGCGGTGCTCAGGGGTCCATATGGGATGCACGCAAGGCAAGCGCCTTACCTGCTGTGCCATCTCTCGGGCACTCCCGACTGGGCTGAAGGCTTACTCCTGCTTCTGTGCTCGGGGACCCTCTTGGCAGGCTCTGAGGACCATGTGGGATGCTGAGGTGGGCTGTGTTGAAGGCGGCAACCCTAGCTGCTAAACGTCTCTCTGACCTCTGAGTAAGGAGCCTGGTCCAGCTGGAGGGGACGCTCCTCCTTCCCACTCCTCCTGGCCAGGCCCCGTGCTGCTCCCTGGCCCTGTCCTCTTTCTGGGCGCCTTGTCTCTCCAGGGAGACTGGAGCTCGCAGGGAACCAGCTCAGACTTCTGGGCCTGGGTCCAGGGCCCCAGGCGACGGTGAGTCCTAGCTCCCCGGGCCGGGCTCTCTGTGGCCTTCACCTCCTGCAAGCTGCCTCCTGCTCCAGCCGCCCCCAGGTCCCCACAGCCTCTGACTGCTTCCACGTGGGGTACACTGCGGTGTGCCCTGGCCCCCACCCGAGGGGGCCCAGCTCACTGCCTACGCGGGGCGTGAAAGGGCAGCAGCCGGCCTGGCGGGCTCTCCACGGCCACTCTGCTAGCTCTTCCTGACCCCTTTCTCTCTTCCTTCTCTCCCCTCCTGGGCTGCCACTCAGCTCCGCGGGCTCCGCTTTAAGCTGCTTCTCCCACTTCTTGGTGTCGGTGTCCAGGTGAGGGTCCCTGAGGTGTGTGCTGGCACCGTCCACCCGCCTACGGACACTCTCCCTTCTCTGCTGGTCCTGCCGCACCAGCAAGTGCCAAGCAGAGGCGCTGCGGCACTTCCTGGCCCCCAGACTGACATTTACAGCGGCTCAGCAACCGCTTCCTAGACAGACAGACAGACAGACGATGACAGATGGACGGACATGCTCCGAGGGAAGGCTGGCCGGGTCCGGGTGGCGGAGGCCTGTTCTCCCAGCCACCACCAGAGGGCAGCTCCCCCCAGTCCAGGATACTCGGAGCCGGCTGGTTCCCATTCCCAGGCAGGAGGACGGACCGGGAGGGCATCGAGGCCGCAGTCCTACGCAGGAAGAAGCCACAGGGGGGCCAAGCACATACCCAGCATGCCGATGCCCAGCATGAAGGCGTCCATTCCGTACGGCATGACTCGTGACCGGCCCCGGGCAGAGCCCGTCGGAGACATCACCTCTTTAGGCTGTGCTTTCTTACATTCCACCTGCAACACAACAGGGGTCAGTCTGCAGCCCCTGGCCACCACTCTGCCCCGCTCCCTGCAGGCCTGGGAAATGATCTGTCTGCCTGTCTGTTTGGGGGCCACAGTTGGCAGTGCTCAGGGCTTGCTCCTGGCCCTCAGCTCAGGATCACTCTAGGCCATGCTCCGGGGACCACGTGGGATGGGGGGATTGAATCCAGGTCGGCCGCCTGCAAGGCAAACGCCCTCTCTGCTGTCCTCTGGCTCCAGCCCCAGGCCTGGGTATTAAATAGCAGGGTTACTGTCAATAAAACGCCCACGCCATGTGAGGCGCTGTGCGTGCGATTGTTCAACCTGACCCTTGTGATGAGGACGCTACTGCCACTCCCCTTTGAAGCCGAGAACACTGAGGCGGGTGGAGGGGTGGCAGGGGGAACCCCACTGTCCAAAGCCTGGGAGTCATTTGTTCTGACACTCAGTGGTCGAGCCGGGGAGGGGTGTTGGCCAGGCTTCCTCGTGTTGGGGTGCTTGGGCCTCCTTCTGGATTCTCCCGTCCCCACCGTCCCCGCACGTTCCCAGCTCACCATTTTGTTGTTGATCTCGTGGAAGTGGATTTCGCACACTTTCTCCACGATGTCCTCACTCTCAAACGTGACAAACCCAAACCCTGGAGGACGGTCAAGGTAGAACAGCCTGGTCAGAACCGGGTCGGAACCAAGTCCAGCTCTGCGGAGAGGCTCTGCCCAGAGCCTGGGAGCACCGCTCCCTCCCGGCCCCTCCCCCAGACAGGGGTCTCCAGTCCCGAATGTCACAGCGAAGAGAGCAGGGAAGTGACTGGCTGAGGGTCACCCCACGGCGTTAGGGCAGAGCCACAGTGCAGAGGGGATGGCGCTGGCCTCACGCAGCCTGCCAGGAATGGCCTCGGCACAAAGCCAGGGGCAGTACCCGAAAAGCACAGTCAGGTGTGGCCCCCAAACCAATAAATGACCGAATAAACCAAATTACAATACAGAGAAGGCAGCGTTGTGAGGAAAACCCCCTCCTTGGGCCTTTTCTCTGCCTCCGATGCTTTTTAAAGCAGAAGAAAGGATAAACAGACACACACACAATTATCCAGAATGATGCAAAGACGCACACGCAGAAACCCAGGCACACACATACAAGTATACACACATATGCACATGGCCCTAAATGTTCGTAGATTAGACTTTCCACAAGGGCCTCTGCCCATGCACAGCGACCCTGATACTCAGACATGTAATTATTCAGACCCTTCATGCGCGCGCACACACACAGACACACACACCACACCACATACCCTATCCCCCACGGGTCAGAAAGCCCAGAGCCCTGAAGCCTCTCTCCTGGGTATACCCTCCCCCCACCCGAGGACGGGCCAAGGGCTAGGCGGGACGCCGCAGAGGGCAGGGGAGCCCCTCGGGAGGAAGACGCCGGCCCAGATGCTGGCAGGTTCAGGGGCAAGGGCCGCGGTGGCTGCGGACACTGTGGTGCAGTCGGCCTGACTCAGGGTGGCCTGACTCAGGCTCTGCTTATTGGGGACGTGGTAAGCCCCGTGGACACGGGCAGGCAGGGCTGCGGCGGGGGTGGCCGGCGAGCGGAGGCCGCTCCTCTGGGCGGTCTGCAATTCGGCAAGTGTCTAGCACAGGAAGCCGGGGGACAAAAGCCTTCTGTAAGGCCAGGCCCGGGAGAGGATGCAGATCCTCGGGATAGGATGTCGGGAGGCGAGATGAAAGGGCAACCGTGACCTGCAGGCCCCCTGGCTGACCACAGCCGGGCCGGTGGGGGAGGGCGCGCCGCTCACCTCGGTGCCGGTTGGTGGTTTTGTCGAACATCAGCATGGCGTCGTCCACCTGGAACAGAGGCTGCCGTGGAAGACCCACCAAACGGCAGGAGCTGCCAGCCCCGGCCAGGAAGAGGGTCCTGCAGCCCTCTCCCGCCGCGCCCAGCGCCGCTCGGGCCTTCTCTGCACCCCACCTCCCTGGGCGGGGCAGGGGACCACTGTCCAGTGCCGGCCCCCCGCCCCGGGATCCTCAGTGGGCCTGTCTGCACGGAGCCACTCCTGCGACCTGCCCGTCCCCGTCACCCTCTGCCCAGTGCTGGCTGGGAGCCTCGTGTGGAGGCAAGGAAACGGCTCAGCAGGACCAACCTGGGAGGGAGTGCAGGGCTGGTGCTGGTGGGGGGCAGGACAGGAGCAAATCCCTCTGAGCAGAGGCCGGGACGGCTCCGCCAGACGCCCCCCTCTCCCTCTCCGGTACAGAGCTGCCCCTCTAATTGAGGTTTCCTCTTGCTAGAGGCTGTAATTAAAGCAAGTCGAGTTCAGGGCCTGGGCTGTTTGCCTCCCACTGACGGGGGAGGGGTGCGGGCCAGAGGAAAGGGACGCGTTACCTTGCCCACTCCACAGCCCCCTTGGGCCAGCCTTCTCTGCCTGCTGCCCCCAGGCACCCCTGGGACCCGTGGGCAGCTGAGTTCCAGCCTCCCCTCGGCGCTCCCTCCCGGGGCCCCATCTGCCGCTTGTCCCCTGGTTCTTCAGCCCTGGCAGCGGTCTCATGGGGGTGAGCCGAGTCTGGGGCACCCGGGTGGCAGACCCAAGCGCCTCTGATGCCTGCCCCCTCCCCGGCAACTGACCGCCCCCCTTCACATGGTCAGACACCCAATGGCAGAGGGAAGACTTCCTGAGTCGGGGCGGGGGGTGGGGTGATGCAAACTCTCCTGTCCTGAACCGGGGGCTCCGGCAGCTCAAGCTCAGGTCTCTGATGTGGCCCTGGGAACAGCAGGACCCCTCGCCCCTCCCTGGGGACTCTGGGGGGCCGAGGATGACACCAGCCTCCCCCAGCAGCTCCCTGGTCCCCTCTCCTGGAGCGGAGTGCCACCCTCATCTGAACGTTCCCAAACAAGTGAGACCCTCCGAACTGGGGCCGCCACACTCCGCACCCCCCCCCCCCCGCGCTAAGAGATGGAGCGGAAAGTAGGAAGGACAGACCCGGAACACCAGCTCAGCGCAGGACGGAGAGACAGCACGGAGCTGTGGGTCCTGCTTGCTGCTGGTCCTGCCAGGCGAGGGACTTCCGGCCCCCTGACGTGGGTCTGGTGTCGAATGGGCTTCTGTGTCCCTGGGACCTGCCATACCGTAGGAGCTGACTAGCCGCTACTGCTATTCCCTTGACGCGGGCAGGGCTTGCTCAGGTCACTTGGGGGCACTGAGGCCCGCACTGGGCCATGCTGCTGGCCCTGGCCGCTCTGGGAGGTCAGAGCCAGGCCTGCGCCTGTGACGAGCAAGCTGCTCCATCTAGCACCTTGCCTGGCCACTGAGGGCTGAATGAATGAATGAATGGCTGGCTGGATGGATGGATGGGTGGACGGGTGGAGGGAAGCCACGCCCTCCTTCCCACTGCTCCAGTTTCAAGTTCCTGCCTGACCCACAAACTAATTCAGCCCCAACCCGGTGGGGGGGAGGGCGGCCCTCCTCCCTGTATTCACCCCCACTCCCAGTGTCACTGGCCCTGGGCTCCATTGGACAGACCCCCCCCCCGCCCCGCGGGGCTGAGGCCAGGGCACCACTGCAAGGGAAGGGGCACAGGGTCGGTCCAGGGGACCCCCACCGGTGTCCCCTCCTGGGGCCAGCTGAGGGGAGGGAGGCTCCAGGCCCAGTGTCCTTAATAGGCTTTGGTCTCCATGGGAACCGGGGGCAGGGGGGCGCGGGCGCGGGGGAGGGGAGGCGGCCAGCCCCGCTGACCAGTGGGAGCGCCAAGTTCGGGCGCTAAGCCTGAGTGGCAGCCATGGCGGCTGACCATTGTTCCCCTCGGCGGTGGCGGCGGCCCCTCGATCGGGTGGGGGTCCCCACCCCCACCCCCGCCGCGGGGCCCTTGGCATTCCCGGCTGTCCCCCTCACTCCCTGGCAGCCTATTCTCCGGCTCCCCCTGGCCTCCCCGGGCCGGTTTCACATGCCAACGCCGATTTAGGCCCGAACAAAAGACGCGGCCGCTGACGGCTTCTCCTGGGGCCCGGTTGCCGTGGCAACGCCGGCCCCGGGGGCAGGCGGCCTCCAATCACAGCTGCTGGATCAGATTAGTGCGAGCTCTAATGCTCGGCGCTCAGACACAAAGACACCCCGCCGGAGCCGAGCGGCCTGCGCTTCCCAGGAGCGCCCTTCCCTCGGGGCGGCCGACCTGCCCGTCCTGCGCCCTGGGCCTCCACCCACCCACCCACCAGCCCTGCCGCGCACCCAGGCTCCGGCCCCGCCGTGGCTCGTGGCCCAAGCCACCCCTGGGCTCTGCCTGCCCATCTGTCCTGTCCTCTGCCTGCCCGGTCCCCAGCCCCAGCCAGTACTGGCCAACAGCCTGAGGCGCCAAGCCCAGCACCCTTGCCTCCTCCGGGGCATCTCGCCATGGTCCCAAGCCGCTCGCCTCTCTGGGGACCCCCCTCCTCTCCCCCGGACCCACATCCTCCACAGCCGGCCTTGCACCTCACCCGCCCTCTCCACCCGGGAGGAGCTTAGGGCGTTCTCCCTCCCTCTCAGTGAGGGGAAGGGGCACCCACCTCTCGCCCACACACCCAGCCTCCACCAGTGCAGGCCGCTCGGGAGTCGCCTTTATTGCCTCCTTATCATCCCCACTAGCAAGGCACAACGGCCCGCGGCCTGGACAGGTGCAAACTCCCGGGAGGCCCAGGGGGACTGGATTGAACTGGCTGCGGAGCGCGAGGCCTCCCCGGGGAGAGGAAAGATACGCAAGAGAAAAACACCAGGGAAGGGTGACAACAGGGCCGCAACAGTGTGGCCGGGCTCCCTGGGGATGTGGCCAGGCTCCGAGGCACCGGAGCCGGGAGGAGGCTGACTGGGCCTCACCCACAGAGGGCCCCGGCTCCCTTCTCACCTTCTGCAGGAACTGGAATGACCTGCTGGGCACCCTCCCCGCCCCCACCCCGCTCCCATCCAGGCCACAAGCCCCGGAGGGCGGCCGGCACCGTCCTCACCCACCTTTCCGAACTGCTCGAAATACTGCTTCACATCGTCCACTGTGGTGTTCACCGACAGCCCCCCCACGAAGATCTTCTTCGTCCGAGTCACCATCTGTCGGGGAAAGGGAAGGAGATGGTGGGCATCTGAGGCGTGTGGCCTACTGCCACCAGCAGGGGCTCCAGCCCTCCCGCCAAGGGCCAGCTGCCAAGCTCTCGGTGCCCCGGCGACTCGGAAGGCCCCCCGGGCTCCCCCTGGGACCCCCGCCTCGAGCCCTGTCACGGGCAGCTGTGCGCCCCACATCCTGCCTGGCGGGAGGTGCTCCCTCCTGCCTCCCTCCCTGAGGTCTGGGATGGGAAAAGCCCTCCTGGGAAGACCCGCCCCAGGAAGGGGGCAGGTGGACGAGCCCGGGCCTGCAGCCTTCCCGGGACCCCACCAGACCTCCCCTGGGGGAGGCCGAGCCCATCCCTGGACCCCCCTGAGCTCAGTGTCGTCGACATTTTCTCCATCTGCCTCCTCCCAACTCCACCTCTGGCAGCCCCGTGGCCCGGTCCTGTTTTAGGACGAACACATGGTCCTAATTACCCAGGAGCGCATGGCTAATCCACAGCAATTCCCAGCCCCATCCTAACACTAAAGCACCTTCTGTCACCAAACTGCTTAATGGAATTAACCCAATTCCGACCATGTGCTCCCTGGTGCGGCTTCCTTCGAATACCTGCCCCATAATTGCTTTCAGGTCCTCTGCTGGACTCAGCCCGAGATGCCCTTTCCTGTCTGCTGAAACATCTCCCCCCTTCTGTGTGGCAAGAGCTGGGTGCGTCACGGGCTCCAAGACTTTGGACACATGAGAAGTGACCCAGCCTGGAGGTTGGTCGGGGGTGGGCCTGGCTCCTTCTACTGTCCCCTTGAACCTGGCAGCTTCCACAAAGACCCGGCTAACTGTCCTAGGGTCTGCAATAGGATCTGCCCCGCACCCAATTTTGTAGGCTCAACTGTCCAGAAATCACTTTCTCACACACACACACACACACACACACACACACACTCGCCTGAGCATCAGGGGAACAAGACTTTGGGAGGGCGGCCAGCTACACAAGTTGAAACACAACAGGAAAAACTTCCCACCCTCCTCTGCAAACCCAAGACTCCACACCCCAGAGGAAGGCGGCGCGTGGGAGAGGGGGTCCCCGAGCTCTTCAGCAGCGGGCTCGGCTGGTCCCTGAGCACAGAGGCGGTGATGCCTGAGGGCCACTTAAAGAGAGGCTCAAGGACAGATTCTGAGGGGTGCTGCTTTCTCCCAACAATGCAGCCCCTCACTCGCTCCTCAGAGCACAGCCAACAGAAAGACACGTTGTCTCCAAACGGCAGAGCGAGGACATCAAGGACCACCCCGGCCCCTCCCCCACCCCCAACACACGCATCCCAGAAGCGCTCAGGGGATCCAGTAGCATTTTTCACAGACAGGCATGCTGGGAAGATGGGTCCCACAGGGACAGAGCTGCTTCCGGCCGCAGAGACACCCACCTTAGGCTGTGCTCGCCGAGGAAAGGCCACCTTGGGATCAATCTGCAAGAGACGCAGGGGGGAAGAGGTCTGGGTTAGCCCAAGCGGAGGGGGCAGGGGGACACACAGCCCTGACACCTGAGGCTCTCTCTGATCCCGGCCAGAGGTGACACAGAGATGACGGGGTCTCGCCCCACACCAGACAGCGAAGTGTCCTGGCTAAGCTCGAGGTGCCTGAGAACTGGCTGCTGGGTTTGAATCCCCCTTAAGCAGCCTCCCTGCTGGGAGCCCTGGGGTGGGTTTCTCAACCCCCAGGACCCTCGCTCAGGGTCTCTGCAAGATCAGCACCTGAGCTCCACCTCATGGGGTCGTCTGTGGATTCGTGGAGCTGGGACTTCAAAACCACCTGGCAAGGGGTCTCGCTCCCAGTCAAGAACCAGAAAGATGGAAAACCCAGTCTGAGGCCCTCACGCACCAGGTGTCCTGGGACCCTTCCCCCAGCCAGCTGACCGCGCAGACGACCCCCCTCAAAAGCCCTGCCGATGAAACCCTCTGCCTGGAAAAGGCCTTGAGACAAGGGTGCAGAGAGCCAGGAGCAGGGCACGAGCCACAGCCTCGTGGGGAGGGCGCTTGCCTTGTGGGGCCAACCCAGGTTCAATCCCCGCACCCCACGGCCCCCTGAGCACCGCCAGGAGTCATTCCTGAGAGCAGAGGCAGGAGGAACCCCTGGGCATCCCCGGTGCGACCCAACCCCCTCCCCCCAAAAAAGAAGAAAAAGAAACCACAGGAGCCGACAAACTTCTGTCCCCTGATACCATAAGCAACCAGCGGCCGGCCAGGGGGAGGGCAGAGAAGGCCTTGGAACCGCCCCAGGACACGGCGGGGGGCACGGGCTCTGCAACTCCAGGCCCCCGCGGCTGCAATAACTTGCTTGACCCTCTGTTCTTGTTTTGTGTTTTGGGGCCACACCTGATGATGCTCCGGGATCGCTCCTGGCAACCTCAGGGGTCCTTGTGGGGCACGGGGGAGGGGGGAGTGGACCTAGGTCCGCCCATGCCAGGCGAGCGCCTTTACCCGCTGTGCTACTGCCCCAGGCCCTCGTCCAAGCCTCAGTTCCCTCATCTGCAAAGTGGGGACAACCACACCCACTTCTCCCAGGGGCAGCTGTGGGGAATCAGAGAGGTCACGTGGGCGCAAGCAGCCCTTTATGAAAGGCCCGGCACTGTACAAACACAGGTGCGAGTACCAGCGGGTCACCTTTGCCCTTGGCGGTGAACAACCAGCGTGGAAGAGCAAAAGGCGCATGGGGGGACTCCGGGACTGTCCCCATGCTGGCCGACGGCAAAGCCAGAGCCCCTGTCCTAGATCTGGAAGGCCGAGGCCCGGTCACGCCAGCTTCTGGCCACCCGCCCGCTGGCCTTCGCGCAGAAGTTCCCCAGCCAATCACAGGGAAGAATCTATCTTTTCCCAAAGTTCCTTCTGTTCAAAACTCAGCCTCGTTCTAAGCAGCTGGCCCTGGCGTCCTCCGCCCGAGTGGCGTGAAGCAGTCTCCCACTGTCCTGCCTTGCCCACGGGAACCTGCCAGGGATGGACCTCCTGAGTTCACACGGGGGTAGCCCTCCCCCCCACCCCTCCTGGGTCCACAGAAAAATCAGAGGTCCCCGCCCGCCCTGTTCCCTGGGGTCACTGGAGCTTCTCCCCTCTCTCCGACATTCTCCACAGTCCTCCCAGAGGCGGCAGCCCCAGCCTCCAGAACACACCGCATAGTCCCCTGCACACACCCTCCCGGGCGGATGGTACCCATGCCGTGGCCCACAGACCACGCACGCCCCATCCCCACCACGCCCCACCTCCACTGACTCACAGCTGGCAGCATACATAAAGCCCAACAAGTAAATAAAAGGTGAAAGTCAGAACCCAAAATAGACTCCCCACAATAACCCTCCCGCCTGGCCCTCCTCGCCAGGCCCGGGAGCTCCAGACACAAAGCAAGCCCTTTCGCCCCTCGCCAGTCCCAAACCTCAGAAGGAGGCCCAGCTACCGGTTGGTCTGCCTCCCTCTCCCTCCGATTCTTTGTCCCAGCCCTGGGTTTGCAGCAGCTGGGAAATTTATGGCGGCTCCATAAACGGGTTTTAC
>JAOXYA010000018.1:195135-208591 GCA_028565675.1 Sorex palustris | reverse complement strand
CTAAGGACTGTCGTGGGAAAAGAACACTCATTCTTAGAAATACCAGAACTGTCCTTGGATCCCAGCCCTATCACTTATGAACTACTGTCTCGAAGTCAACTGAAAGACCATGCTGGAGCAAATTTCTGCACCTGCAGGAAGTTCACTTCCCACCTGCTCACCCAGCTGTTTCTCATCATTTAGAGCAGGGACATCAACTTGGAGGATCCCTTCCTCACCTTGACTGGACTGTGGCCCCTTTTACTCCCTGGCAAGCTTCTTGCTTATCCCATTACGGTTACCACTGTATTTATTATGCCTCCGTACCGCTAACGAAAGCGATCTACCCATAGTGATCGTTCAAAAACATCAGATACAGCAATTCCAAGGAGTCATTCCCACTTACCTCACCGGGCTGCTGGTTGGGCTGCGCTGCCTACAGCGCCTCCGTCTGAGCAGGGAGCGAGCATGCTGGGAATGTGCTGCTCCCCTGTGCTACTCGACACTGCGCTCGTGCCCTGGAAGGTAACCTGGAGCTTCTGGTTTTGCAGATGTCTATATTTGAGATCCGACAATGTGGTAGAAGGCAACTGTGCAGAAGAACTACTTCAAAACTCACAGCGAGTTGTGGAGGACTATTTTGTAGCCCCCCCAGGTATGTTGCCCAAAGCGGTTGGAGACTGTTCCTCAGTGGACAAGTAACAAGGTAGGGCCCGTGACCGAAGCCCAAATACGCAATGCACTCCGAAAAATAGGAAGAACTGAGTGAAAGGTGATCAACAGCAGACTTCTGATTGTAAGACCACCAAGTCTTCGGAATGGAATCTGTGGAACTGTGAATGAACTTACACAGTGTTTTTGTCTGTTTTATCGTTAAAATTGAAAATCAGTACTGAATAGCACAGCGGTAGGGCTTTTGCCTTACACGCGGCCAACATGGCCGACCCGAGTTCGATTCTGCCGCCCCTCTCGGAGAGCCTGGCAAGCTCACCGTGACGTATCGATATGCCAGACACAGTAACAACAAAAATTTATTACTAATGGGAAAAAATAGTGCACAAAGATAGATGGCGGTGTTACGGTGGCAGCACAGTCGAGAACCACACTAATTTCCAGAGGCCAGGTAACAGGAGGGGCAAAACAGAATTGGGGTGAAGAGCGGCAAATCCAGGACTCAAGTTCTGTCCACAGTGGCAACTGACATTCACTGCTTTTCATTCACTGCTATGCAGAAGAGAGCGCATTTTCCCAAAAAAATAAACATCTGGCATCTTGTATGTTTCCCAAATTAGAAAGTATTGGGAATAAAATTAAAAAATTTTAAAGCAAAAAATATACAAGCCAGATGCATCCCATAAGCAAAATCTTTATAACTAAAGTGGGTAAAATTTTGCATTTTAAACTATTGCTGTAACAAGACCTTTTTTCCTTGGAGGGGGCACACCTGTGCTCAGGTATTCCTGGCAGTGTTTGGGGAACCGTGAGTGCCAGGGATTGAACACAGACCTCCTGCATGCAGAACGTACACTACCCCTTTGAGCTATCTCCTTTCCCTTGAAGGGAAGCTTTAAAATAACAGGTCATCTTTGAAAATACTTGTCTGGCTCAGTGATAGAGCGCATTCCTCACATGGATGTGACACTTCATTTTATTCCCTATCTGACCCCTGCCCCCACCCCAAGAAGATAGTAAAATTAAGTAATTGGGTCCATAATGATAAAAATCTGAACATGGGCTAGGCTGAGCTGTTCTCTTCCGGAGATAGGCGGGTTCTAGATAGATGGGTTCTGTCTGTTCCATATAGCTTTCCAAGTGCCAACTTCAAGTTCAGAGATTCCCTCAGAGAAGATTCATTCTGAATAGGCGGCAGAGATAATCATTAGCCCTTCACCTCTAGTTAATCATTTTACTCAAGACCTACCAGTTAAAAGAAGGCACTGCAAAATGGGAGGGAAAAGGCACACTAACTTGAACTCAGGACTACAGAGATAGTATAGTACGGGATTAAGGAGCTTGCCTTGCGTGCAACCCGGTTCCATCCCTGGATGCCCTGAGCACTACCAGGAGTGATACATGGGCACAGGGCCAGGAATAAGCCCTGAACACTGCCAGGCACAACCCCAAAACAAAATCTGAACTCAGCACTTAAATATGACTGTTCTAGTTGGTTTTTTTGTTTTATTTTAAGCAGCTGAGGCCAGCGAGATAGTACAGCCGGGTAGGGTGCTTGCCTTGCACATGGCAGACCTGGACTCGATTCTGACACCCCATATGGTTCCCCAAGGCACACCACAAGTGATGCCTAAGCTGCCACATACATCCCCGCATCCCAAAACCCCCCACAGATCTACGCTTATTTTCATTGCTTATTTCCATCACAATCCAAGTGATTATTAACTCAGTAGAGCCAGCTGGAAAGCAGTCTTTGTAAAATACTTTTTTGTTATTATTTTTAAACAGGTAATATCTCTCTGCCCACACTGGATGAACAAAAGCCCTTCTCCCACGGCTGAACAGGAGGAATGTTCTTGGTAGGAGTGTCCTATGAATACATGGGAGCATGCTAGTATTTTGTTGTGAATGCTGATATTCCCCCCCGCCTCAGTAACCTAAAAATAAACTGATGATTAAATACTGTTTGTCTTTACCACACCTGGTGGTCCTAAGGCTCTGGTCTCAGGGACCACTATGGGCCAGACCTGGGGGACCAAATGGGTTATTTGGGTAACAGAGCTGGGTAAGCCCCTTCTCTAGCCTGGCTTAGTGTTTTTCAGAAATAGTCTGAAGATAGAATTGGCCAAGATCTGGTCAAAATGAGGCAGTGAGTTCCAGATGTATCCTTCGTCAGCTTCCAAAGAAAATGGAGTGTTTACTCAAAAGCTATTTAATATGACAAAAGTCATCCTGCACCCCAGTCTCCTAGAAGGACTATCAAACTGCACTTGAGTTTTTCTAAGTGTAATCGTTTGATATGGCCCCAGAACACTTTGTACCGACCCCAGCTGTTCCATGTAGTTGCTGTTTGCGGTGACCACAGCAGGATAAGAGACTTTATCTTTAAGGAACACAAGGCACCCCACTGTTCTCAAGGTTTTTTTTTCCGTGAATGCTCTTAATTTGGAGGGGATGGGGAGAGGGAGGTGGGCCACACCTAGCACTGTTGAGGGGTCACTCCTGGAAGCCAGGGGGGCTGCTTGTGCTGTCTAGGATCCAACGGGGTGTGTCACAAATCTGCACTGCATCTTCGGCCCTTCTGTAGGGTGTTTCAAGTAGACCAGTTCAGAAACTCCTAGAATTATTCACTACAAGTCATACTTATTTCTCTTTCTGAAAATAATCCCAAAAATAATCCTGGGGCTGTTAAAATATTCAATCTGGATATCTAAAATTTATCAAGGATAATTTTGGGGGGAAGGGGTGTGTCTCACCTGGCCGTACTCAGGGCTGTCTCCTGGCTCTGTGCTCTGGGATCACACCTGTCGGGCTTGGGATACCAGAGAGGGTGCCAGGTTGGCCAGCACCCCGCCCGCTCTACGAGTGCTCCAGTCCCTTCCCTGTTAAGGACAGGTTTTTAGGGTGTGTTCCTGATCGTATATAAAAAGGCAGGCCGAAGAGATAAGACAGGCGAGGCGCTTGCCGTGCACACATTCTACCTGGGTTCCATCGTGGCACCCCAGACAGTCCCCTAAGCTCCACCAGGAATGTTCCCTGAATGCCCAGCACCTACATAGCACCTTAAACACTGCTTCTCTGTGTCCGTGTCCCCCCCCCCCCGAAAAGTCCTGGGACAAAGTAGCCTCCCTCCCCTCCAAGTATTACTGAACAGAGCTGAATCAAGATGTGAGGGGCTTGGTTTTCAAAAAGTTCAGATAGCACAGAGATTTAAGGATAAGAGAATTTCCCAAGTATCTAAAATCTGGTTCTGTTGAGGCTGGAGCAAACAGTACAGTGGGTAAGGCACTTGCCTTGCATGCAGCCGACCTGAATCCAATCCCCAGCATCACGTATGGCCCCTCCTCCCCCTCCAGGAGTGAGCCCTGAGCACTGCTGTGAGTGGCCCTAAACCAAAATAAATGAGTGGAAAAATAAAATCTGTTTCTAGAGTTACAGTACTCTTTTTCCTTTTTAAGGCGGTTTAATTTATAAACTTGGCCTTGAATTAGGAGAACCTTTAACCTGCAGGTTGAAGTTCTTAATGCACCGTCAAAGCAGTTACCTATATTCACAAATAAAGTTACCTGCTCTGTACCAATTGGGTACAAGTTGCCACTAATTGATTTTTTATTTTCTAAACCGAGTGTGCCTATTGGTAGTAACTATGAACTTAATCAAGGACAACCACACATATCAATTACTAAACGTTTAAAATATATTTCTAAACAGAATGGGCCGACTCAGTCACAGTAACTGCTGATCTCCATAGCAGAGCAACCCACAAAGACACAGACAGCACTGATTCCCCCCCCCCCCCATAATCAGGGGTGAAAAATATACAACTTGTTTCTGAACCAAAACCACAATTTCTGCAGTTTAAAATGTTTTACTGCTAATATGGCCCTGGTAGAAATTATGTAGTTTTATTTCCTTTTTTAAAAAAATTAAAAAAATTTCCTAAGACACTAAATCATCAATCTGGAATGTAGATTCTGAGCCTAAAGCAGCTCAGTTCACCTAGAACGTAAAGAAAAATTCCCATCACCTGCGTCAGTAGGGCCTGAAAGGAGAGTAGTAGTGTGGGGAACCCCTGCTTTGGTATGGAGAATCACGGCCCCGGGACCCAGACCTAGACCGTGAGTAGCCATAGCTGGTGCTTCTCTCTGGATAAACTCGGATGTAGGAAGTTTCACCCTGAAATTCAAGAGAGGAATAAAGGTAAAAAAAAAATAAGTCTCAGAAGAACAAGGCACACCAGACAACAGAGCTGCCGACAATAACATGAACTGTCTGCTCAGCCCAGTGTTTCCTTACTGAACCCCGCCCTAATGCTGCCAAGAGACACTACTACTGGCTTCCCCTCCTCTGCCCCATCAGGAATTGAACCTAAGGTCTAAAAAATGCAAAGCACATCCCTGGTCCCTTTACCTGCCCACTTTAAGAATGAGGAAAGCTGGGGCCAGAGAGTTCGCTCAAAGGACTTCAGCACATTCCTGGCACGCAGAGATCTTGGTTCAATTCTTGGCAGCATGACCTTCCCTGAGCCCCACCAAGGTAGTCAGGGTGGTTCCCAGTGCTGCAGGACCCAATCAGTAGTGGGCTAATGCATCACTGGGAGTGGCCCCGGGCCCCGTGAGCACTGCTTAGCAGAGCAACCCCCCACATGAGAACAGCCTGATATTATTGTCTTCTCTAGGTGACAGAAACATTAAATGTTAGCTTCCTATGTGATAAATGCTCCAACTTTAGCTATTACTATTAAGATAGCTGAATTACTGCTACTAGTTCCTTCGATCTAAGAACAGGCAAGGATGTCAAAGGTCATATATTCGTTTTCTGCAACCTCTGGATGGACCTGTGGAGCAAGGAGTTAGCATGTACTTAATACAGCTAGGTTTATAGCTAGATGCCCTCGATATTATCATGATTTAGCTTCTGGCAGTCCTTAAAAGTGGTGCTACTGTTCTGGTCATAGTACATAGGGAAGAGCCAATTTCAGAGAGGCCACGCTAAGAAATGAAGAAACAGCAGACAAGGCATGTTCAGGCCGGCCGAGCTACCCCTTTGCCCACAGTCAGTATTCTGAGACATCTAAAGATGCTAAGATGAAAGGAGGCAAAACACAAACTTCACTTCCCCTGTCAAGTCATTAATTAGAATTTGCCCTTCCTGAGGCCCTAGTTTGCAATGTACCTGCAGTTGAAGTGCTGTTTTGTTTCTGCTCGAAAGTCCTAAAGAACAGTCTAAGTAAAAAATCAATGGTGAGCCACGCAAGCCTCCAAGGCACTGGATTAGGGAATTATAAAGATCTGTAGAGAACTAAATGGGCTTTTGGAAATTTGTAGCCCTCAGATGCCCTTAAACTTCATAGCAAGTCAGGGCTGAATAACCAGACAAGGGAAGATGTCTAACATTTTTTAGTGAGGGCAATTTTTATTAAACAAAACTTAGCTGTGAGGGAGAAAAAGAGAAATACTCAATAGAGAACATAGCAGGGGCAGGAGAAGGCTGGAACTATAGTATCATGGGTAGCATGTGGCTGAGCTGTGCTTGATCCCTGGTACCTATATAGTCCCCTCAGCCTACCAGGAGTGACCCCTGATTGCAAAGCCACCACTGGGTGTGGCCCGAGAACAAAATACAAACTGAACAAAACTACAGAGCGAGATCACGGACACATCTAATTTGTATGTGGTCTCAATGTTATAGCCATCTTTCTAAAAGGAACAACACAATGCCAAGAGCTAAGTCCTCAGTGAGTGTCAACTGGTCAATCTTAAGAAAATAGTTCTTTTTGTTTGTTTGTTTTCCCCTGCTTTTGGGGTCATACCTGGCAATGCACAGGGGTTACTCCTGACTCTGCACTCAAGAATTACTCCTGGCGGTGCTCAGGGAATCATATGGGATGCTGGGAGTCGAGCCCGGGCTGGCCACGTGCAAGGCAAATGCCCTACCCGCTGTGCTACTCGCTCTAGCCCCTTAAAAGAAAAAGTCTAAAAAAAAAACCGTTAAGGTGTCTCGGATTTCAAAGAGGATCTTCCACGAATTTAGTGGAAAGGAACATGGCCACTCAGCCACAACAGCATTACCTGGGTGAGGAGGCTGGCTTGCAAGGCCCAGAGCAGACCCAGGACAGGGCAGCTATCAATGGATCAGCGGTGAATGGGTGCTGTCGCAGAACAGCTGACCACACGACAACAGACACATCAGTGTTCTCTCTGGGTCAGACATACTATGACCGCAGTGTTCTCGTTATGACACTGCAGGTTTAGGCATGTTAAACTCCTTGGCTTTGTCCACTGTAGATTTTTAATGGTCTTCAAATGGCAAGTGCCTGGCCTGCTGCTACTTGGCTGAGTTAGCCTCGTGTGGAGGGGCCGGGGCGCTAGCCTAGCGGAAGGTGAGGACCTACCTCGTGAGAGCGGAATTTGGTGTCATCCAGTTTGCGCAGGGCATATTCCATGTCTTCTTTTCTGAGATACTCAACCATCCCCATTCCATCCTTCTGCACATCAGCGTAACAGACATCTCCAGCTTCTCTCATGTGATCCTTCAGGTCCTGCCAGCTGCCTGACGGAGGAAGTCCTAGGCACAGAGAATACAAAAGACTACACCCTTACACATGTAAAGTGCCCTGTTGAAAGTCAGTAGTGGGGGCTGGAGCCATAGCACAGTGGGTAGGGCGTTTGCCTTGATCGTGGCCGACCCGGGTTCAAGTCCCAACATCCCATACGGTCCCCTGAGCACCGCCAGTAGTAGTTCCTGAGTGCATGACCCAGGAGTAACCCCTGTGCATTGCCGGGTGTTACCCAAAAAGAAAAAGTCTACCTAAAGTAATTTTTGAGCTAACCACTACACACACACACACACACACACCCCTTAAAAATTTGGAGGTTTGGGGCCACACCCAACAGTGCTCAGGACTTACTCTGGCTCTGCACTTAGGTATCACTCCTGGCAGTACTAAGGGAACAATATGTGGTGCCAGGGATCAAAGAGGGTTTGCTACATGCCAAGGCAAGATTCCATCCCCGGCATCCCGAGTATCTCTCAGGCCCTGATCACAACTTTTAAATCCAGGCTCCCCGTGTCACAAATCTTGGTGGGTGACACAAGACCAGAACACACTCAAGTGACTATAAGGCGTGGGAGAGAGCGGAGGGCCGAGGTGCATGCTTGTCCTGCAAAGGCCACATTTGATTCTTGGCACTACATGATCCCCTGAACACTCTAGGAGCAATTCTCCAGTACTGAGCTGGGAACAGCCCAAGAAACACAGGTTAGGGGCCCAAAACAGAAAAGAAGAAGAGGCAGGCCGTGACACAGGGACTTGGCTCGGCAGTGGAGCAGTACGTGAGGCCCTGAGTTCTATGCCAAGCACCCACACATACACAAAAAAGCTGGTCCTAAGTTAATCATTCAGATGCAAAGCCTTTCAACAGAGCAAGAAATCTGATGAACAAGAGATCTGGTAATGCCAAATTTGGTGTTTGAGTTCCAAGTAGGTAAGTCTCCTAGGTCCTACTGTTTTCCACTATGAAATGTATAATGCCAACTATTTCTTGTCTAACTAAACACCCAAGTCATGGGAATGCTAAAGCCATCCAATGATAAAACAAAAGTACATATAACACAACAAAAACATATGGATTTTTTTTGTGTAGCACGAATGACTGACAAATTAGACAAAGCACCTCTTAAAAGACCACCAATATTCTTCAGTACAGTGGGAGGATAAGGTAAGACTCAGATGCTAGAACTAGCTGGGAGTTCTACAGCCCTACTTGGTGTCTAAGAGAGAAAATCACTCCTGCTCTCAAAAGGCTGCTTATTCTTCCCTGCTCAGGACCGCAGCCATGTCCTGATAATTTCCTAAGCAGGATTTCAGAGGAGCATGGAGAAGAGAAAGTCAAGTTCTGTATGACATCGTGCGGAGGTAAGAGTTCTAGGATTAAACAACTACGGAGGTAAAGGAGAAAAGGATGTGTGGCCCAACACAACACATGCCAGGTCGGTTATGTCTGATACGGAGAGTATCACCTTTTCTCTTTTGTTTTTGGCTTTTGGACCACACCTGGCTCAGGGCTTACTCCTGGCACTGTGCTTCCAGGGATCAGTCACTTCTGGCATTGCTCAGTGGACCACTGGGATGCTGAGGATGGGGCCCAGCTGTGTGCAAAAGAAATGCCCTACCCCGGTCTACTATGCCTTCGCCCAGAGCATCACTTTACGCGCAATGGCGCCTGCCATGCTTGTGTGGGACAGTCATGTCTAAGAAGCACCAGACTTCTTTTTATTGCTGTTCTGGACCACATCTGGCTGTGCTCAGGGCTTACTCCTTGCTCTGCATTCAGGGATCACTCCGGGTGGAGCTCAATGAACCATATGGGCTGTAGGGCACCAAACCGGAGTGAGCCGGGCGGCAAGGCACTCTCCCTACCTGCTGTCCTCTTCCTTCAGGCCCCACGCCAGTCATTTTATACATTTCTTTCATCTCACCAGGGCCCTAGAATGCCCAAGATCTCACATCTTTACCACTGTGTTGGCATTTTGAAGAGAGGCTGCATACGTGGCTCAGTGGTAGAGGGCGTGCCTTGGCGTCAATCCCTGGCACAACTTTGAAAAACGAACCCAGGGCATGCCTTGGGCTCATTTCCTGGTACATCTTTGAAGATGCATAAATTTGGGGCTGGAGTGGGTAGGGCGTTTGCCTTGCATGTGGCCAACCCAGGTTCGATCCCGGCATCCCATGTGGTACCCTGGGCCCCACCCGGAGCCAGGAGTAACCCCTGAGCACTGCCAGGTGTAAGTAACCCAAAAAGGAGAGAAAAAAAAAACACAACAATGCATAAATCTCTGAGCTTAGCATTTTGTCACTGTTAACCTAGGCACTTTATTCTACACTTTATAATATAATCCATGGAACTTCAAGTTGTTACTGCTTTCTTTTTGGTTTCTGGGCCACACCAGGCTGTGCTCAGGGCTTCTATCTGGGTTCAGAGAATTGTATGTGGTACCAGAGATTGGTACCTGGGATTGAACCCAGGTCAGCCAGATACAAGGCAAAGACCTTATCCACTGTACTACTCTCTGGCTCAGTTAATACATTTTTATATCATTTCAAAAACACCAAGAAATCTGACTCATGGAATATATTCCTAGCAAATTCAATGACAGACATTTCAAAAGAAAGTGTCTCTAGAATTCTAAATCAAAGTATTTTTTTTATCCCTCGTCCATTCAATACTAAAAACTTTTTTTTTTTTTGCCTTTTGGGGGTCACACCTGGTAATGCTCATGGTTACTCTTGGCTCTGCACTCAGGAATTACTTCTGGCAGTGCTCAGGCGACCATATGGGATGCTGGGGATCGAACCCAGGTCAGCCACGTGCAAGGCAAAAGCCCTACCCACTGTGCTATTGCTCCAGCTCCAATACTAGAAACTTTTAAAGAACTTTATAGAACCAAAGAAATAATACAGTAGGTAAAGTATCTGGCTTACTTTGCAAGCACCACATCTGGTTCCCTGAGCCCCACTAGGCATGATCCCTGAGCACAGAGTAAACCTTGAGCACTGCCAGGTGTGGTCCAAAAACAAAAACTCAAATTAGGGGCCAGAGCAACAATAGGACATTTTGCCTTGCACAAAGCGAACCAAGTTCGAGCATATGGTCCCCCAAGCCCACCAAGAGTGATCCCTGAGGGCAGAGCCAGATGTATGCCCTGAGCACCACCAACTGTGGCCCAGAAACAAACAAGAAAACTCTGATTAAAAAATGGGCTTTGGGGCCTGGAGTCATAGTATAGTGGGTAGGGTGCCTGCCTTGCTGGTGGCCAACCCAGGTTTAATCCTTGGTACCCCACATAGTCCCCGAAGCCTGCCAAGAGTGATCCCTGGGCACAGAGTCAGGAGTAAATCTTGAGATCACTGGGTGTGGCCCAAAAACTAAAAAAATAAGAAGAAGAAAGGCCTTTATTTTGCCAGTGCCATGCCACAATGCAACTTCGTAAGATCCAGGCTCACTGACGAGCAGGGCAGGCTTCAGCTTTCCCCCTGCACAGGTTACTGGAATGAAAGCCCGAGGTAGCCCAGGCACTGAAAAATAATACCTAACATTTCTTGGAGGCCAGACTCTGCTAAGTAGTTTACATGCTTCATTTCATTCCATTTGAAAGCAACATACCTGAAACAAGGACTCGGAAATCAGACCTTCTCGTAGGAGGCCCATTCCTCCCACCACGGGGCCACCCACTCCGACTTCCGTAAGTCCTGGGGAACTCCACTCGAAGCCGGCACTGGCCATAATCATAGCCGTTCCTTCCATAAATCGCATCCTCGGCATCTCTGCAAGAAAAGTTTAAGTTAATGCTGCTCAGAAGATCGAACTGTTTCACAGTAAGGGACACGAAGAGGAAAATAAAATACTGTTATGAAACAGGAACTCTGGGGCCCAGTGGGTAGGGCCTTTGCCTTGCACACTGCAGGTTGATTCCCCAGCATCCCATAGGGTCCCCCGAGCACCACCAGGAGGAATTCCTGAGAGCCAGGAGGAACCCCGAACACCGCCAGTGGGACCCAAAAAATAAAAACAAAACAAAAGAAAAAAAGCCAGAACAGGAACTCGGTGTATCTTGCTTTGGTTTGATAGTGAAATGGTATTGGTCATACTAGAATTAGGCTTGACAGGTGTCACACAGTTTCCTAGGTATGGAGCACTAAAAGTAGGTGGGCAATATTTACTAAAACAGACAAACCCATTGTAAGAATACTAAGGGGGAGGGGCACACAATCAGACAGATGATTTGTTTCGCTAATAAAACCACTGCTCTAATCTTGGTGAGAAGTTCTCAAAGTGCATATTATGTGTGATTAGTCTTTTAGTTCTTCTACCAGGTCTAGTTCCATCAGTTGAAAGAATGGAAAAAAAAAATTTTTTTAATAAGAGGGATAAACCAAAAAAAAAAAAAAGCAACATATGGTCCTTGAGCAAAGAGCCAGGACTAAGTCCTGAGCACCCCACAAAAAAACAAAAATAAAAATAAAGATAGAGTTAGAAGACATCTGTCAGAACCCGGGCACTACAAGGCCCTATGAGCATCACCAGGAGTGACTCAGACTAGCACTAAGCTGTGACAGGCCCAAGAACCAATTAATTACAGAGGTGGGGGCCAGAGTTGAACTGCACAGTGCATGCGTCACATGTATGAGTTTGTGTTTTATCTCTACCTCCCCCCACCTCACCCCTATATAGCTGAGCGAGGCTCAAAGACAAATGCAAATTGAGTGTTTTCTTAGGCTCTACTAATTCTCAGATGAACTTTTTCAGGATGATTCGGAGACTTAGTTGTCAAAACTGAGTACAAAAGGTAACCGCAGGGTGAAGTATTTAAAGTTACTTTTAGGGGGTTAGAGAGGGAGAGTGTAGTGGATAAGGCTCTTGCCTTGCACACCAACAACCAGGTTTCATCCCCAGCATCCCATATGATCACAGAGTGATCCCATATGAGCACAGCTAGAGTGATTCCTGAGTGCAGAGCCAGGAGTAGCCCTTGAGAATTGTCAGCCGTGGCCCAAAAACAAAACGAAAACTAAATAGCTCCTTTCAGGAACCTGAAAGTACAGTGGGTAGGGTGCTTGCCTTGCACAGTCACCGGGGTTTGATTCCCAGACCTCATATGATGCCCTGAGCAACACCAAGAGTCACCTCTGAACACTGCCAAGTGTGCCCCAACACAAAAACAAATCTTGGTATCAGGGGCAAAAAGAGATAATACAGTGGGCACGCAGTACAGCATGCCTTACACCCGCTGACCCGGGTTCCATCCCCAGCACCCTGTGGTCCCAAGCCCTTCCTGGGCACGAAGCCAGGAGTAAGCGCTGAGCATCACTAGAGGGGAGGGGAAAAAAAGAAAGAAAGAAAGTTACTGTCCAAGGGCTCTAATAGAGGAAACTTAGTTTCCTAGTATTGGACACAAGTAAGAGCCTCAGCGCCTGGGGTGAGGAGCAGAGCCCAAATGCATTGGTAACAAAGGTTTCGACTTAGTCTTCACACCAATGCTTACGAAGGTCTTCGAGAACTAAAAGCGACTACACCAGGGGCCTGAGAAAGCACAACTGGGTTCGATCCCAGGCGTCCAGTACAGTCTCCACGGCACAGCCAGGAGCAAGCCCTGAGCATTGCCGGTGTGGCCCCCAAACCAACAAAACAAGCTACCAGACCACATCGCTGCTTCGGGCTATATTTGGGGGCTATCTTTATAAACCAGGGAGCCGCAGCGCGACTGGACAAACGGACCGAGTTCAGACTCTTCTCCCTGCTCAGAGCCGTGTTTGTGTGCAACCAAGTTTCTCCATCGCGAAACGCGGGCCACGTGCCGTCCCCCAAGGTTGCCACGGGGCACACTAAGACACTTCGATGCGCGCAGGGCAGCGCAGTGCCCGAAACGTGCCTTCTGGCGATGTCAAAAGATGGGTCTTGGGCAAGCAATCAGGAAGACGACAATGCTGCACCGTCTTACGACACGCCGCCCTCCTCGGACGCGCGCGAGAGCCCGCACCCGACCTTGAACCCCGGCCGGCCGCCCTCCCAGCGGCGATCCCTCCACCGGCGGGTCCCCCGGGCTGCAAAGCGCGGCTCCCCGGGGGCTCTCGGCCGCCGCTCGAAGGGCGAGGCCCGGGCACCCCCGGCAAAGGCGCCCCGCGGCTCCCCGAGACGACGCGGGAGGGCGTCCCGCCAACGGCGCGCTAGCCTCTGAGGCAGTAGGAAGGTTGAGGAGGCCCAAAGGAGAGATTTCAGAAAGTTATCGGCACCTATGGAGTTCT
>JAOXYA010000018.1:166763-181038 GCA_028565675.1 Sorex palustris | reverse complement strand
GTGCAGAGCCAGGAGTAACCCCTGAGCATCGCTGGGTGTGACCCAAAAAGCAAAAAAATAAATAAATAAATAAATAATTAAAAGACAAAAATTTTTTAAGAATCAAAGAATTTCGATGACAACATGTTCCAAGACCACTCATGGGCCCTTCTGTTCCTCCCTCGCCCCTCACACTGGCAGCCCTGTGTCCCCGCAACTGGCGTCAGTTACACACCATCTACCAGTCCGTGGAACTGCCCGAGACACACCAGATGCTGCGTCAGACGTGCCGGGACTTCGCAGAGAAGGAGCTGATGCCCATCGCGGCCCAGGCAGACAAGGAGCACCGCTTCCCGGCAGCGCAGGTCAGCGGACCAGCCTGCCCCGGCCTCTGGGCGGAAACACACGGCGGGGAGGGCGTTTGCCTTGCACACAGCTGACCTGGGTTCGATCCCCGAGCACCGCCAGGAGCGATTTATGAGTGCATTGCCAGGTGTGGCCCCAAACAAAACCAAACAGGAAATTTCTCATTCCCCATCCAAAAGTTCCCCACAGTCGTGCCTGGCCACCCTGGCGCTGGGGTTAGCGTAGTGAGCGGCAGACCCCAAAGGGCCCCCGTGACGGGACAGAGCCCTCCATTCCATGCAAACCAGAGGCAGTTCCTCCACAGCTCTGCAGAGGTGACCCAGGCTGCTGAAGGGGTTTGACTCGGAGAGGATGGGGTGGCAGCCCTCAAATGTGAAGCATGAGTCCAAAATGGAGTGAAGCTGAAATCTGAAATGGAATGACACATTGAGGAAGGGCATTCCTGAGCAACCATAGCATGTTCAAAGGCCCTGGGGTGGGGGCCGAAGCAATAGTCCAGTGGGGAGGGCACTTGCCTTGCACATGGCCGACCTGGGTTTGATCCCCGGCATCTCACATGAGCCCACCAGGAGTGATCCCTGAGTTCAGAGCCAGGAATAAGCCCCGAGCACTGCCAGGTGTCGCCCCCAAACAAAAACCTAAAGGCCCTGGGTGGAGAGGCGTGGAGTGGGGGGCACCGTGCTGTCCTGTGCCTTATCTCAGAGGCCCCCCCGCACCCCGAGGCCTCCTGTGCCTTCTGCCCACTCACTGGACGTGGATGCTGCTGGGCCTCCGTCGCCTCCCCGGAGGGTCACGGGCTGCTGGGCGGGCCCAGGTGACCCAAGTTTCCGCAAGTGCTGAGTGAGGCTTGGGTGGCCCAGGTGAAGAAGATGGGCGAGTTGGGCCTTCTGGCCATGGATGTGCCCACGGAGCTGGGCGGGGCGGGCCTGGACTACCTGGCCTACGCCATCGCCATGGAGGAGATCAGCCGCGGCTGCGCCTCCAGCGGGGTCATCATGAGCGTCAACAACGTGAGTGGCCCCCCTCCTGGGCTAGCCCTTTGGGTGCGCCTCTACGGAGAGCAGCCCTGGGGGCTTGGGGGCTTGGGGGTGCCGGGCTCAGGGCTGCCCGCACTCCCTCTGCCCCACAGTCCCTCTACTTGGGACCCATCATGAAGTTCGGCTCCCAGGAGCAGAAGGCTCAGTGGGTCACGCCCTTCACCAGCGGCGACAAGATCGGCTGCTTTGCCCTCAGCGAACCAGGTACCCGCGGAGGCGGGGTGGCCCACAGGTTGGAGCCAGCTTCCCAAGCCTGGGGTTTGCGCTGGGGGGGGGGTCCCTCAATGGGCTTACTGCTGAGCTGGGAGGAACCTTTGACTGGAAGATCCTCAGTTGCTGGGTCCCCCTTGGCCCCTGTCCCCTTGCTCGGGAACTAGGTTCAGCTTAGGGAGACGCCTGTGCCTGGATCTTTGTGTGGTGGGGGCTGTGGCGTGAGCTGGGGCTGGGGCACTGCAGGGGTGAGGCGCGAGAGTGCTGGGGTGTGAGCTGGGGCTGTGACGCCGCAGGGGTGGGGTGAGCCGGGGCTGGGGCACTGCAGGGGCGAGGCGTGACAGTGCTGGGGCGCCGCGGGGGTGGGTGCGCTGCAAGGCTGGGCTGCGCCCCGGCAGTCTGGCCATGCGGAGGTGACAGGTCCTGAGTCTGCGTGTGGGGCAGGGAACGGCAGTGACGCCGGAGCCGCCAGCACCACTGCCCGGGCGGACGGGGACTCGTGGGTCCTGAACGGCACCAAAGCCTGGATCACCAATTCCTGGGACGCCTCGGCCACCGTGGTCTTTGCCAGCACGGAAAGGTCCTTGAAGAACAAGGTGGGGGCCCGGAGCGGCCAGGAGCACGGGACGGTCCGCGGGGCTGCTCGGTCCCCGCCAGGCCCGGGCTTCCAGGAGTAGCCGCAGGGGCCGCCCCGAGCCGCCCGGTGTCTGCGTCCCCAGGGCATCAGCGCTTTCCTGGTCCCCATGCCGACGCCCGGGCTGACGCTGGGGAAGAAGGAGGACAAGCTGGGCATCCGGGCCTCGTCCACCGCCAACCTCATCTTCGAGGACTGCCGCATCCCCAAGGAGAACCTGCTGGGGGAGCCGGGCATGGGCTTCAAGATCGCCATGGTGAGGGGCAGGGGCGTGGGGGGGGGCGCGCCCTCAGCCCCAGCCGCTGACCCCGCGTCCTCGCAGCAAACCCTGGACATGGGCCGCATCGGCATCGCCTCCCAGGCGCTGGGCATCGGCCAGGCCTCCCTGGACTGTGCCGTGAACTACGCCGAGACCCGCATGGCCTTCGGGGCGCCCCTCACCAAGCTGCAGGGCATCCAGGTGCGGGGCGGGGCGGGGCGGGGTGCGGGCGCGACCCCCGCCCGCCTCCGGCTGACCACCGCGGCCGGGCCGTTGCAGTTCAAGTTGGCGGACATGGCGCTGGCGCTGGAGAGTGCCCGGCTGCTGACCTGGCGCGCTGCCATGCTCAAGGACAACAAGAAGCCTTTCACCAAGGTGCCTCCCGCGCGGGTCCCGGGAGGAGTCGGGGTGGGCGCCCCCCGCGCGGCCCCGGCCCGGCCGAGCGTCTGACCCCCGTCCCCGCGGCCAGGAGGCGGCGATGGCCAAGCTGGCGGCGTCGGAGGCGGCCACGGCCGTCAGCCACCAGGGGAGGGTCCCGCGCCCGCCCCTCGCGCCCTGCCCCCGCCCCCCCCCCCCGCTGAGGGACCTCGCCCCGCCCCCTGCCTCCCCCAGGCCATCCAGATCCTGGGGGGCATGGGCTACGTGACCGAGATGCCCGCCGAGCGCCACTACCGGGACGCCCGCATCACCGAGATCTACGAGGGCACCAGCGAGATCCAGAAGCTGGTGATCGCCGGGCACGTGCTCAAGAGCTACCGGGGCTGAGCCCGGCCCGCGGGAGTGGCCGGCCAGGGCGGGACCTGCTGGCAGGGCCGGACAGCCGGAGGACGCCCCCACTGCGCCCCGCACCTCCTGCCTCGTTCGCCACCGGCCCGGGGCGCGGCCGGTTCTGGGTCTGGGCCGTGGGCCCGGCGTCAGCGGGAGGCGGTGGGCGGGCTGTGGGCCCCAGTCCCCGTCCCTGCGGGGCGGTCGCAATAAAGCTCGTTCCTTCCCGCCCGCCCGCCCGCCCCTTGGTCCAGTCTCTGCCCGGCCTGGGGAGGGAGCGGCCCACGCGGGTGCGGAGGCTCCGGGGCGCCCGCGGCAGGGCCGGGCCCGCAGCGCCCCCGCGTGGCCGGTCGGAGGCTCGCAGGGGCCACGCCTGGCCGGGCCGCTCCCCGGTTGCGCGCACTGGTGGGACGGGCCGCCAGGCGATCGCGGCCTTCCCCCGCCCCAGGTAAGCTCCTGGGGGTGTTCCGTGGGCCCCCAGCGCGCACCCCTCGTTGGCTCAGGGGGTGCGAACACAGGTGGGTCATTCCCCCGGGAAGCCCCATCTGAGCTCCCTCAGACAGCTGGGGGGATGCTCAGCTCCGACTCTGACCCCTGCTTGGTGCTTGGCTCCCCCGCTCCAGGCTGTGCGGTGCAGGGGTGCAGGGCCGGGGCGCCCCGCGTGCCAGTGCTGGGGGGCTGTGCCGCTGGGAGCTTCAGCGGAGGGGCCCAGCGTGCCCACCCACCGCTGGTCCTGGGACGGGTCAGGGCCGGTGGGGCAGAGGCCGCAGCAGCCCCTGGCTTGGAGCTAAGCTGCGTCCTACCCCCGGGCCTTTGGTACCTCAAATCTAGCTGGTGGCTGTGGGGAAGTTTGTACCCCACCTTCAGGGGTTCCAGGGACGCCCGGGCTGGGCAGTCTGAAGCCTGACCCCAACCAGCCCCCTCCCCTGGCTCACTGCCTGACAACGGTTGTTCTCCACTCTTGCTCCAAGAGTTTCTCAGACTGGATTTGGTTTTTGTGAGCTTGTGTTTATCCTCTGCCTGGGGGACCCCCCTCCCTCCGCCTGGCCTGGCCCACTCCCTCCCCGGTGGTGCTCAGGGATCACTCCTGGCGCTCGGGGATTGAACCTGGGCCTCCTGCATTGCAAAGCTGTGCTCCAGCCCCTTGAGCTGCTCTCTGGCCTCACTGTTAATCTTTTTTTTTAAAGTGTCTAAAATAGTTTGATTTAAAAATATGAGCGCAAAGAGGAGAAACCTGGCGAATAAGACATGCCCTGAGCTCAGAGGGTGGAAAGGCCCATTGGCCAGTTTATTTGCGGCGCAGAGGCAATACCCAGCTGTGCTCAGGGCTTACTCCTGGCGGGGCACAGGGCACCAGGAGACCAGGTGGGGTGCTAGGGACTGAGCCCTGGTTGGCCCCTGAGTTCTTGTTCATTTGTGCCGGCAGTTTCCTTCTTGAGATTCGAATCTTCAGCCTGTGTCCGTCCTTGTGTTGCTGTTGGGAGCCCCAAGATCAAACGCATACACTTGGTTGTGCTGGGGGGGGGGTCACATTCCCCGTGTTGTTGCTCAGATACTTCTGGATGGTCATGCTTGTCCGGGGCTGTGCTCCTGGCAGCGGTCGCAAGCACCTCAGGCTGGAGGGGGCACACCGGGCGCGTGGGGGTGGCGTGGGGTCAGACTGGTGACCTTAACACTGTGGGGCCGATTCGCCACTGCGTTGTCCCTGGAGCTGCAGCACCTGGGTTCTGTGGCTTCCGTAAGGTCGTCTTCTTTGGGGGTGCAACTGTAAGTGAAAATCTTAATTCCTCTTTGCTAGGTTGTAGTTTGCAGAGGAACAGTTGGTTTTCGTCTGCTGCTTTTGTTTCCTGCAACTTCGCTGGGTTTCTACATGAATTCTGTTTGGGGGCTGAGCGTGGCAGTGTCAGGTGCTGCCCCTGGCTCTGTGCTCAGGGGACCACATGCAGTGTCTGGAGTTAAACCTGGGTCCCCTGCATCCAAGGCAAATGCCTCACTCCCTGTCCTCCCTGGCGGCGTCCTACCCCTTTTTTGGATATCATAGTTCTGTTTTCCTTTAAAGATCAGTGTTGTCAAACAATAGCATGTGCTAATGGCTCTTTGTATGTGTCTGCTTTGGGCTTTTTTGTTTGTTTGTTTTGCTTTTTTGGGTCACACCCGGCGACACACAGGGGTTCCTCCTGGCTCTGCACTCAGGAGTTACTCTTGGCAGTGCTCAGGGGACCCTATGGGTTGCTGGGAATGGAACCCGAGTCGGCCGCATGCAAGGCAAACGCCCTACCCGCTGTGATATCTCTCCAGCCCCTGTATGTACCCGCTTTGGAGAAATGTCTGTTGAGATCCCCAACCAATTCTGTGGAATTGTCGTTTGTGTATTCTGGATCCTAACCCTTAGCAGGTATATTGCAGGTAGTTTTCTCATCAGTGGGTTGCCTTTTCAACTTCTCATAGTATGTTTGCTGTATACTTTCCAAAGGTCAGGGAAGCCCGCCTTTTCCTTTTAGTTTGTTTTGTTTGGTCACACCCAGTGATGCTGAGGGCTTACTGCTGGCTCTGCACTCAGGAATGGCTCTTGGCAGTCTCAAGGGCTCAGATCCCCTGGCTGGCTGCACGCGAGGTAAATGCCCTTTCCACTGTGCTGTTGCTCCAGACCCAGCATTTTATTTTTTTTATTACTATCGTATTTTTGGCTTTTTGGGTCACACCCGGCGATGCACAGGGGTTCCTCCTGGCTCTTCACTCAGGAATTACTCCTGGCGGTGCATGGGGGACCATATGGGATGCTGGGACTCGAACCCAGGTCGGGTCGCCCGCATTCAAGGCAAACGCCCCCCCCGTGCTACCGCTCCAGCCCCAGCATTTTGTTTTATAAAGCGAGCAGCTGACAGCTGGAATCTTGGACGGCCCTGTGAGGGCAGCGGCTGGAGTTGCCCTCCGGGATTTGGCTGCCAGCCCCTGTCTGAGGAACCAAGATTTGGGCTCCTACATGGGCGAGGTGACACACTCCTTTTTGGAACTGCACAAACCAAGAAAGTCCGCTGGCTTCTGTCCACTATTAACTGGCCCTCTAAGGAGCGCAGTAAGGCTGTGTGGCCCTGGGTTCCAGTCGTGAGAGAAAACAAGAAAAGAAAAACCTAGGGTCGGGGTCTCATCAGAACCTCAGCAGTCCGGGCAAAGGGCCTCTCTGACTGCGGCTCTGTGCCCGTCATCAACACCCCGGGACCAGTCTCTGGGTCGGGCTCTTCAACAGGAGCCGCGATGTCCTTGTCATGGGTTGGCTCCCCCTAGCACCAGGTCGGTGCCACGCGAAGTGTCCTGAGGGCCTGGACCTTGGCAGCGCTGCTGGCGGAGGCTCTGGCCCTGTCCACGCTGTCCTGCCGCTCGTTTCTTTTTGCCGCACCTCCCAGGCAGGTTGGCCCCACTGTAGCCTCAGCCACGTGCCAAGGTCAGGGCTGTTCTGCCAAGTGGACAGCAGGTCAGCCTGAGCATGTACGACGACGGTCACAAGTGGACAGCAGGCCGGCCTGCGCATGGGGGACGGGTCACGCAGCCCTTGCTCCTCGCCACCATCTCTTGAGACACTTGCCGCAGGCGACCCTGGGTTTCCCGATGTTCTGTTGGAACCTGCTCTCTTCTCCGGGCCCACCTGAGCCAACCCATGACAAGGACATTGCGGCTCCTGTTTCTGTGTCCAAGAGCCCGACCCAGAGACTGCCCGGACTGCCAAGGTTCTGATGAGACCCCAGACCCTAAGCTCCGGGACTCTGGGACTTCCTTTGTGCACAGACAAGGCAGGTTTTTTTTTTCTTTTTGGGTCACACCTGGCCACGTACAGGTGTTACTCCTGGTTCATGCACTCAGAAACTACTGGCGGTACTCAGGGAACCATATGGGATGTTGGGAATCGAACCCGGGTTGGCCGTGTGCAAGGCAAGCGCCCTACCCACTGTGCTATCGCTCCAGCCCCACACCGAGCAAGCCTTACCTGATCCTCCCTACTGCGGTTGGCTTCATGAGCTTGGGCATCGTCCAGACAGGGTCCAAGCCCTATGCCTTGGTTCGCATCCGGCCACTGACCCCTGTGACCGGAGGCGATGGAGGCCCCTGCATGGACTGAGCTGTAGTTAAGTTCACACTAACGGCAGACTAACAAGTCAGCCCTGGGGATGTTTGTTCTGGGGTCGGTCGGGGCTGTGAGGTGCCAGGGACCCACCTGGCTCTCCCCTTCAGTGTGTGTTCGGGCCCAGGATCTTCTAGGCCCCTGCAGTGGCTGTCGGGCCACCAGGGCTTTGACTGGCAATGCTTGGGGCCATCAGGCGGTGCTGGGGACTAGCCCTGGGACTCACGCAGGCCAGGCCTGTGCTCCGGCCCTCCCCAGGCCTGTGGTGAGTCTCCGGCCCAGACGTGGTCCTCGCTCGCCAACTTCCCCAGGTGCAGGACAGCTCTAGGGCCTCCACAGGCCCAGCCTGCCTGCTTGGCACAAAGCTGAGGGGCACCCCAGAGTGCAGGGCTGACTCCAGGAGGGGTCAGGGTGTCTGGGGTTCCGTAGAGCACCCAGCACTGAGACAGATGGACACATCCAAGGTCTGGGCACCCTGTTGCTGAATGAAGGGGAGCACGAGTGCTGGCGTGGGCAGGGGGCGACGGGGTGGTCCGGAGTCGGAATTCGGAGTTCATCAGGTTTGGCCTAATGACTAGCAAGCAGGATGCCGGCCTTTCCCAGAAACCCACGTTCCTGAAAGAAACAACCCCTGTAGGGACCAGCAGAATACAGGGGACACCATGCTCCTGTCTGACCTGGGTCAGTCCCCCGGGGAACCCCAAGGAGCAATCCCTGAGCAGAGCCACGGTGACCCCTGAGTGTTGCTGGGCTTACCCAAAGACCCCTCTGACCTGACTGCTAAGTCCTCTAAGAGGGAAGAGGGCAGAGGGCGAGATGTGCCCCGGGATCCGTGACCATTAGGAGCCACAGCTTTTGAAGCAGTTTCACTGTTGCAACTTGCCAGAGAACAGGGAGGGTGTGCGAGGCCCGGCAGGCCTGCTTATCTTCGCCCCACAGAACCGTCCGCAGCCCCAATAGGCCGGGGCGTAAGGTGGTGGCAACAGGCATGGGCTTTGTAACCCTTGCCTGGCAGGACAGAACCCTATCCACCTCGGCGGTGAACGCAGCCTGTTTTCCCTTCCGGTTTTGGGGTCACCCTTGGGGTTCGGGGCAAACCACATGTGATGTCTGTGATGGGGCCAGGGTCGGCCATGTGCAGGACAGGCAAGCGCCTGAACCCCTGTGCTCCGGCCCCGGCTGGAGTCTTTCTGGGGTGCTGGAAATCAAAACGGGTTGAGCAAGTCAGGAAGTCATTTTCTCTCCTGGGGGTCACCCATGCCAGCCAGCAGCCCCTGGCATTCAGAGTGTGAGAATGGGAACAGGTGGCGCCTGGGACAAATGTGGCTGTCCGAGCTTAAGCCCAAATGAAGAAAAGTCCCCAGTGGAGGAGTTCCTACCTGCAGACTCCTTGGGGGGAGTCCTGGAGCGCTGAGTGGGTGTTGGGGCCTCTCCCCTGCAGCCACGAAATGAGAAGGGAAGGCAAGAAAGGGTCCGTGCGCAGAACCCAGAACTGCACCCCGTGCCCCCCGCCCCCCACCTGCAGAAGCAGGGCAAGCTCTAGCGGCAGCGGAGGGCTCAAAAGAAAGGAACGCGGACCGTTTCTGCCCAGGCCGAGGGCTCTGGCCGGCACTCCAAAAGCCCCGTTGCAGCATGGCGTGAGCGGGCCCTTCCGCCTTCTTCAGGGGCGGGGAGCGGTTGTGGCTTTCTGGGCCACAGAGATGCTGGGCGGGTCACCTCTTGGCTTGGTACTTGAGGATCACTCCCAGGGGGTGGCGGGACATCTCCTTCTTGCTGGGGATCAAACCTAGGGCCTCACATGTGCAAGTCTTCTACCACTGAGCCACATCCCTGGCCTGTGAAGTTTATTTTTGGGGGGGCACAACCTGGTGGTACTCAGGGTTACTTCTGGTTCTACACCCAGGAATCACTTTGGGGGTCCTAAGGGATGCTGGGGATCAAACTCAGGTCAGCCCACATGCAAGGTAGCTATCTCTCGGCCCTTTGAAATTATTTTTTAAGTCTAAAGTTAGAAAACTTTAAACCAAGGCTGGGAAGAGTGCAGGAGTGAAGGTGAAGCTTCCTCACACACAGCCGAGCCTGGTTCCCCATGAGCACTGGGGCCTGGGGAATTCTTCGAACCTGGACTGGTGTGTGCTCTGGGTCATGCCCCCTCTATGCAAGGAGGTCTGTGATAAGCAGGAGTGTGCACACGACCTTTAACCTCCACCTGGGCCTGGAGGAAAGGGGGCGGGGGCACAGACATTTCGGTGTGTGGTGGTGTGTGGAGACAGACGAGTCTTCCCCGAGAAGCAGACAAGGCAGTGATGGATGGCCTTCTGCTGGTGCTCATGACCAGACATGAAGATGTGGTGAGTGACGAAGGCTAGAAAGCAGTCCCTGGGACGAGAGCCTGAAGGGGAAATTCAACAGCCCGCCCTCAGGAGAGTCCCCACAGCCCAGGGAGCACAGCAGCGGGGTGCACGGGCCCCTCCCAATCTGCTCGGCCAGAGAGGCGCCAGCCCCCGGGGCCAGCAGGAGGATGTGCCCCCCCCCCAACTCGAATCACAACATCAAGGACAGGACCGTGTTGCTTTTTTCCTTTTTTTTTTTCTTCTTAAAGGAGTGAGGGCATGGAAAATACAGCACACCAATGAAACAAAATGCCAAAAACCAAAAATACAAAAAAATAGAAAATAGAAAAATGTATTTACAGGGAGTACATCACTATGATTGGAGAGCACGAAGCCAGCTGCCGCTATAATACATGCACTGGTTCAAGAAGACGACTAAAACCTCAGCGAGGGAGCGAAGCCGGTGGAGAACGCGAAGGGCCCCGGAGTGTCTGGGGCAAGACCCAGTGCGCGCCCCTGGCGCCCGGGCGTCTATCGTACAAACACTACAGTGGCGTTCCCAAGGACCGCGGGAGCCGCTCTACATGCTACGGCGCAGCGGCCCACGGCTGACGGCACAGTCTCAGGCACGTCCACACCCGGCCCTGGGCCATGGCCGACGACGCCTGGGTGGACGCTGGACTCCTGGCACGGAGCTCGTGTGCGCAGGTGGCAGGAAGTCACTCGGTGTCTGCGGGTTTCAGAAGTCGCTTCGCCCCACAGGAACTCTTTAATAAATCCAAAAAAAGGAAAGAAGACTCTAACGACAGAGGAGCTTCTGTCTCAGTCCTGACACGGAGTCCCCTAGAGGAAACTGGTCCCAAAGTTCTCGAGGCTCGCGGGAGAAACCGGGGGTCGCTGGCGCTGCCCAGCCTTTAGTGTTCACGAGGTCGGACTGGGGCCAGGGGGCGTGGGCTCCGCTCCAACAGTCTGGGGCAGGTGGGCAGGGTTCCCGCCTTGCGTCGGCAAACGCAAATCCAGCCCCGCGGCAGGTCCCCACACAGGCCCGTCTCTGCGCCCAGGCCAGCTCGGAAATCAAACCACATGTCGGCACCAAGGACTCGGCCGGCTGTTCTGGGCTGACATCCATCATACTTCCAGGAACCGGGAGCTGCTGGACTTGGAGTGGAAGGGCTCGGACCACATCCGCCGGAGGTCACCCTGCGGACGGAAGGGAAGTGCTTGTCTGGGCTCCGGGCCACAGTGCAGGCGGCGCTAGCACTTCTACACGGAGGCAGGCGATGGGACAAGGGGATGAACCCGGAGGTGACAGAACACGGGCTTCCCTTGACTAGCAAATCCTATTCTTTTGCATTAACGTGTGAAAGTAGGAGAGGGGGCTGGAACGAGAGCACGGTGGGTGGGGCATGTGCCAGGCACACGGACAACGGACGACAGGCGTTGACCCCCAGCAGCCCAGAGGGCTCCTGAGCGCCGCCAGGAGGGACCCCTGAGCTCGGAGCCAGGGAAAGCTCTGAGCATCGCCGGGTGTGGCCCGAAACCGAACAGGGAGAAACCAGATGGCAACGGGGTTTTCTGCTCGGACCAGCAGGAGTCAGTACCCGGCCACAGGCGCTCACCTTTAAGTAGGCCATCGTGAGGAGCGGCAACAAGGTGAACGGCACCAGGTAGAGGAGGGCGGGCTGGGCTGCCCGGTGGATGCGAGACGCTACCGTCGCGGTGAGCAGACCTGGGGGCGACAGCACGGTGAGGGAACGGGTGAGCCCTGGGGGCCACGCAAGCAGGGGACCCAGCCAGGGAGGGGCCGTGGACCTGCTCTGCGTCGACTCCAGGGCTCGGCGGCTGCCAGAGCGGGAGGTAGAAGGCGGGGCTCAAGCCCCACATCTCCTCGCTCGCTGCACCTTGGTCAGGGGCACAGCTGACCCCTGACCCACAGGCTCCCAGCAAACGTCCGAGACTGGCCAGCGCTGGCCCCGCCCCAGACACACAATCCGGAGGGACAGTGGCCTTCAGCCGGGCTGCTGTGGAGGCTCGGCTGTGCTCTCGGTGCCCTGGGGTCACAGGCAGGGGCGCCGGCACGATGGGGTTGTGGAGTTGTGTGAGTGCCCGCACTGGCCTGGCTACCAGACTCCAAGCGCTGTGCGTGAGCAGAAACGAACACGGGCCTTGCACCATCCAAGGACACCGCCGAGCACATGAGGCGCCATGATGATGGGGTGGGAGGGTGGGCTCTGGTCTGTCCTGAGCCCAGAATGTTCTCTGGATCCCGCTGCTCCTATCTGTGGGGGACCCGTGTCCCAGAGGGCGCAGCCAGTCGCCCTCACTGGCCCCGGGCCCGCTCACCTACGAAGTATCCGATGAGGGTGCAGTGGAAGTAGGAGACCTTCTGCATGCGGCCCGAGATGTTGGCGGGGCCCGAGGCGCCGCAGGAGTCGCCGCTGGCCTGTTTCTTGTAGTTGTCATAGCGAAGGACGAAGCACAGGAGGAGGCCGGGCATCACGATGTCCCCGATGCCCAGCATGGAGAAGTGGCTGCCGGTGGAGCTGGGTGGGAGGGGCCACATGTTAGTGGGGCCAAGGTGGCCCTCGGCCCCACTGGGCAGGTCAGCTGAGCTAAGCTCATCTGCTAGGGGTGGGGGATGGAGGGAGCCCGACCTGGCTGGCTCGGGGTGGCGGGCGGAAGTCCCGCCTCGCGAGTGGCAGTCGCTGCTCTCCAGGCCCGGCCGCCCGGCCCACCTCCCTGGGTTTTGGTGGGCAGAGGCGGGCTGCCAGCAGAGGGCCAAGGTCCGTGTGTCGGAGGGAAGAGCCGAGGCCGGCAGCACGGGAGGAACAGGCCCCGCCTACCTGGGGAAGACCAGCTTTCCGGGCAGTGAGAGGCGAGGCACGTCGCGCCCCACGTTGGGCCCCAGGTGGAGCTTCCGGGAGAGGACGTCCAGGGGGTTGTCGGCCGGCTGCGTGGCCACCTTCACCATGACGTTGCTATTGAAGATGTAGGCGGAGAAGAACACCTGCCGAAGGGACACACAGGGGCTGGGGCGCGGGGACGGCCCCTCTCGGTCCTGGCGAGCAGCTCTGTGCCCTGTCCCGGCCCACAGCACACCCCGGGCGTGCGCCCCGCGGGTCCCCTTCCCCACCCCACACTCACAAACCAACGGTCCTGGAACCCGCCCCAGCCCCGCAAATGCCAAGGCCCCCCGGGGTGCTCGGGGCCTCCTGCTCATCTCCCACAGGGCGCCGCGGGCCTTACCCAAAAGACGTCGTAGATGAGGAGTCCTGAGAGAAGCAGACAGGAGACCTTGAGGCTGGGCAGGCGGACGAAGGCGATCATGGCGACACAGAGGCCCATGGCCAGGGCTGGGGGACAGAGCAGAGTGAGCACAGCCCGCCCGCTCCTGTCCCGCGCGTCTCAGCACTGGCGTGACCTCAGTCGGAAGGGCTCCCTGCGCCCCGGGGCTTCACCTGGGCCTGGCAGCCCTCGCCCGAGACCCTGGCCCGGGGAGGCCGTGGCTGCACCCCTCCCCCTCCCTCTCTGCCGGGAGATGGCCAGGGTGGGGGGTGGAGAGCGCACGGAGACAACATGGGTCCTATCCCCGGCACTCCCCCCACGACAACCAGGGGGCCAGGGCGCCTACTTGGCATGCGGGGGGCTCGAGGGAACCCTGACCTCCCGGGCTGTGTGTGCCTCGTGACCCCCAAGTGACAGGCTGGAAACGGCTCCTGCGCAGGGCTGGGGAGAGTGGCCCCAAATCACCTCCATCAGAAGAGTCAGGTCACAAAGCTCTCTGAGTCACTTTTTTTTTTTAAACGAGAGGGACACATCCCCGGTGTCTGTGGGGGCCATGTGGGGACAGGAATTAAGCCTGCAGAAGCTCCAGCCCTCAGAGCCATGCGTGACCTGTCAGGGAGTCACTCCTGATTGAACCCAGTGCCTGGCTGTGATGCCACAGGGCTCTGACTCTGTCACCCCTCCGCTCTGCGGCGGGCGATTATTTCTAGACCAGAGCAGGCCCTGAATAGGGGACCCCCAGTGCTCCCGCAGGCAGGAGGCACGAGATGTTCTTTCCACAGCCCCAAGCTCACAGTTGTGTTTCTCAGAAGGCAGCGAGAGACCCGGCCTGCGAGAACCAGCAAAGGCCGTGTACTGCACGGACCAGGCACTGCTGCTTTTGACTTTACTTCTGGGTCATTCACGGTCTGAGCTTTCAGTCCGAGGGGTAATGACTGATTGGCTACCTCAAGGAACTGCCTCTGAGTTCCAGGAAGGGTCTGAGTCAGGGGCTGGAGAGTACGAAGTAGAGGCACATGCCCGGGTGCTCAGCGGCCCTTGGCACTGCCACAGCAGAGCGCTGAGGTGCCACCATGCTCGCTGCCCCACTGTGGCTGGATGCTGCCCAAACGCAGTTTCCTTGTCCCGTGTCCTGTGCTTCCTCCTCTCCCCGCCCTCTCACTGCAGCTCTTGCACGTCTATTTCCAGCTCCCGATTTTTGGGTCCTTTTTGTTTTTAGCTGGAGCGATAGCACAGCGGTAGGGCGTTTGCCTTGCACGCAGCCAACATGGCCGACCCGAGTTCGATTCC
>JAOXYA010000018.1:127726-143350 GCA_028565675.1 Sorex palustris | reverse complement strand
ATATTTGGGTTTTTGTACTGAATCTCTGGTGTGTGTGTGTGTGTGTGTGTGTGTGTGTGTGTGTGTTTGGGAGGGGGGTCTCCCGAGTCTCTTGAGTTCTGCTAGAAAGGATTCCCTACCCCATCTCTCCTCCTCCGCCAAGTACTCTCTTAGCCTCTGGCTTCTTTTGTTCAGCATTTTGAGTGTGAGATGAGAGCATGTTTACAGATGTAGCTGTAAGTTCATTCTCTTGCCGATGAAATATTCCATGGTGTGAATGTACCACAGTTTATCCATTCAACTGTTGTTAGCCATTTGCTTCCACTTTTCAGGAAATACAAATAGGGATCCTGAGAGTGTTCTTGTATGCAGTTATTGGTGAGTGGTTATGTGTTTCTTTTGGCTAGATGATGTCTATCGTTGAATTTGGCAGGTACTATGAAGCATTTATACCATAAAGCAATTATGCCAATTTTCACTGCCACTATTAACACATGAATTTGCAATTGCACCAATGTGTGGTTTAGTCTGTCTTATTTTAACCTTGAATGGGAGGAGCGAGAGGTGCTCCACTGTAGTTTTATTTTGCTTTCCTTATATCTGAGGATATTTTCATGCATTTGCTGACTGGTTAAATACTGTGTTTCACCAAAGACTTCCTGTTCTTTGTTCACTTTTTCTTTGGAGTTGTTTGTCCTTTTTCTTACTAATTTTCAGGCATTTTCTCATGCTTTGGATAACATTTTTGTCTGGGAAAACATCAAGCTCTCTCTTGTTTTTTATCATTGGTTGCAATTAGTGTAGTTCAACTTATCAATATTTTCCTGTAGTCAATACTTTAGGGACCAGTGTAAGAGATACTTGCATAAAGACTTTCTCCTGTTTTTTTCTTTTTGCACAAATGTTTCTTTTACCTTTCATATTATATAGTCCATCTGGAGTTGATTTTGTTCTATAGCGTGAGGTAAAATTGAAGGTGGTGTTTGACCAATGTCCATTCTCACTGCCTCCAGTCAATCTTTGTTCCAAGTCAGTTGATGATAGACACGTGAGTCTATTTTTGCTTAATCACTCCCACTGACTCCCTGTGCATAACCTTTATGATTATTTCCTAGGAGAGAAATTTGTGTAGAAGGAGGGATCTTGAGACAGGCCATTTTGGGTAATGGTCAGGGGAGAGGCCGCAAAAAAATCCACTGAATTTCTGGAGGTGCTGTGGCAGTGTTCTGGAGCCCTGGCCATATGAATTTTATGGACTTAGTGGCACTCTTTGTAGGATCTACCGCAGAGCAGTCCAGCGGGGGATAATGCAGGCATTACTCTTGGCAGTGCAGACTTGGACGTCCAGGTCTCTGTTCTTGCCCTAGGCTGGATGCAAAGAACTTGACTCCTCTGTGTTTGCCTTCCCCTGCAACCAGTTTGCCCCGTGTGCCCCCATGCTGACAAGCGATGGAATACAAGGTCTCCTTGTAATCCTTTTAGACACTGTTCGCTGGAGTTTAATATATGAGACACTGCATCATCGTCTGGAGGTTCAAAATTACCTCGAAGTAATCATTTCCTAGAGGGCTGGTAGTAAACATTCTGTCACTGCGCTATAGATTGTTGCCTTTCGCCATCCATCAGCCCCCAGGGAGATATTAGGGGGAATGAGAGGGGAATGGATTGAGAACTAGTACATGGCCCTGTCAGGTTCTGCAGAGCAAAATGGGACTGGTGGCCTGTGGCTGCTTAGTGGGGGGTAGGCTTGGTCTACAGCGTGGCCAGGGTGGGGTGCAGTGGAAACCCTAAGTGCCTGGTTGGCAAAACTCAACTCTAAGGGGACTGTGGATCCTTCAGCCCAAATCTTGGCCCTCTGTGGTTTCCTGCATGCACAGACCAAAGCTGTGACCTTAGGGTTGCAAAATAATACTACTGATCATTGAGGAACACCCGCTCTGTGTCCGGGCACCTGCTCATCTGTTCTCTGTTCTCTGCATTGATTTACTCAGCTTCAGAATAGCTCCTCATGGAGCTACTCTACTAGCATCACTGCTAGAGAAATGGAGGTTCAGGGATATTGGGGGACATCCACAGTCGTGACAAGATGCAGAGTCCAGATTTGAATCTGGACATTCTGCTTCCATAGCCAAGGCTTAGATCGTTCCATAGCGCCTTTGCCGAATACCCAACTCTGATGAGTTCATTTCCTTTTCTTTCCCTTCCCCCCAAAATTTCAGGGATCACAACCACAGGATGGGGAACTGAGCTTGGCATGTGGGCCAGTGTGGGGATCAAACTCACATTTCTATAAGTGTGGATGGGGCAGGTGCTCTGCCACTGTGCACTAGCCCCAGCCTACTGTCACTTCTTTGGTAGTATCCTTTGGTGCAAAAGAATTAATGAGCTTGATGAACTCTTATTCCACCCCCCCCTTTTCTTTTTTCCTTTTTGTGTCACACCTGGCAATGCTCAGGGGTTACTCCTGACTCTGCACTCAGGAATTACCCCTGGCGGTGCTCAGGGCACCATATAAAATGCTAGGAATCGAACCCGGGTCGGCTGTGTGCAAGGCAAACACCCTACCCACTGTGCTATCGCTCCAGCCCTCTCCCTTTCTTGCTAATGCGTTTGCTTGCTTATGAGATTGTGGCCAGATCCAATGCCATGTTGATCTTACTTAGTGTTTTGTTCTGAATTTTATAGTTTTACCTCCTAGGATGAGTTCTCAGATCCACTTGGAGTGAATTTTTTGTTAGGTTTTGTTTTGTTGGGGGGCTATACCTGGTGATGCTCAGGGATTCTTCCTGGTTCTTCTCTCAGAAATTTCTCCTGACAGTGTTTGAGGGACCATATGGGATGCTGGCGGTCAAACCCACGTTGGCACAAGCAAGGCAAATACCTTACCCACTGTCCTATCACTCAGGCCTCAACTGGAGTGAATTTTTATGTGTAAGGTGAGGTGAGAGCCTGACTTTATTGTTTTGTATCTGAGAATTCAGTTTTGCCAAGCCCACTTGTTGAAAAGACTGTCTCTCCATTGAATGTTTTGGCAGCCTTATTGAAAATCAACTGACCGTATATTTGAGGATTTATCTTGTGCCCTCCGTTTTATTCCAAAGGCCAGGATGTATGCATGCCTCAGGCTAGCATCATGCTGTTTTAATTATTTTGGCTATTCAGGTTCCATTGCAGTTGCAAATGAATCAGAGGATAGGCTTTACATTTCTCTGGAAAAATATTGGAATTTTTATAGAAGCTGTGTTAAAAGCACAGATCATTTTGACTTGCACAGACAGCTTAATATTGTCTTCCTATCCATGAACAAAGGGATATCTTTTCCATTCAGTTAAGTCGTTTTTAATTTCATTTCTAAGTGTTTCATCCTTTTTGGGGTATTTCTAAATGTTTCATTCTTTTCGGTGCAGTATAGATGGAATTCATAATTTCCCCCAGCAGATTACTTAGTGCTAACATACAGACACACGAAATTGTACTTATATGTTCCTCATGTACCCAGCACTGCTGCTGAATGAACCCATTGGTTCCTTGGGACTGAAGTTCTCAGCCTCTGGTATTCTCTCCAACCTCTTCAATCGTTGACTCTAGTTGTCCTTTCAAGGACTCGCCTGCTTAACTCAGGCTCACACAGCATGATCTCCCCTTTGGTGGAAGTGTTTGATTTTGTGTACATATAGCTCCCAAGGTCTGCTAAACCTTCTTGGGACAGCAGGGTTCATAAGTGGAAGAACCTGAAGAAGCTCCATCCTAATGCACCAACGTCTTTGAGTTCTTTGGAAGAAAGATCCCAGTTGGAGGTGGCAGGACCTATTACCCACTGCTTAAATATCCATTTGCCTAGCCACTGCTCGCGGAGTGTTCTATTTATTTGCACACTCACAGTTAATGGAGAGTGGAGGGAGATTTCATTAAGGCAAAATTGTGAGGGTGGCCTTTATCCCTCCCCTCCCCCCAAATTCATCTCTCTGTTTTATGCAGTACATAGTTCCCTGTGTAATGAGAACCCTGCAAGTCCATTTCCCTTAAGGGTTTAATAAAAGTATAATTTAAAAAATTAAGACAGATGGGGCAAGAGTGGAGGGAAGTAATTTCTCCCATTAACTCGCAGGCTAGCCCTTCTCCATCCTGTGAGATGAGCGGGGAGGAGAGAGACTCCGGAAGCATCGGGAGTCCTTTTGGGTTACATAAAACTTCAGCCTGGCTTTATGTGGCCCAGGGATTCCTGCCGAAACGAGAAGAATCAGATTTATTAGTTGAGTAATGGGACTGTTCACTGGCTGGCATTTTAATTAATGCTGATATAGGAGCTTTGCTTTCGCTTAGACTTTGAACTGCGGAGCACAGAGAGGGAGAGAGATTTACATTTCCAAAAACTTCCCCAATAATCTCCCATTGCTCCTGGAGGGGAGTGGAGAGTGGGGATGTTTGAAGGATGCTGAGTCTTGTGGTGCTGGTGGCCAGTGCTCAGCTGCCTGCCTAGGGCACAGCTGGGCGAGTTGTTTCCTGCAGTCCAGCTTCCTTCCATCCTGCTGCCGTACCCTGCCCCCTTTCTTGGAGCAGGGTAGAACCCACCATAGAAGAAGCATTTCATAATAGAACAGCAACATCAGTTATAATTACAGCACTCATCTTACTCAGGGATCCCAGAATGAGGACGCCTCTCATTTCTCCCCATTTCTGAGGGTTTTTTGGATTCACCCCTCCCCACGCCTGCAGGAGGCAGCTGGTGACGGGCTTGTTCCCATTGTTCATATTGGGAAACCCAGGCTGGGTCACCCAGAAAAATGCAGAGCAGGATTTTGGACTCTGTGTCCGAGCCAGTAAGCCTCCTGTTTCCCCTTTGGATGTTACCAGTGGACCACCTCACGCTCAGAGAAGGGGGGCTAATTGCTCCCAAGTCTAGATTGCCTGTTAAGTAATGTTGGAGTCTAGAATTTGTGGCTAGTAGCTTTCCCCAGGGCACTTTCAGATTGAATGGGGGAGTTCTAACCCCCTGGGCTCTAAGTTTGCATGTCCCACCTGGAGAAAAGGAAATACTACTACAGTAAATAGTGGATGGCGGGAGGGCTGGCTGACGCATTGGTTGTTGGTACTTGCCATGTTGAAGAACTTGCCTATTCTTTAGTGTATCCATTCCTCTTCATACATCCAGGAGGAAGGTAGTTAACTCTTCCCACTTCCCAGATAAGGCATCAGAGACTGAGTCCCTATGGCAGGAAGTGAATCCCCAGTCTGGTCAAGGCCTCAGCCTTTGCAATGCACCCCAAGGTGAAACAGAACCCAGAGGGATGGGGGTTTCCTCTGTTTTTCTTCTTTGGCCTCCCAGGTGGCCTGCATTGGGGTAATTGAGAGGTGGCAGATGCAATGTTGCTGTCACACCGGGGAGTTATTTTTAGCAGGTAACTCTATAAATCCTCCTTCTTCCAAGGCACGAAGGAGTGTGCTTGTCTCGGTGTGTCCCCCAGCTGGCAGGTTGTTTTATGGTCTCCTTGCCATGTGGGTTGTAAATCAGGAGTGGCCTGGGGTGGACGGGTGCCTGAGTCAGCAGTTGGCGGGGTGGGGGAGGGGCACTCTTCCTCCCCGCACCTTTTTCCCATGAAACAGTCCTTGAGAAAGCCACGTTCCTTTCCAGTGCTGAAAGTGCCTTTGGCTTTCTTCTACATATAAGTCAAAGCAGTTCCAATAAATTATTTTTGTGTATTTCTTCACCATGGCAGAAAGTCATTTGAGTTTGTGGATAAAGTTGGAAAACTAGAGGGTGTGTGCAGAATTGAGAGGATGGCTCTTCAATTGGGGCTCACCATCACAATGTAGGTAACTGGCTTCAAGTAAGGAAAATTACTCTACCTTGACCAAAGAAAACAAGTGGACAGACTTTCATTTGGCAGGGATCTTTGAATTTTCTATTTATGGCTAGCAGATGGGAGCTTTTCCTTACATGGACCTCTGTGTTCCAATTCTCCACCCATGCCAGACATCACTAATAGATCACAGCACCACCGCCTGCTCAGGCCAGTGGTCTGCGCAGATGGCATTGTTTTACTTAGTCACACATTTCCGCTCACACGTAAAAAAATTTCACCTGGATTTTAAAGCCTGTCCTATTAGAGAGTGCCAGGCATCACTGTCACTGTGTCACAACTGGATTAGAAAGAGAAAATCGATTTTCTAGGGCTGGCTGCATGCCTCTTGATGTCATTTGAAGTTCAAGTAGGTATTTCCCCTCCTCTTCCCTTTGTTGTAGTTGGGGTTGTGCTGCTCTGGGGCTGCCCACTTGATTGTGGTGCTGAAGGTCTCTCTTCATGCAGGTGTCTATTGCCCAGCCATGTCCCCCCATGGATCCCTTCATGCCCTTCTGGGTTGAGGAATTTATGATTTCCTATCAGCTTCAGATACAGGTCAAAGTGGATTGAACTAAGATGAAAATCAAGGAACTGGCATTGTTTTTTTTATTTTTAAATTTTCATAAAATTGTTCACAATAATGGATTACATTCACTATTTCGGTACCAGTCCCACCACCATCACACCTTCCCTACACCATTATTTTGAATTTTTTTCACCACCACTCAAACCTGCCAAACAGGCAGATGCTAGATAATTTATTTGTATTGCCCCCTCTAGGAATAATAAAGGCTGATGAGCAGCCGCTCTCAAGGCCGTACTCCTATAAATCTAAAATTTTAGATAATTAGGGTCTGGAGAAATCTCTGCAGTGAGCTGCTTGGTTCCGTGATTCTTTCGTGTGTCTCTGGATTATGGCCACTGATGAGCTTAAATAGTTGCTGGAGGCAGCTCATGGGCATGACATCCAGGGTCCCAAGGGGAGGGGGAGACGGGAAAGACTGGCCCTCTATCCTATGAGGCCTGGAGTTTGACACCACTAATCCCGAGTACCTGGGCTTTTCGCTGGGTTCTGGAAGATGGTGGCCACTGAGATGGGAGCAGATGGAGATGCCTGCTCCCATCTGAGGCACCACAGTGAAATTGGCCTGGCGCAAACTCCATGGGAATCTCTGCAGTGAGCTGCTTGGTTCTGAGATTCTTTTGTGCAACCAGATCTGGCATTCTTAAATAACTGGAAATAGAGACTTTGAATGGTGATTTGTCAAAGCCAGTACGAGGGAGACGAGCTTAATAGAGCTGAGGGTCTGATGGACCCAGGTTCAAGGCTGGCGATAACACTTCTTGTGATGTTGGGCAGGACACGATGCAACCTTAAGCCACAGTTTTCTTCTGTCAAATGGGAATTGAGTGTGTGGGCTACAATGAAATCACATCTAAAAGAGGAGCAGGAGAGGATCTGGTAAGTAGAGGAAGAGCCTAATTAATGGTTGTCATTATCTACTTTCACATTTAAAAAATTAATTTTTGTGTTCTTTGGGTGGGGGCTGGAGCGATAGCACAGTTGGTAGCGCATTTGCCTTGCACGCGGCCGACCCGAGTTCGATTCCTTCGTCCCTCTCAGAGAGCCCAGCAAGCTACCGAGAGTGTCCTGCCCACATGGCAGAGCCTGGCAAGCTCCCTGTGGCATATTCGATATGCCAAAAAAAAAAACAACAACCAAACCTTTAACAACATGTCTCACAATGGAGACTTTACCGGTGCCCACTCAAGCAAATTGATGAACAACAGGACGACAGTGCTACAGTACTACAGTGCTTTGGGTGGAGGTTGGGTCCCATGTGATGGTGTTCAGGGTCTACTGCTGGTTCACTGCTCAGGAATGATCCTTGGTAGTGCTCCGGGGACCATAAATGGTGCCAGGGATTTAAACCAGAGTCATGGCTGACAGAGCTGCAGGCAAGACCTTACCTCCTATACCATCCCTCTGGCCCTACTTCCTTGCCTTCTCTGGTTGTGAGGAAGACCATTCATCACACAACCATTTTGCCCTCCCTCCCCTGAGCGAAGCATCTAGCTGGAAGGGGCACACACGTTGGCATCACGCCAAACTAGACAAAACACCTGCCCTTGCCATTCGCACCTCTGCGTGTGCAACAGCAATTTACAGAACCTGCAGGGCAGGAGAAAAATCATCATATGACAAAAAGAGCTCTCTAACTTTGGTGTTGCTTTTATCAAAGAGAGAAGCTAGAGGTTCAGAGATACAAAAACAACTCACCTAAAACCGCCAAGCTAGTAAGAGGCAAGGAGCAGAATCCCCACATCTCTTCTGGGATTGTAATGTTTATGGTTTGTTTGTTTTTTCTTTTTGGGTCACACCCGGCAATGCACATGGGGTTACTTCTGGCTCTGCACTCAGGAATTACTCTTGGTGGTGCTTGGGGGACCATATGGGAATTGAACCCTGGTCGGCCACGTGCAAGGCAAACGCCCTACCCGCTGTACTATCGCTCCAGCCCTGGGATTGTAGTGTTTGCTGGTCTGTGTTTTGTGGCTCTCCTAGAGCAAGGGGGCTCTAGCACTCACAGGGAAATAGTAGAAAGGATTATAGGGCCAGGAAAGTTGCCAATCACCCGGGAGCCCAGCACACATCGACCACTGGGCCCCCAAACACCAAGAGACCTGCCCCTTCCTCCGCCAGTGACAACACTATTTTTAGACTTACTTGATTTCCAGGGAGTCCATAGCAAGTTCTCCAACCCCCAGGAAATCAGAATTGTCGCTGGGAGGGGGACCGCTGCTCTCTAATCTCGCCAGGCCCAGGGACAGTGTGGGAGACACAGAAGGCAGCCGTTATTTATTCCACGAATAGATAATGGCGAGCCATTTAGGGGAGCCGTGGCAGGAAGATGGAGAAGCTATTAATACAGTTGGAAGCTCATTTCTTGCCGAGTGGTCAGCAGCAGCCCGAGAGGACTCAAACAAGAAAATATTGGCTGTGGGAGCTCCTGACAACACAAATTATTCGGGAGATATTAAAGTGCATTGTTCACCATCGTAAACATTTTTTTCTTTTACATTTATGAGATCTGTTCAAAGGCATCTTGATGGATAAAACCCAGTAACACTTCTAGAAATGTGAGTGTATGTGTGTGTGCGTGTGTGTATGTGTGTTGTGTGTGAGTGTGTGGATGTGTGTGCGTGTGGGCACTCTAGCGTTTCTTTTGTTCTAGCGTCCTTTGTAAATCATGCCTTTGAGTGGATGGGTCCATGCTGGCTTGGCAGGGCCTGCCTGATGCATAGGGAGGCCCATTTGCTGGATCTGCTGGGATGCACATGGGCCTGTGGGAAGCTGGGGGTTGGGCTGATGGGGGCGTAAGAAATGCTCCAGTTCTGGAAAGAAACTGGGAGGGAACACAGTGGGGAGAACAGTGGAGTAGCACTTCCTAGGGTCTGTGGGAACTGCATAGTTCCACACAAATGAAAGGCCCAGAAAAAAAGATTTGGGATGTCGTGTCATGCCTGACCCTTATCCCAAATGCAGGGAATTCTGCTCAAGGCTGCATCATTCTTGAGGTGAAGTGGCTCCTTTGCTGTGACTTTGCTCTACTTTCTCCCGGGGCTGATCGGTCTGTGGCACCTGCCACGCTCAGATTTCCCCTGTCTGTCTATGGACGAGAGAAGAAAGAAGCCGTTCTCCAGATTGAATGAAATATTAATGCAGAAGATGTCCGTAGTGATAGTCCAGAAGGAATATCTCTTGCCTTTCCTATGACCCTCCTGGTATCCCATTTGGTCCCCTCCCCTCTCACACCCGGAGAAATACCCAAAGTGAGCCCAAAGCACCACTGGGTGTGGCCAAAACCAAGTAAACAAAACATGCAGAAGAAACCAGGGTCTCAGGGATAATATGAACTGGACTTGAGGTAATGCTAAGTGAAATAAGGAAGGAAGTGAAAGGCAAATTACCAAATGCCTCCTTCACCCAAGTGTTGAATATGAATGAGAAAAACCAACCAACTGTCCTGAAACAATAAGAACTACTGGCCTCCAATCTAACCTCTCAGTACTTGTATTGCAAACCATAATGACCAAAAGGAGGGCAGGAGGAAAGGAGAGAGGGAGGAGGGGAGGGAGGAGGATGGAAGAGAGAGAGAGAGAGAGAGAGAGAGAGAGAGAGAGAGAGAGAGAGAGAGAGAGAGTGTGCCATAGAGCATAGAGGCTTGATGGGGGTGGCAGGATGGATACTGGGAACATTGATGGTGGGAAATGTACTGGTGGAGGGATGGGTGATGGCACATTGTGTGACTGGAACCTGATCTTCAACAGCTTTGTAACTGATTTTTAAGGTGATTCAATTTTTTGAAAAAAAAAGAAAGAAAAGAAAATAAAAAGAGCTCCCTGCTTCAGTAAGAATGTGATGGGGACCAGATGGGAAGGGGAGAAGGTGGGAGAAACTACGGGAGGGGTCCTTTTATTTTTATTTTACATTTTTTTATTGAATCACCGTGAGATAGAACATTACAAAATTGTTCATGATTTTGTTTCAGTCATACAATGATCCAACACCCATCCGTCCACCAGTGTAATTTCCCAGCACCAGGGCCCCCAGTTTCCCTGGGGAAGGATCTTTTTGGTGATGGGAGTGACATATACACATGTATAGAGGTCTGCAGTGAAACCTCTGAATTTCCATGTCCTTGTAAATCATAAGCCAATGAAAATATAAAAGTTGAAAAAACTCATATTCCTTAAAGAATGCTTTAAGGAATCTAACCATCAAGTGATAAAAATTGAGCCAGATCTGTTCGGTGTAACTCAGTCATGATTTCATCTATATACATGCTCAGTACCTCAATTATTTTGAATGAAATGGCCTGTCATTTATTTATCAACGATTTACCTGTAAAATCCTGACCAAATAAATGATAGATGTTTAATGGACGTTTTTCTCCTACTTGTTTTAGTGTCTAATTTAGGACATATGCTCACAACTAATTCAACACTAAGTGGTGCATTATTTGACTCAGTTGAATGTATAATTCTCTACCCAGTTTTGTAGATGGAATAAAAACACCAGTTTGGGAGTTGCCAGAAACATAGGAGTAAATCCTGTAACCTTCACGCACTTTCTTCCTTCCTTCCTTCCTTCCTTCCTTCCTTCCTTCCTTCCTTCCTTCCTTTCCTTTTTGCTTTTTTTTGGGGTCACACCCAGCAATACACAGGGATTACTCCTGGCTCTGCACTCAGGAATCACTCCTGGTGGTGCTCAGGGGACCATATGGGATGCTGGGGATCGAACCCGGGTCGGCCGCATGCAAGGCAAACGCCTTACCTGCTGTGCTATCGCTCCAGCCCAAAATATCCTCTTTTTAAGTAACCATTATCCTCAGCAATACGGGCAGTGTCCACTACCTTTGAATAGTCAAAACCATAAAAATCTCCCTTCTCCAGTATTACACCTTTTGAAAATCAGCCAACAATTTATTTTGCTTATTTGTGTTTTTGCAGGATGTGATCTGCAACTAGTGATCAGAAGGCCCGGGTCCTTTATACTGGCCTACAGTTCAATGCAAGAGACCAAAAATGCTGTGCTACTAGGGCACTGTCAGAGATCACTTCCACTACACATTGGCTACATCTGCCCATGCTACGGGACTCATGATGTGACTAGAATAGAACTGAATACAAGGCAGTCATCTTAGACTCTGCATAATCCGTGGTCGATAAGGGGCTATTTCTGGATCTATGTTCAGGAGTGACCCTTGACAATACTCAAGAGACCATATTGATCTGGGTCTGTGGTATGACAGGCGAACACTTCCGTATTATACCTCTCTGACAAGAAACTTTATGTTTTTTTTTAGGGGGTGGGGGGTTGGAGAACTGGTTTTTGGGCCACACATGGCCATATGCAAGGCTATCCCCCAGCTCCATAGTCAATGAGCACTCCAGTGAGAACTAAAAAACACCGTGCAGTGCTAGGATTCAACCTGGATATGCCATGTGCATGGCAAGTACCTTGCCTACTGTATTTTTTTTTCTGGCCTTTGATGATTCTTAACCCCTGTTTTGTGGTAACGAGTTAACCCTAACTTTATTTTCCACCAGGGAGCTTATTACTGAATTTCTATAAGTTATTTGCCTTCACTCGACTAATTCATACCCTAATGCCTTGCTGGTGATTTTCTACTCAAGTACAACTATCAATTTATTAATTTTATGTAGAAGTGATTTTCTGAACACCAATTCATTAGGAACGAGATGACATGATGGAATGATTATGGCAAAACAAGAAATACATGAATTTAAAAATGAGGTATATATTCAATGAAGATAGCGCAAACTCTCCGCTGTAAATTAATGAGTCCTGAGATTGTAGCATCCATCACGGGACTATAGTTAATAATATAGTTATAAGACACATGAAATTAATATAACACAAGAAGACAGTTATAGATCTACAATTGGGAGAAGAAACGAAGTTTGCCTTTGTAGAAGGAATCTGCTTGAAGGTGAGCCTTGCCTTTTGTCTTTATATAACAGACTGGTAGGGACTCAATATATGTTAAAAAAAATTACTGAGAATTGCATGGGATAAATTGTCTCCTGAGACATGAAGTTGCTTTGATTGCTTTATTAGCAGATAAATCTGCATTATCAACATTTATTGCCAAGCTGTACAGTCTTACACATTTGCACTTTTGATGATTACAAATTTAGATTATCATAAATATCAGCATTCATATATATGCAATTTTTCTTGAATATTGACATTAAAGTATATAGAAACCATATTATAGACTATAGGCTCTTGATGGGCAGTACATTCCCAGGACTCATTAATTTATAGTTTCATTTAACAACATATTTTTAAGGCCCATCCATGTTGCAATAAATGGTAAAAATGTTCTTTATTATAACTGCATAACATTCCTACACACATACACATATATATGTATATATTGATGTTATATATTCTTTATCCATTAGTGAACATTTAAATTGCTTACACACCTTGGGTATTTTTAAAATGTGGCAATGAACATGGACCTGAATTTAATTTTTTGAATTTGTATTTTTATTTAAGATAATTATTTAAATGAGAAATAATTAGATAGTATGGTAGTTCTAATTTTTTTAATTGGGCTCAGACCTGGAATTTTCCTGGGGCATGTGTACTAATACAGCGGTTTCCATGGTTCTGAGATGGTGGTTTTTGGAGGAGACAGGAACAACTAGGACTACAACAGAGATACTTCTGGGGCCAGAAGAAGACTTTGCTGGGAATACACCCAAGAGCTTTGCAACTTCCAGGAATACTTCCTATCACTTGAACCATCTCTCTGGTCCAGGTAGTTCTATTCTTTAATCGTTTGAGGATCTTTCCTAATGTTGTCTGTAGTAGCTATACAAATATACAACCCTACGTAGCATGTCCAAGGGTTTGCTCTTTTGCATATGCTCACCATAATTTTTTTAAATTTATTGTCTTTTTTCAGATAGCCATTTCAACAGGTGTGAGGTTCTGTCTCTATGGTTTTGATTTCTTTGTAGATACTTCATTATTGGTGGTGTTGAGCATCTTGTATTATACCAATTGGTCATCTATATGTTTCCTTTGGAAAAAAAATATTCCTTCTGATTCTCTATTGTTTTTTTAAGGAATTATTTAGGAGGACTCTTAAAGTGAAACAACACAATATTTTCCAAATAAACTCTTGAGGTTTTTGAAAAAAACAAAACAGAAAATAAAAGGCAAAAAAGCAATCGTGTTGGGATTCTGGGAGTAACATTGGCTGTCTCAATGCCCTGGAAAGCAATTTAAAGCCATCCTTTCCTAACTCTGCAGCACAATTCCACAGCAGCTGGGATTTTACAGTCCACTACACATAAGCCAACTCTCAACGTTCAGACCAATGACAGGAATCAGTGATTCGTATATCGATGCCCAGCATATAATTGGCCATTTGGGTCAGATTCACCAGTGCTCTTTCAGGTAATGACACCTGCCTGTGGAGGGTGAGTCTCATTCTCTTGGCACATTCTCAGCTGAATCTCTAGGGTGGCCTATATCAACACTAATAGGGGCATTGTGGAACCAAGTTCCTGTCTGTTGATCAAGACTCCTGAGCTCTGTCCGTGATCTAGCAAAGGGTCTGAAATAGACAGAAAGAACCAATACCCACTGACTGTACTGGGACAAATCACTTGACTTCTCTGGCCTCAGTTCTCTTTTAATGAGACTTGAGGGCATTGGGCCACATTGCTCTTCAGCTGAATGGCTTTTGGTGGTGCCAGAATAAAGTGTTAGGTCTCATCATGATAGCCATGAGAAAGATGAGAGGTGAGCATATATGTCCCTCACTCTCTAGCATTAACAGTATCTGAACATAGGTACAAGTACACATGTGTGCCTGCACACACACACCCTGCCATTATTCCTACAAGGAATCTCAGAAATCAAACTCACAGAAGCCAATTTGCTGAGGCATCCCTTAGTAATCTACTTATAGCTCCCATTATCTGGTGGGTATAAATTCTGGGAATTTATAAATCCCATTATTTATAAATTTATAAATAATTTTATAAATATGAATATTTTATAAGTGCTACCAAGATATTGATGTTACTGATCAAACTACTACTTTGAAGGGCATCAAATATCATCTTCAATAGATGTAGCCCAGAGAATCCTAAGACCTATAAATACCTACTTAATAAAGCAGTCTATTTTTAGGACAAGCATTCAGTTAATTGCAACATTCAGTTGTGCCTTTAGCAGCATTTGAGTTGTTAACTACTTCTGATTAACTCTTTTTTTTCCTTTTTCACCCCAATGGAAATATCTTGTACAATTATTTACCTATCTGTAGAACTTGAACACAGTTGTTTATATTTTTCCCCTAGAGCTCAGTTTCATTTTGTACCAGACAGAAACAAAACAAAACCTGGTGAGATCACCGACTATTCTTATTGGTAATTTATTGAGTAGAAAAAGCTAATTAAAAGGCAAAGAAAGAAGGCCTCACCACACACACCCATACACACATAAATGCACCCGCCTCTCTGCTCCATTTTGCATTCCCCATTGTGCGACCCCCTATACATTAGCACAGAACAGGACAAATGGCCTATTTTCAGTCAGCTGGAGTCAGCTGCTGCCCACGTGCTACAGCCGGCTTGGCTACCTCGTCATTGTTTGTCAGACCTCCATCAGCAGGAGGTAGGGGACATGTGGGGCTACTCTCACCCTCTGGCCGCAAATCCAATCCAGGTCCTTTCATAACAACACAGACACTTCCCAAGAACTTGAATGGGGGTTCACGAACTCCCTTCTGATTGCTCATTCATCTGTTCATTCAGACATTCCTCTGTCTTTTAGCTGGCTTGGCCCGTGCCCATGCCCCTACCCAGGAGGATACTAGTGAGAGTGGCACCACTTTTTTTTTTTTGCAAGCAGTAAGTACAACTTGGGAACGCAGAGCCATCTAATGGTTTCTGGGTAGTAGGTGTCTCTGAGCTCCCCGGATATAGCTCCTGTTTGGATCCTGGAATATTCAGATTTCCAAGAAGTTGTAACTTTGGAAGGATCAGACAAGGAGGCCATTGAGAGGTTTCCCTAAATTAAAAAAAAATCTGCTTGGTGATGATAAAGAGAGTGTGTGCTTTTCAGTTTATCCTGATATAAGAAGCTTCCCTCCTAGCTAGGGAGATAAAATCAAAATCACAAATCATCCTGTTATTCGTCGATTGCCTCGAGCAGGCCCCAGTAATGTCTCCTTCATCCTAGCCCTGA
>JAOXYA010000018.1:106844-123164 GCA_028565675.1 Sorex palustris | reverse complement strand
CCGCGTCCACTCCCTCCTCCCGCCGCCGCCGCCGCTGCCCGCCGCCCGCCGCCCGCGGGGACCGCGCACACGCGCGCCCGCTGGCCCGCGGGGACCTCGCGCGCACCCGCTGGGCGCCCCGGGCGCGCGGAGACAGACCCCGGGCGCCGGCGGGGCGCCGTGGGCAGAGTTTGCAAGTGGCCGAGACCCCGCAGGTAAGGGCTGCGGAGGAGCCCGGGCGTGGGCCGAGGGTGTCCGAGGAGGGAGCGGGGTGCCCGAAGGAATCCGAACCCCCTCCCCCAAATCTGGGTGTCTCCGGCGGCTGCGGCGTCCAGTGGCTTCCCCAGCGGACGGTGGGGCAGGGGGTGCGGGCGCGCGCCCAGAGCCAGGTGGGGGAGGAACCCACCGAGTGGCAACAGCCTGGCGCTGGGTAAATGACAAACTTTCTCTTCTGGGCCAGAGGGAGGGACACCCCGGCTCCGGGGGCTTGTGTTCTTTCTCCCTGGCCGCCTGCAGGCGACTGAGACAGGCGCCCAGGGGGGCTTCCGGGGAGCCTTTGGTTTGGTCCAGACAACCCCCCTCCCCATTACCAGTCCCCCGGTTCAGAGTTCTGGGGGAGAGGGGCTGATGCCATTTCCAAGTTGGCTCTACTAGGTGCTTGCTGGGGTGAGACTCTGGCGAAGGAGGCGCCTGTCGTCAGCGCCCAGGGCTGCCTGGCTCTGGGCTGGCTTTGTGTCCAGCGGGCGTGCAGGGTTGCTGGTGTCCGTTCTGCCTGTGTGTGAAGAGAGAGCAAACGGGAGAGGGGGTGCTCCCGCCAGATCACCTGCATCTGAGCCCTTCCAGCAGCCTCGAGCATCGATCTCCCCCCAGGGCCGGCTTGGCAGAAACACAAGGAGAGGCCGCCGGCTCCAGTTCCTTGCAGCTCTTGAGATGAGCACAAGATTGGAGGGGGGGGCAGTTTCCTGGGGTGCTCAATGGGGCCATTCAGATGGAAGCCTGGAGAGGTCTGAACTTCGCAGCAGGGCCTGGAGAGAGGCAGGGTTGGGGGGTGTGGGTGCGCCCAGCAGGGCCCCCCGAGGCTTGGTGAGACTCATCCCAGACGGGGCTCACTCAGACCAGCTTGTTTTTCCTCCTGGAAGGAAGCTGTGCTGAGGCTTCCCTGAGGCCCTGGAACCAGAGAGCCCGTCCGGCCTGAGTGGGTTTCCTTGGTGGAGCTGCAGCCGGCCTGCCCCGGAGTTCAGAGTTGGGGAGGCTTGGTTTTGCGACAAGTGTCCTTGTTGTTTTCCGAGAGGGTGGGCTAGCAGCTCACTGGCTTCCTTTCTCCCTACATCCACGCCAGCACTGGTTGTTTTCGGTTTTCATTCTTTTGGATGTGGTCCCACTCATGTGAGGTGATACCTTACTGTTGTTTCGATTTGCATTTCCTTGAGGACCAGGGAAGGTCAGCAGATGTCCCTTGCCTGGGAAGAATTGCATGACACTCCGGTTGTTGGACCTGTGTGAGTCTTCGGGCCTTCTGTCCTGACTGGGGTACCTGACCAAGGCTGAGGCTAGGAGCTTCTTTCCTCAGCTGCTGACGCCCTAAGATTCCTCCCTCATATCCAGCCAGTGCTGGACGTCCTGAAAAAGACTAATCTTGGGTATCAGGAGCTTGAATAGCGCATCTGCTCTCATTTTGTGGTGTGACTGTGGGCAAATATCTAGCCCTCTCTGGTCTCCAGTCCAGTTGCTGCTTCTGCCAAAGAAGTGATTTCCTGGATCTTATTCAGTCGCTCTCTGCTTGGGCAATCGAACCAGAGATGGTCTTTCGAAAAATCCCTGGAGGTGGTAGAATTTAGTGTGGAAGAATCTGAAGACCCCGTGTGAGAGCCTCTCCAGCCTGTGCACCAGGTCCTGCCCCTGGAAAGGGGCATTTCTGGTCTTTCCTGCCCAGGGCCTGCGGGGGAGACGGAGACTGGAGCTCCAGGTTGCTGAGCTGTTCTGTGGGTCTTGGACCCGAGCAGTGGGGTGCCGTTTTCCCCCGGGAGGCTGCTGTGGACCACTCCCCGCCCCCCTGAGCACCGGGGGATGTCAGGGGCCCGCCCTCTCCGCAGCCCCTAGGCACCTGCAGCCCCGCCTCCTCGGGCCGCCTCAGAAAAGCTCTTCTAGACCCTCCACTCTGACTGGGGAGCCCAGACGGGCTGGTGGCAGGGCTGTTGCTGCTGCAGCGTCGCCATGGTGACGGAGGTGGAGGTAAGCCGTCTCCATGGCGCTAACTTGACAGCTGTGTAGGCACCAGGGCACAGCACTTCCCATGCCTGGTCCTGGGCACCCTGTGACACCGGGGAAGGTGCACACCCTGTGCGTGCAGGGGCCGGGGCAGAGGGGAAGAGGAGGATGAAGTCACCGCGGACAGCTGTGTGCCCGCCGAGAGGCCGAGCTGGCAGGGAGCGGGGACAGACCCCCACTGCGGCTCGCAGGGAAGAGGGGGACGCGGGGACGTGGGCACGGGGTGGGGAGGAGGGGACGGGGCTCCTGGGCACACGGCCGGGACTGGTGGGAGCAGGGCATTCTGGCCGGTGATTCTGCGGACGCGAATTCTGAGCACCAGAAGCGGAACAGTCGGTGGCTGGGCAAACACCTCGAACATGTGTGGCTTTGAGTATGTCCATGCGTGTGCATGTGTGCGTGTCAGGGTGCATGTGTGTGTGTCTGTGAGTATGTGTGTGTGTGAGTGGGCACGTGCGTGAGAATGCATGTGTGGATGTGTGTGTGTGGGAGTGTATGTGCGCGTGAGCACGGCAAGTGTGTGTGTACGTGAGCGTCTGTGTGTATGTGCGCACGCAAGTGTGCATGTGTGTGTATGTGCTCACAATGTCAGTCTAAATGTGTGCTGCTGGCACTGTGTGCCTGTGGATTTCTGCGTGGGTGCATATGTGTGTGCGTGCATGCCTGTGTGTGCGCATGTGTGTGTGCTTGTAGATTTCTGCGGTGTGCCTATGGGTGGGTGTGTGTGTGTGTGCGTATGTGTGTGCCAATGGATTTCTGTGATTGTGCATATGTGTGTGTTCCTGTGTGCCTGTGTGCCTGTGTGTGTGCCTGTGTGCATGTGTGCTTGTGCATGTGTGTGCCTCTGTGTGTGCCTGTGTGTTTGTGTGGTGCTGCTGCGTGCCCATCAGTTGTTTGCCCATACATATTGCATGTACGTTGGTGACCGAACAGGTGCTGGTCACTCCTGTTGCTTGAGGAGCTGGACGGGCCTCCCTGGGGTGCTGGCTTTCAGAGCTGCAGTGCAGTCTGCTCACGCGTGGGCATTCGTGGGTTCCCGTCATTGCGTCTCTGCACACACAGAGTGCGGCCGGGTGTGAAGTTGTGCGTTGGTCACTGTGCTTCCCAGCGCTCTGCTTTGTGCCAGGGTGTGAACAGTGCTGTATCTGCCCGGCTTCTGGCTGTCCGGTGCAGGGACACCTCAGCTCTGAGAGTCTGTGCCTGGAGGTGGGGGCCGAGCTGGAGGAAACATTTGACTGCAACTGCATGTCCATGCCAGTGTGCGTACGGGGGTGTCTTTCTCTGACCATGTCCTGGCCTGACGCTGGATCCGTCTCCGGGAACATGTGGGCTGGGCGGGCAGGCCCTCTGTCCGTCTCCGGAACTGTGTTTCTGGGTGTCGTGGCGCCTCTTCTGCATGGTGCCTTTTCTGGTCTGTCTCTGCTGCCAGCGGAACTCGTGTGCCTGAGGTGCGTGCGTCTCTGCAGGTGTGACTGAGTATCCTTAGGGGTGTCAAGATGCGTGTATATGGGGGGGGGGGTCTGTAAACACAGCTGGGAGCGTCTCAGCTGTGAAGAACCCAGAGCCCTTCAGAGCGCTGCCGGCTCCCCACCCCTCGCTCAGACGAGAACCGGCTTCCTGCTGAGCCCCTGTGGGTGCTGCTCGGCGCATCCTGCCTGCTCCCTTTCCCAGGGGCCTCTGCCGCCCCCTGGCCCCCGACCCCCGCCTGCTCAGTCCCCCGGGCAGTCCCGGCTGTTTCTGCCGGTCCCTGGGGTTGCTCGCAGCTGCGGGGAACACAGGTATAATTTTCGGCGGAAGGTCTGGAGGAGCGGGCCGGGCACGCACGGCGCGACAGCAGCCTAATGAGGAGCAACTTGTTTTCCTTAAATAAACAAATCAAGTGAGGAGAGAAATTGCCCGAGATTAATGGCTCCCCAGAGCAGGTCCAGATGCTGGGAAGACGGGCGGGGTCCCCGGGGACTGGCTGCCACTGGGACTGAGGGTGGCTCCCAGGGTTTCCCCAAGGGCCGAACCGTCAGGGGCCCGCGTGGGAGCCGCTGAGGACTGGCAGCCAGGGGCCCGTTCTGAGGCGTCTTTAGAGCCATCACTGCCCACCCACAGGGGCCTGCTCCCCGTTCCCTGTGCCCTCAGCCTCTGGGTTCTTGCACGACTCATCCACTCCAGGGGCCAGGCCAGGGAGAGGCCCTGTCCCTCCCAGGGAGGGGATCACTTACCATGGCTTGAGTGGGATGGGAGGAGCCTTCCAAGCAGAGGCCCCCGCTGGGCCCCTTGGCTCTGGATGTCGGGGACCCCCCCCACCGCAACTCCTGCTCTCCCCACAGCTTAATTCTAGAACAAAGGCACTGCATGTCGGCCCTGAGCACATACCTCCGGGTGAGCCTCGCTCATCCAGGACCCAGATGGCCCCAAACTGGTGTGTGGAATAGGCACTACTCATTGGATGCCCAGGGGCTAGGGGGTGGCCCCAGTCCATGGCCTGCCCTTGCCTCTCTGCTGGACCTTGACGTGCATTCAGAGCTACTCAGTGAACTCCTGTACTTCTCACCAATGACCCTCCCCCCACCCTGACACACACACATCTGTTCCTCAAGCACTTTTGACTCATGTCAACATCATGGAATAATATCAAGGATAATGATAATAATACCCACAAACAGGTGTGCTTTTGCTGTGTTTTCCACATATAGCCCACTCTGCCAGGAGTCTGTCGGTATCCCAGCCACCCTTGGACCACTCTGCTCTCACCTGTGGGACTCTGTGAGACTCGGGGAGGCGAAAGGGCCTCCCAGAGCGGCAGGCGCAACATTCGCGCTTAAATCCCTGGAACAGTGGCACTGCCTCCATCCTCACCCCCAATGCCAGGAAGCGCGTCCCGTGTACCTTAAATGGAGACACACACTTGGCATTTCCCTGGTTGGGTAGGAGGTGTGAATCAACACAAAATCGGGATGGGTGGACAGGAAGAGATGTGCTCATCCATCCATCCATTCATTTGTCCAGCATCATCCATTCTTTCATTCATTCACTTGTTCAACATCAGAGATGGCTGTGGCTGCTTGGAAACAGCTCAGTGCCTGTCCTTGGTCCTGGGGGTTGGAGACACAGTGACACACCCGCCCCAGGGGGGCTCAGAGGCAGGAGAGGAGGCAGGAGAACCAGCCAGCGCTCTGGGCAGGACTGGGCTCGAGTTTGCACTGACCCATTCTTGGAAGCGACTCCAGCAGCTGCCTCCGTCTCAGACTGAAGTGGGATCAAAGGGAAACTAAGGACGTCACTGCAGGTTAACACCCAGAGAGCTCTGGGCAAGAGCTGCTTTGACCAGAGGCGTCGACCCCGGTCTGGTGGCGGCTTAGAAGCTTGGAGCGACTTAGAACACGGCGTAGCACACGGCAGCTGTGGCCCAGGACCAGCCCCCCGAGAGCCTCCTGAGAGTCAGATTGCGTTGGGACACTGTCTTGCCCCCTTGCTTACAGATGACCCGCGGCCGCTATGGTGTTGCTCTGTTTGGGGGCCACACCTGGCTGTGTTCAGAGGATATGCCTCACTCCGGTCGCCCTTTGGTCCGTCCCTCGGAGCTGGCTCCCACTCTCCCCGGCCCTCCAGAGGCACCATCCAGCCACAGATGCGCCGAGGTTCCTTTACATGTCCAGGGCCATGCCACCAGTCAGCGGGAGGACGGTGACATGACCCCGGGTGCACCCTTCCTGCCCCCGTGCCACCCCCGCCTTCTCACACTCGCTGCCGGGTGGACATGATGAGCTATTTCGGGAAGCCTCAGAGGGAAAATCTCCTCTTGCTCTCATTTTTTATTCACGCGCGAGTGACACGGAGCAGCCAGGTCAGTCCCCACAGGCCTCGGGTGGCAATCCTGGGTGAGCAGGAACGGCCAGAGTGCATCTCCCAGGGGGTGAGCACACTCATCCCGCTGTGGTTTGTTTTGGTGGGCACACCCAGGGGTGCTGAGGGCTGGGTTCTGGAAACCTGCTTATGGTGGTGTTCAGGGGACCCTGTGTTCCAGGGTCTTGAACCCCAGGCTCTCACATGCCAACCATGCACTTTAGCGTCTTGTTTTTTTTTGTTTTTGAGCCACATTGGGCAGCGCTCAGGGCTCACTCCTGGCTCTTCACCCAGAGGTCACCTCTGGTAGGTTCAGGGGACCATATGGGGTGCCAAGCGTCGAACCCGCTCATCCGGGTTACTTGTGTGCAAAAGCAAGCGCCCAGCCTGCTGTTCTGTCGCTCCTGCCCTGCCCCCTGACTCTTTAAGTTACTATCTGGCCCCTCAGATGGACTTGGAGCACTGCAAGCCCATGAGCCCCTAGGAAACCGGGGCCCTGCTACATTTGCTGCAGATTTTGAACGTGGAAGTTTCTGGAGACGACCCGTCACTCACTTTTCTCCCACTCTTGGGGGTTCCCCCATGTCAGCTCCGCTTTGCTGGGGTGCCCTGATGTCTCCTTTACCGAGTGACCATGGACAGATGAACCGGTAGCTCTGCTGTCCCCCACCCACCCGAGTGACGCTGGGTGCACACACCAGTGACAGGGGCTCTTTGCAGCTGGAATCTGCCTGAGGGGGGCGGGGTGGGGGCAGGGAGCTGGCTGGGGGTCTCTGGCACAGTCAGACTGGCCCTTTAGTTTCTGTCTCGAGTGTTCAACTCTAACAGATGCGGCCATTTGCCCCAATATTATCTCTGTAAAGCCGAAAGAGAAAGGAGCTTCACTCGACAGCCGCCAAGTCCAGATGGGAAAAATAGCGTCCATTTCTTCTCTTCCCAGAGGAATGCCTCCTGCCGGGCTCCCATCTCTGAGTCCCCCGACCTGCTTTCCCAACCATCCAGCCAGTGGAAGGGATGACCGGGAGGGTGCAGGGACGAGGAAGCTGGAGCAGCAGCCAGGGACACTGCCCTCATGAAGAGAAGCAGCTTGCAAGGAAAAATCACAGTGGGGCAGGGGGCAGGGGACAGACGGAGCAAGCTCAGCCTCACTCTTACAGGACAGTTGGCAGCGTCAGACCCAGCTCCAGGGTGCTGGCCATACATGGCATAGCAGCGATGTTGCTGGCCTCTGTGGTTGCTCAGCCAGACTCCCGCTTCCCTCCACGTGCCCAGGGCAGGGCCACCCACGCCACCAAGTATTTTGATGAAATAAACAAAGTGCTTCTATGTTTCCCACCTTCGGTGGCTGGGAAGTTTCCGTGGGAGGAACGTTTCCTCTGTCAGGGGCAACTGACTGATCTCACTGCGCCCTGAAGAGTTTGTGGCGCCCAGTGGTCACTCACTCGGGGAACAGTCTTGGGGATCAGGCAGGTCTAAGCTCTGATCTCAGCCCTTGAGCAGAGGTGGGGGAGGAGCACAGGGTGTCACAGTCAGAGTGGGGTGCAGGACAGACTGGTGCTTCACAGGCACTTCCTGTGTGAAGGCTGGAGAAGATGGGCAGACGGATGGATGGATGGATGGATGGATGGATGGATAAAATGTTTGGAAGGATGGATGGATGGGTGGGTGGATAAAATGTTTGGATGGATGGAAGGGTGGATGGATGGAAAAATGGATGGATAGAAGGATGGATGTATGGATGGAAGGATGGATGGAGGGAGGGATGGATGGGTGAATGGGTGGGTGGATGGATAAAATGGATGGAAGGATGGATGGATGGATGGATGGATGGATGGATGGATGGATGGATGAATGGGTGGGTGGGTGGATCAGTAAAATGGATAGATGGATGGATGGATGGGTGGGTGGATGGATGGATGGATGGATGGATGAATGGGTGGGTGGATGAATAAAATGGATGGAAGGATGGATGGATGGATGGATGGATGGATGGATGGATGGATGAATGGGTGGGTGGGTGGATGGATAATGAAATAGATAGATGGATGGATAAATGGATGGAAGGATGGATGGATGGATGGATAATAAAATGGATAGATGGATAGATGGATGGATGGATGGATGGATGGATGGATGATGGATGGGTGGATGATGGATGGATAAAATGGATGGATGGATAGATGGATGGATAAATGGATGGAAGGATGGATGGATGGATGGATAATAAAATGGATAGATGGATGGATGGATGGGTGGGTGGATGGATGGATGGAAGGATGGATGGATGGATGGGTGAATGGGTGGGTGGATGGATAAAATGGATGGAAGGATGGATGGATGGATGGATGGATGGGTGGATAATAAAATGGATAGATGGATGGATAAAATGGATGGAAGGATGGATGGATGGATGGATGGATGGATGGATGGATGGATGGATGGGGGAGTGGATGATGTATGGATGGATAAAATGGATGGATGGATGGATGGAAGGATGGATGGATGGATGAATGGATGGGTGGGTGGATAAAATGTTTGGATGGATAGATGGATGGATGGATGGATGGATAGAAGGAAGAATGGGTGGAAATAATGGGTATAGTGGATGGATGGGTAGGTGAATGGATGGGTGGATATAACGGATATAATGGATGAATGGACGAGTGGGTGGGTAGGTGGGTGAGTACAGCCTACATCCTAACAAGCTCCGTGGATGAGACTTTGGTGATGAGTGGGCAGGTGGGTCCTGTTCCTGTTGGAGCCGCACAGTCCTTGGGTGAGAATAACGGGCTCAGTTTGTGAGAAATAAATAGGGAGGGCGTGTGCCTCAGTTTGCTGGTCTGTTAAATAGGAATGATGCAGATAGTCCCCTTCTAGAGCTGCTCTGATTCCCTATAGGCACCAGGTGCAGGGGGATGTGGATGACAGTCTAAGGGCTTTGTGAGTCCCGGAAGTGTTCTCTGGTCATTCTCCTTCCAGCAGAGGGGAGGTGGAAGTGTGGGCATGGAACCCTGGACCACACCAGGACCCCGACTCAGGGGGAAGAAGGCGAGAGCCCGGGCCCCACCCCCACTGCCCAGAGCAGCAGGATTCCAGCCTCCATCCACAGAGGCACACAGCTGTCCCTGGGGTCAGGGGCAATGTCAACAAACCCGCTTTTTAATCTGCTTTAAATTGTGGAGACTTTCTTCCAGCCATTGTCACTGGGGGGGCCTGGGGGCTACTTGAACTTTCATCAGAGAAAATTTTTAATTAAAGGAGTCTGGGTGAGTGTGTGAGCCCAGGGAGAAGCAAATCCCGCCCTGGTTTGATAAGGTGGAATTAAAAATGGCCCTGAGTGAGGGTGGGTGAGGGGGAATGCCCCGGAGGGCTGGTCTTTCTCTCCTCCGGCACCCGCTGGTCTCAGGAATAATTCTGTGTTTCATCTGGCAGCGGCCGCTCACCCCCTGCCCCGCGCTGCTCACGCACCTGCAGCTCTGCACAGAAACTGCCTCGGGCGCCTGGGCTCAGTTCCCGGCGGAGCACGCGGGACCCAGGCCCAGCTCAGGATGGGGGGCAGGGGCGGCTCAGCCCCCCCCCCCAGCTCCAGTTCCAAGCGGAGCGCCCCCGGCCCAGAAAGACCTAGGTCAGAGGGAAATCAAACTCGGGGTTAATATTTTGGGAAATCTTTGGGTTACTACGTGGGAAACCCACACGTGGGTCTAATACTCGCCAGGGCTCTTGGGTCCCGTGACAGAATCCAGCTGGGCCCTTCCTGCACCCCTGCTGCTGAGGGGGATCTAGCGGGTTATGGAAACTAGGGGTTTGGCGCCAGGCTCTGCTGATCCAGGGACTCATGTCTGAGCGCCCCCCTCACCCCTACTTCCCTCTCCCCTCCCTCTTTTCCCCCTCCCCTCCCCCTCTCTCCTTCCCCTCCCTCCTCTTCTCCCTCTCCCCCCCTGCCCCCCCATGCTGTCTTCCTTCTCCGGTCTCCCACCTCTCCTGAACACAGACCTTCACCAGAGGCAGCAGTAAGCTGCCATCAGGACTCCATGGTTGTTGCTGGGTGGTGGGGACAAAGCCCACGCAGGCCTGGCACAAGTGTCCAGAAGGTGGGAGCACCCTGGCCCGAGGTCCTGCCAAGATCAAAGAATTCAGCACCCCCCACCCAAACTGAAGCCCACTGGCTTCGGCACGTCATTTCCACGTTGGCTCCTCGTCCCTCCGGATCCCTTCCCTTCTCCCCATCGCTCACCTCCAGCCCCAAGGAGGCAGGAATGGGGGACCCAGGGTAGGCGAGGGTTAGGGGACAGGACAAAAGGAAGGTGGGTGGTGACCCAGAGCACAGCCCCGGGCGTCCGGGAGCACGGGCACCCACACGATCGCTTCCCCAAGGGAATCCGGGGATTCTGTTTAGCACGGCAGGGGGATGCTGCTGGCCACCAGTTCGGCGCCATTCAGACGCAGGACAGATGGGGGTCTGCAGTGGGCTCCAGGGACTCGGTGCAGATGGCACCCATGCCGCCCGCATCCCGTGGGACCGCCCACAGCACTGCAGACCAGACTTGGCGGTAATGGCCTCTCCTGGGTGGTTCACTTGGCTGCTGGAGCTGATGAGTGTCCCCTGGGGTTTCCCGCTCCACGTGATTGATTTCCCAGGGTGAAGCTTCCCCCATGGAAGCGGAGAAGGGAGTTCATCCCTGTCCTTCCTCAGGGAGGGCCCTGCCAGGCTGTGCGATGAGGCCAAGATGCTGCCCCTCTCTGGGCCCCCATCACCGCAGCGTGGGGGAGCCCTGAGCACCAACACCAAGAGACAGGACAGCGGGTGGTCACCGCCAAGTGCCGCCTCTCCTTACCCCGGCAGCCCTGGTGCTGATGGGGTCACCCTCACTGCCCTTTTGTTTTTTTCTTCTTGGGTCACACCCAGTGATGCACAGCGTTTCCTCCTGGCTCATGCCCTCAGCAATTACTCCTGGCGGTGCTCAGGTATGGGATGCTGGGAACCGAACCTGGGTCCGCTGCGTGCAAGGCAGCGCCCTACCCGCTGTGCTATCACTCCAGCCCCTTACTGCCCTTGTATACAGGTGAGGAACCAAGCTCTGGATGGAGGGATTGGAAGTGTCGCTGTCTGGGCCCAGAGCCCCCGCCTCTTGCTCAGAACCCGACCTCCTGTGGGGGAACCCGTTGGCATTCACCAGTCGTCTCAGTGGAACCAGGGGCGCCCTCAGTAACAGTACAGATGCGCTCAGCTTCTGGTTTGCTGTGTGACTCCGGACGACTCTCACAACCTCTCTGACCCATTCCTCCTCCCTCTCCCCGCCTCCCGGGTTTCCCTGAGCTCCCAGGACTGTCCTCACGGCTCAGCATCCACCCACCCCAGCTCTGCATCCTTCCCACAGAATCTGCGCAGACGCACACGGCCTGGTGCGATGCTCCAACCCACGGTGTCTCCTCGGCGGGACTGTCTGCTCGGGGTGCAGGGCGGACAGTGTCTGGGTGCCACCCGGCCTGGCAATCTGTCCTCGCCTGCATATCCCGAGCGTGCGGCAGCCCACGTGCCACTGGAAAGCCAGGTCACAGGGGCGTGAGCTGTTCGAGGAGTTGGGGCTCCCCGCAGGGCTGGGGGCCTGGGGACTCGATCAGCGGCTGGGCCCCATGTCCCCAGGTGCCTAGCGCAGCTCTGTCTCTCCCTCCCTGGGATCTGCAACTGCAAGACACGAGGGCCGGAACCTTCCCCGAGAGGACCGTCATTGGGGAAAACGCAGAAAGGCCCAGCTTCCCGGGAGGGTTGTGCAGACAGGGCGAACCGAGGTGAATCAAGTCCCCAGCCTGTCGAGGCACAGCCCCGGCTGCCCGTGGGCCTGAGAGCGGCCACAGCTGCCGGCCACCGGGGCAGGTGCAGATCAGAGGCACCAGAGGATGCACCCAGCTCTTTCCAGAGGCCAGAAGGGACAGAGCCCAGCGATGCTGCGAGCCACTAGGAGCCCAAGGAAGGGGCTGGGGGAGAGAGCGCAGTGGTGGTAGGGGGTCTGTGGAGGGCAGGAGGAGTGCTGGTTCCGGGGAGCAGAGAGGGGGCCTGGGGCTACTGGCCTCGGTTGTCTGTGTGCACCCACTGGCTCTCTTTGATCCATCCGTCCTGGGGTTTGTGGGGTTCCCAGGATGAGGTCTGCCATGGCTCTCCTCCCTCCCGAGAGTTAGCTGGGGGGTTGGAAGAGTCAGGCGCAGCCTTGCCCTTCTTGGTTCCAATCCCCGTTGACCCCCCCAAGATTCTGGCAGAGGGGCTGCTTGTGGGGGACCCCACTGGGTTAGCGCAGGACAGCGTGTTAGGGACCAGGGTATTCCCCAGAGCCAGGGCCGAGCTTTGCTTTTACTTCCCTCTGTTTTGAGGGCCACATTCAGAGGCGCTCAGGGCTGGCTTCTGGTTTTGTGCTCAGGAGTCGCTCCTGCCAGTGCTCAGGGGACTTGTTTTGGTGCTGGGAATCGAGCCGAGGTTGGCCGTGAGCACTGTGAGCGCCCTGCCTGCTCTCCCCAAGCCCATGGGGCACCTTGAGCTGGCAGGCTTGGCCTGAGTCCTTGACTGTTCCCTAGGAAGTTTCTTTGGGTTTTCTTTCAGAGGGTTTGCTGGGCCACACCCAGCAGTGCTCGGGGCTTACTCCTGGCTCTGCTGATGGTGCTCAGGGACCATACTTGGTGCCGCCGGGGATCCAACTGGGGTCAGCCGCATGCAAGGCTAGTGTCTTAACTAGTACGCTCTCTCTCTCTCTCTCTCTCTCTCTCTCTCTCTCTCCTCCTCCTCCTCTCTCTCTCTCTCTCTCCCTCTCTCTCTGGCACTGAGGACAGAGTCTGATGGAACTGAATGAATGAATATCCTCTCTAAGATAATAGGAAGAAAATGCGGGCCTGTGACAGGATCCGATGAATTAGGAAGGCAGATGAAGTAAATCGATCCTGTTTAGAAAAGAATCTTCCATCTTTGCTAGGAGGGCATCTGTGCCACACTAATTAGATTAGCACTGTAGCACTGTCCTCCCGTTGTTCATCGATTTGCTCGAGCGGGCCCAGTCTCCACTGTGAGACTTGTTACTATGTTTGGCAAATCGAATACGTCACGGGGAGCTTGCCAGGCTTTGCCGTGCGGGCAAGATACTCTCAGTATCTCCGAGAGGGGCGGAAGAATCGAACTCAGGTCGGCCAGGTCGGCCGCACGCAAGACGACCGGCCTACCCGCTGTGCTATGGCTCCAGCCCACACTGATTAGATTACCTTGGCTATTCTGGAGTTTCCAACAAACCCTTCCAGGTAGGGGAGCTCCCCTTTACCACCCCCCACCCCTGCAACCCACTCTTCTGCTGATTCTCCCTGTGTGAGAACAACAGCATTATCTGGGCCCTGAGGCCGCCTGGGGCTAGCTCCCCACCCCCCCTTTCCCCCCCCCCAACATGATAAGGCTGGCGGGCTGACTGCCCCAGAAACATAAAAAAGAAAAGACAAAGAAAGAAGAAGAAAACCAAGAAGCGTTTTCAAGTCTCTACTTTTGCAGCCAGGGAGACGGGGGAGATTGGCTGTTGGGGTGCAGGTTCAGATAACCGGCAAGGGCCCGGCGGGGCGAGGGGGATCTGACCAGGGAGACCCGGGCCCGAGGATGAGGTCGGAGCTCCCCGCTCTGTTCTCCCCACACAACCCTGCGCCCTCAACCGGGTGCCGACAGGAGGCGGGTGCTGGGACCCAAGCCAAGAAACTGAGCCCTGGCTGGACAGCAGACCGATTGCACAGGTTCTGGGAGGTTGGGTGAGGACGGGGCGGGGGGGGGGTGACCCTAATGCCGGCGTTACGGGCCTCTCTCTCCTGCTGATTGTTTGGAGAGAAGCATCCCTGGCCAGGGGCTATTCCTGACTCTGTGCTCTGAGGTGCTTGGTGGACTGTGTGGTGCTGGGGACCCGACCCCCGGGCCCCTGCATGTGAAGCCTGATGATGGTTTCCGGTAGTGAACCCCTGGAGGAGACACTTTGTCCCTCTGGTTACTGGCCGTTCATTCAGCTAACATGCACCGGGCTTGCGTTGGGCTTGCATCGGGGAAACAGTCAGAGAGGCTCGGCTGCCCAGAACCGCCTGGTGTCAGCTCCGAAACCTAATATTCCTTGGATCTGCTTAGTGGTGGGCAAACCTGGATGGTGGGTTCGTGGGGCAAGATTGTTCTGATGCTCAAGCGCCCCCCACCCCCCACTTCAGCACAGAACTCATTGCCCAGAGCAGAAGGCAAGACTTTAGCCATGGCCAAATGGCGGGGCAGAGGGGACCCGGGGAGGTTTCCCGGGGAGGGAGGTGGCCGCAGAACTGAGCAGGAGAAAGGCAGGACCGAGGGCCGAGGGCAAGCCCACATCATCCCCCACCCTGACCTCCCGCTCGGCCCGCCTTGTCCTGGCTCTAGGCTCGGAAGCAGACCAGGACAGGAATGCCCTCCAGTGTGGGGGGCCTTTGGGGCCAGGTGTGGTCAGCAGGACGGCCCTCCGTGAAAAGTTCTGGAGGGAGAACACCCCCTCCTGCCTCAGGAAGCCCTGGGCAGCCACTCCAGCCTCGCGCTGGTCCTGGTCCAGCTCTCCACTTTCACTGGACCTTCCCCCGAGAAGGGGGCACTTGGCTGCCCCCTGCTTCCCTGCCCCCATCTCGTCCCCCTGCCCCCATCCTGTCCCTGTCCCCTTTTCTTCCTCTTCCCCTCCTCCTGCCCCTCTATTCCCTCCCCTCCTGCCCCCTGCCCCCCATCCCTCTGTCCCCTGGCCCCTTCACGGCTTCTGCTTCTCTGGAACACAGGACCCCTCCCAGGCTCTGCCATGGCCCTTCACTGCCCCACAGCCCAGCTCTGGGGCCCAGCCAACGGCCTAGCTGCGGTGACAGCACCCAGTCGGCCACAGGGGCTGGCCTCGGGCTGCCCTGCTGTTGCTCAGGTGATGCCAGGCTCCTTTCACTCGTGCCCACTGTGGAGCTCTCCAGACCTCATCCCTTGCCCCCTGGTTGCAAAGTCGCTGGTTTGTTTTGCTTTGGGGTCACACCCAGCAGTGCTCAGGGCTTCCTCCTGGCCTTGTGCCCATGGATCACTCCTGGTGGGGCTCAAGGGCCCGTATGTGGTTCTGGGGGTTGAGCCCAGTGGGCCACGAGCCAGGCAGGTGCCCTCCTTACGGTACAGCCTCTTCAGCCTCCCCCAAAACATTGATCAAGACCAATCGTGATGCATTTCCTGGGAGAAGGGGCTTCTTTTCCTCTGCATCCCCAGGTGGGGGCTCTGCTTCGAGGGTCGGGGACGAGCCTCCCTCGCTCTTCAAATCCCAGAAGATCTTTGCTTGCCAAAACCCGGTGGTGAGAACTGGGACTTGCAGCCTGGGATGGAGTTTACAGGTCTTGGAATGGAAAAACAACCTCTTCCCGGAGGACGAGTGTTCCCCGTAAGGCAGGAACTGCCTCGCACCCGCCTCCCCTGCCTGGTGTTTACCACAGAACAGATTATCACTCCTTCCGGTAAGAGCTGTTCACTGAGTTTTCACAGCATACGATTGGCCGATTTGCCTCGGAGGAAGTGCCCAGATCCGTGGGATTCAGTGTGTTTGTAGTGATCTGCACCAGGCCCTTCAAAGGGTCCAGAGACTCCTGCTCTGAGTTGTTGGTTTTGTGGGGAGACTCCCCAGGCAGTGCTCAGGAGCCTGGCAGCCATTTCTGGGGTTGCCGAGCCAGCTGGGCCTGATGGTTCAACGATTGGGGCCGACAGGGCGGTGGTGCTCAGTGGAGAGAGGTTATCACCTCTCTGGTGCACTTGGTACTGGCACCCGGTGCCCTCCAGCCCCATTGCTTTCTCCCAGCCTTCAGAGCAGTGGTTTTCAACCACTGGTGCATGGACCCGCATCAGAGCGTGGGTGTAGACAGGTTGGTCCACTGCTGGGGTTCTAACTGGCCTGTGAGCCAGGCGCTGTTTGGTCCCCAGCGGCTTGTCTGCGGGTGTGAACTGGGCTGAAGAACGATGCCTTGGGGGGGCTAAGACCTTCTCCCCCTCTTCCCCAGATCCACAGTTTGAGTTTGATGCTGGGGAAATGAATGCCCAGAGGGAGAGGGGTGTGCCCAGCTACAGAGCCGCTTAGAATCAAGCGCACATTCGGCCCCTGGCCTCCCTTCTTTGTCCACTCTTCCCATAATGCCGTCGTAGCCAGGTTCTCTGGGACTGACCGAGCCGGCTCACAACCCACCCCCCCCGCCCAGCTGCCCCCACCCCCT
>JAOXYA010000018.1:85237-106744 GCA_028565675.1 Sorex palustris | reverse complement strand
CTCTTCCGATCTGAGAAGGGGAAGGAAGGGGAAAGAAGGAATGGGTGGGAAGGGGAAAGGAGGAAAGAGGAGGGAAGGGGAAGGGAGGCCCACCCCATCCCCCCCACCCCTCAGCCATGCAGCAGCCCCATGACAATGCCAAACCCTTTGATGCAGCTTTGCTGGAGAACTTGTCTTTGCAAACACAGGGCGAGGTTAAGCCCTGGCACCACCAACACTGCAGGCCCCACACCTGGATCTCAGCTCCCGAAGGGCTCCTGCGGCTCTAACACAAGGTTCCCGGGAGAGCCCCGAGGCCTCAGCACCCATCCCCCCAGGCCGGGTCCAGCTGCCCTCCGGCAGGAATTCTGTTCCCCGCCCGCACAACCCCACAGCCCTGCATGTCAGGGCTCGAATTCTCCCTGGAAGACAGCCAGGCCTCGCTGCCTCCCGCTCACCCCGAGGAGAGAGAGCGGTGTCCATGAATTATTGATCACACCATCTCTCGATCGCCCTTCCACTGCACACAGCCAAGGGTCAGCCCCAACAGCAAGCCCCTTCCCTCGGGCAGAGAAGAGCCGGCAGCGGAGCGAACATCAGGGACTACTGCTTCTTCCTGCAGGGGCCGCTCGGGAGCCTCCGGACGTCTCTTTTCCACAACTGGCTGCAAGATTCGGGGGAGGTGTTAGTTTGGGGGCCCCCCAGTGCTCCTCAGGAGCCACTCCTGGCTCTGCACTGGGAATTACTCAGACGGGGTGCCAGAGATCAAGCCTCGCTCAGCCCATGCAAAGCAGGGCCCTCCCCGCAGTCCCACCACTGCGGGGCCCCTGGCTGCTGTGGACACAGTTGCCGGGAGCCTGACAGTTGGGCGGGAGCTGCCCGCAAGCATGGAGAAGGGACAGAGGCGCAGAGTCTCGGAGCCACAGGCTCTTTGCCCAGAAAACGGGACCAGGGAGGTCACGGCTGTGGAGGACCTCAGCCCCCCCTCCCCCCCCCCTCCCCCCACCCCCCCGCACGCCCAAAGACTGAGCTGGGATCCAGGCATGCCGTGGAGGCTCCCTGCCGCGACGGGAGTTGTTGGCATCTTCCTGCTCAAGTGCACACGGCCAGGTCTGGGGCTCTGCAGGAACCTTGACCAGAACCCTGACCCACAGGCTGAACTCCCTTTGGAACTGCCCTACCTGGGCGCTCCACTTCCCAAACTTGCTTAAAGGGGCACAAGCATCCCCCCTAGCCCCGCCCACACACACACACCGCCTACCCCCACCATGTTCTCATTCCCCGGGGGCTGAGGACAGCCTGGAGGCCCCTCTCAGCTCGCAAGGGGACCGGGGCTTGCCATCATCAGAGGCGAGTGGATCCGCATGGGGAGGGACAGGGATGTCATTCATAGGGGAGGGAGAGGCCCAGACACTTGCGGAGGGACCCAGACCCATCTACTGGACAATAAACTCAACCTTCTTCACCTTCTGAGTTTCGTACGAGAATCCTCCATAGAGTCCCACAGTGCAGGAAAATTCACTTTTGCACTAATCTGCCCAATAGACACATGACCTGCCTTGCACGGGGCTGACCAGGGTTCAATTCCCCGCTCCACATAGGAACCCCTGAGCACTGCCAGGAGTGATCTCAGAGTGTTAAGCCGGGAGTTAGGCTCTAAGCACCGCCAGATGTGGCTCCCTCCTGCAAAATATATGTATTAAGTGACAGGGCTGGAGTGGTAGCACAGCGGGTAGGGTGTTTGCCTTGCACGCGGCTGACCCAGGTTCGATTCCTCCACCCCTCTCGGAGAGCCCAGCAAGCTACTGAGAATATCCTGCTCGAATGGCAGAGCCTGGCAAGCTCCCCGTGGCACATGTGATATGCCAAAGACAGCAACAACAAGTCTCTCAATGGAGACGTCACTACTGGTGCCCGCTGGAGCAAATCAGTGAACAACGGGAGGACTGTGCTCCAGGCCTGGAGGAAAAGCACCAGAGGGAGGTAAAGCCCTGCACACGGCCAGTCCCGCTTTGATCCTCGCCACCCCAGAGGGTCCTCCAAGCTCCACCAGGGGTGATCCCTGAGCACAGAGCCAGGAGTCAGCCCTGAGCACCCCCCGGCTGTGGCCCAGCCCTTCCTGACCACAGACACAGCAGGCAGACTCGGGCTCTAGCTTCACTGGCAGGACATTCCAGAAAAGATCAAAAGGAAACCAGCCAGCCGAGGGGGGGGGGGCAGCCAGGGGCTCCAGCCTAGGGGCTCAGTGGGGAGAAATAAAAGGCTCAGGGGGGAGGAATGAAAGGTAGGGAGTGGGGGGACGCAGGGGGGCTGTGGTAGCTGTGTTCTGGCCCCCTCCCTGATGGCACCCACGCTGTAGCACTGTACTGTCCTCCTGTTGGCCATCGATGTGCTCGAGCGGGCACCACTAACGTCTCACAACAAATGGTGAGACTTGTTGTTACTGTGTCTGGCATATCGAATACGCCACGGGGAGCTTGCCAGGCTCTGCCATGCGGGCGAGACACTCTCGGTAGCTTGCTGGGCTCTCCGAGAGGGGCGGAGGAATTGCACCCGAGCTGGCCATGTAGGCCTTGTGCAAGGCAAATGCCTTACCCACTGAGCTATCGCTCCAAGCCCCCCTCCCCCCGCATTTGCTTAAAAACAAAAACAAAAACAACAAAAACAAAGCAAAACACCAAGATTAGAAACTACAGCACAAGCGTGGGCATCTTGTCCTAAAATTACTAAAACCAATTCAGTGCTCTTTCTCTGCAGCGCTGGCTGGCGGCTGGCGGCTCTCTGCAAGGCAGAGGCTCCGAGAAGCCCTCCACCTGCCCCGGCCCTGCTGCCCACCTGCAGGGCGGCTCCGGGCAGAGGGGGTCCCCTGGAGGCAGCTGGTTCCCCATGACCCCCACCCCAGGCAGCCCTGCACCCAGAGCGCTAACTCAGGGTGGAGGGTTATTTTTGCTCTCAGAAGTACCAGCCCCGGGTACTTTCTCCGCAGGCAGCCACACCCCCTGCTGTGTTTACATAAAAACACATTTGCACGGGGCTTTGTTTTCACATTCGCCTCAGCCGCCTGGATTGTATTAAACTTGGGGCGCCCTGATTAGCTGGCTGGAGGCAGCTGATGCTTCATTTCTGCACGCACAGAGATGGCACTGAGGCACCCTGTGCCTGCTGGGGCCAGAACCAGCATATCCCAACCTCCGCGCAGCTGTCAACAGACAGGGAGGGGGTGGTGCACCGTGGGGGGGATTTGTTGTCGAGGGGGGAGCCCTGGGCCCTGCAGGATCTTCAGAAACATCCTCTGCTTCTGCCTGCCAGCACCCTGCCTGCTCCCACCGGCACCTGACCCTCTAAGCCACACGGGGCCTGGGAGAAGCGCAGAGCACTGGAACAGACTCTGCCCACAGGAGCCCCGGCTGCACCCCTGGTACCACACGGTCCCCCGAGCACTGGGAGCGGCCCCTGAGCACCCCTCAGATACGGAGCTCAAACTAAATGACTCTGCACACGGCCAGACTTCCCCAGGCCGTCACCGTCCACCGTCACTCCAGCGCAGTACACAGCACCCCTCTGCCTCCTGAGAGGCCCAAGGGAAGGAGAGAAGGTGCCCATGTCTCCCCCTCAGGCTGCACTCGCCAACCCCCCACCTGCATGCTCAGCTGGGAGGCTCGGAGACATTTCAAGGGAAGAGCAGGTAGCACTGCCGGTCAGTGAGCCATCAGACAGGTCACCCCAGGGCAGGGGCCAGGCCTGTCCCCCTCGTCCCGCCCTGCCCCAGTACGCAGGGCTCCGCTTCTGCCCGCGTTGCTGGAACCAAACAAAGGCACTTTGCTCTGTGGTGGGCGGGCTAGGGTTGAACCTAGAAACATCAGCTGTACGGGCAGTAGCAAAAGTACAGCGGGGAGGGAGTTGGCCTTGCACACGGCCAACCCAGGTTTGATCTCCGGCATCCCATGTGGTCCCCTGAGCACTGCCAGGAGTGATCCCTGAGTAGAGCCAGGAGTGACTCTTGAGCATCACTGGGTGTGACTCAAAAAGCTAATATATAGCACAGTGGTAGGGCGTTTGCCTTACAAGCGGCCAACATGGCCGACCCGAGTTTGATTCCTCCTCTCGGAGAGCCCGCCAAGCTACCGAGAGTATCTCGCCCCCACAGCAAAGCCTGGCAAGCTACCTACCCATTTGCTACCCACGTCGTACTCAATATGCCAAACACAGTAACAACGAGTCTCATGATGGAGACGTTACTGGGCCCGCTCGAGCAAATCGATGAACAACGGGAGGACCATGATATATATCAGCTGTGCTTCACTCAGGCCCTGATAATCGTCCCTTGGCTGAGGGCATTGCGGCCTTTGGGCGGTTTTGAGGCCCAGACAGAGAATGACGAATGACATGAACATGGAGCTGGAGGCCCACCATGTGGGCTCTGGGGAGAGGCCCCAGCTACAGGTCAAAGCAGGCTGAAGGGTGGGTTTACATCCCACCATCCTGTATGACCGGCTGTCCCCAGGGAGACTCACATAGTCACACACATACGCGGATGTGACCCTCACACATGCACACAAACACACATTCGCATAATACACTCACTTCTATAATACACACATATACACACTCACATATATATATTCCAGCACACACATGCACATTTCCCCACACTCACATGTAAACACAAACACACATATGTGCACACACTCATGTTCAAACTCCAATACACACATGCACACTTCCCCACACTTATATGTAAACACATATATACACACATACACGTCAACACACACATACACAAAACACACATACACACACATACTCAAACACACATGAACATTTCCCCACATTCACATGTAAACACGAATATACACATATATACACACACTTACATACATACTTCAATACACATATGCACGTATACGCACATGTACACACGTATATGCACACATACTCAAACACATGTACACATATGCACCCTTACATCTATATATATATATATAAGCACATATACACTCTCATATAGACACACACACACACACACACACACACACTACTGCACCCAGACCTTTGCCCCGCCAGGAGCACCCACAGCACACAGCCTAGGGAAGGCCTGGGGGGAGACCGAGCACTGCCCTGCCCTGCCCTGTGTCCATTTAGAGTTTGTTTTCTTCCCGCGAAGGATCCAGCAGCGCGGCCTCCCCTGCGGGAGAAGCAGCCAAGAGAAACAGCCTCCGCTGGCCCCCAGGGGCTGCCGGAACAGAGGGCGCCTTGTCTGGGCGTTGTCCTCATCCCTGTCAGCACCTCGGCAGCCAAGCCACCCTCCCCGGCCCTGCAGAGCCACTGACCGGCTCCAGAGCATCAGCCCCACTCCCCACCCAGCTCTCCCTCTCTGGGACCCCTGGGCTCGCAGCCCCCCAGGCCCCTTGCAGCGACCCCAGTGACGCCTTTCAAGCCTGCAGCATATGAGGGGATGGCAAATTTGTAGCCGATATTTAATTTTTTATTTTTTTGGGGGGGGCAGTGTTCAGGAATCACCCTGGCAGTTCTTGGGGGACCAGATGTGGTGCTGGGGAGCAAACCCAGGTCCCCGGCCCCTGTGCAAGGCCAGTGCCTGACCTGCTGGACCATCCCCCCAGCCCATCTGTGCTCGTGATTAGGGTCCTCCCAAACTTTAAGTGCTGGGCAGTTGGGCCGGGGGGCTGGGGCCGGCGGAGAGAGGAATCTTTCCAAGAGGTCAGGCAGCACCGCTGGGTAGCTGGGCTCAATACAGGAAACTTCCCAGCCCTGGTCCACACGTGCCCGCACGCTGCCAGCCTGGCACTCCTGCCCAGGCCAGTTCAAATGTGAGCTGGTTCCTACTGGCCTTGCTTCAGAGACCCATAAATAAATGTCAAAAGAGATCAAAAGCCAAAAGCCACAGTTAATCTCGGACCCACGCATGACTGAACAGACCGGGGGGAGGGGGTGGGAACGTAAATCAGAGGGGGTGGGTCATCCTGGTGCCCGCCCAAGCAGAGCCCCCGGCAGTCTCTTGCTTCCATAATCCAAAATCATTGCCATGCTCCCGGCTGGATCCCACAGTCTTGGGATGGACCTCACCAGATATAGCACTGTAGCACTGTCCTCCCATTGTTCATCAATTTGCTCAAGCAGGCCCAGTAACGTCTCCACTGTGACACTTGTTGTTACTGTGTTTGGCATACTGAATACGTCACGGGTAGCTTGCCAGGCTTTGCTGTGCGGACGAGATACTCTCGGTAGCTTGCCAGGCAGATATAATCTGTTAAAAATTTTGGTATGCGGGGTTCTGTGACTGAAATCTCCAGGCTTTCTTGGGGTCCGGATGGGCCACCTCCCCCCACCTCCCTGTACTTCCAGAAGCCTTGACAGTCACAGCACACCCCAAAGCCGCCACTCAGTTAAAAAGCTACTCCAGCCTTACCGTCCTAATAAAAATACTGAACGCCCTGAACAAACTCCATGGCCTCTTAGCACCTGTATTGCAAACCATAATGCACAAAAGGAGAGAGAAAAGAAGAAAAGTGCCTGCCAGAGGCAGGCGGGGGATGGGGGATGGGGAGCAAGTGGTTGGAGGATGGTGGGAGGGAAACGGGGTGACATTGGTGGTGAGAAATGTACAGTGGTGGAGGGAATGGGCGTGGAATCAGCGTATGACTCAACCCAACCACGAACAGCTTTGCAATGGTCTATCTCACAGATATTCAATACCCTGTCACTGTCCTCCCGTTGTTCATCGATTTGCTCGAGCGGGCCCAGTAACGTCTCCATCTTGAGACTTGTTGTTACTGTGTTTGGCATATCGAGTACGTGACGGGGAGCTTGCCAGGCTCTGCCGTGCGGGCGAGATACTCTCGGTAGCTGGCTGGGCTGTCCGAGAGGGGAGGAGGAATCAAACCCGGATCGGCCGGGCAGGCTGCGCACAAGGCAAACGCCCTACTGCTATGCTACAGATATTCAATACAAAATTTAAAATAACAACAACAAAAAAGTCATAAATAAGTAAAAATCAAAAATAAATGTGAGCTCGGGGGAATCCCTCAAACACTGACTGGTAACATTTTGTCCGCAAGTTGTCCTGAGTATCTGGGTAGGGGAGGCCCAGCAGCACTAAGTAAGGAAGAGGTGGAGAGCCGCCCTCCCCGGGGACAGGCGTGGTTTCTTGGTTTAACGCTCTGCTGGCATTTCAGAATCATCCTCTAGTCAGAGAGACAGTACACGGCTTAAGGCGTTTGCCCGGCATGAGGCAGACCTGGGCTGATCCCTGGCACGGCATAATGCTCTCCCCTGCCCCAACCCCCACTACACACACACACACACACACACACACACACACACACACACACACAATCTCCTAGCCATGCCAGTCACAATCTCTGAGCAGAGAGCCAGGAGTAAGCACCGAGCACACAACAAAACACAATAAAAAAGGAACCATTGTTTTTTTTTTTTTAAATGTGCATTGACTGAGAGTGTGACTCTATGTCAAATGACTTCAGCGGTGACCCCATGTCAGGCCTGCAGCCACCAGGAGCCCAGAATACAGACTCGGCCCACCCACTCGCCCCTCGTCCATCCACAGGAAGTTGGGGCCTGGAAACTGGAACCTAGACCGCTTCCTGCAAAGACACCAGGAAGCCCAGCCAGCCCCCCCGCTTGGGGGCCCCCACCAGCCAGCAGATCTAGTGGGGGCTGGGAGGGGCAGGAGGGCAGGTTACTCAGAGGACAGTGGAGGGTAACTGGCGGCTGGGGGGGGGGTAGGGACAGGAGGGAAGGCCTCTTTGAGGAGAAGAGAGAATGACTTACTAGAAGATTCCAGTGGCCCAGTGGCAGAGCATCCTCGAGACCTCGGACTGGCGCTCGCGGGCCCGTTTCTGCTCCTTTTTATACCCTTGACCTCAAGAGCCTGTTCTCTAACCAGCTAAGCTAAACCAGCGCTCAGCGGGAGCCCAAAATAGCGATGGCTTCCAGGCAAAATTAGTACCGAGTTGATCTCACCGCATTCATCACTCTGCCTCCAACCTTGTTATTTTCAGGCAACGGGGCACTCGGAACAAGTGGAGGGAGAGGGAAACAGGGACGGGGGGGGGGAGTGGAGCGGGGGTGCCCCTGAGGTCCTGCGGGCAATCGGGGCTCCAGAGCAACACCCGGCCTCTCTTGGCTTGAGAAAGTTCTGGTCGATGACCGCGCCACCATCCCTTCCTCCTGCCGTTAATACCGGGCAGGATGGGCACTGGTGGCCGGGAAGTGGGGCTGGGTTGGGGCAACCCACATTCAGTTCCCCAGAGGGGTCCTAATTGGTGTCAGCTGACCAGCAGAGACCCCCCTCCCCCGCCCTCTCTTGCCACTGTGGTTGGTTTGAGGACAGACAAATCCTCTCATTAGAACCACGAGGTGGCCGGAAGGGCAAGGTTCTCCTTCCACAGGGACCTGGCCCGAGGAGAGGCCCTTGTCATTGTCTCGGGGAGTCCAAGGTCTGGGAAAGGGAGGGAGGCAGAAAACCTTGGCCCGGAACCTCTCGGCGCCTGGATCAAAACAGACCTGAAGCAAGATGCTGTGGTTTTGGATGTCTGTGAATCAAAATCCATTCTTCACTGCTTAACTCCTTAGACAGTCGTTCGGAGCCGTGCTTTTACCACTCTGAACATGAGAGGGTGAGGGGTGGGGGTGGGGGCCCAAGCCGGCTTAGAGCAGGAACACAGACGGTCAGAGACACGGGAGGGCAGAATTCTGGGAAGGGCTGAAGACTGCGCGAGGGCGGGTTTCTGAGCCAGAGACTGGGGGTGACCATGCAGGAAAACTAAGCACAGCCCCTGGCTGCACCCCCAAAGACTTGCTACACCAGCATTGGGGGGACCTCTGTTGGCTTGTGTATGTATGCACCAGCTTCTCTGCCATCCTCAGCACCCAGTGAGGCAGAGGGGCACCCTCCCGCTTACAGACGAACAAGCCGAGACCCAGAGGGGTGAGGCAGAGCCCCAGGCACCGGCAGGTCTCCCCTCCCCCCTCCCCATCCACCCTTGGCAGGATCCCAAGGACAATAAACGCTCCCCTGGAATGGCCAGGGACCGGCAGGGCTCAAGGAGCAGACTGGGGAGGCAACACAGTCCTGATAAAATCACAGCGCAGGGATCCTGCCCACATACCAGCCCATGTCTATTCCCAAGAGTCCCTCAATGGGGGGCTGGAGCCATAACACAGCAGGGAGGGCGTTTGCCTTGCATGCAGCCAACCCAGGTTCGATTCCCAGCATCCTGTATGGTTCCCTGAGCACTGCCAAGGAGTGATTTCCTGAGTGCGTGAGCCAGGAGTAATCCCTGAGCATCACCAGAGTGACCCAAAAAGGAAAAAAAAAAGTCCCTCAATGTCCTGGCAGGGCAAGTCTGACACCAGAGTCATTCCACAGGTACCCCATGGGCCTCGAGGCTTGGACATCCCAGGACAAGGGCACAGAGAGCGGGGAGGTGCTTGAGTCCCTGCTTCAGACAGATGCACGGAGTGCAACACACACACACAGCAGAAGAGGGAGGGACGCGGCACCGAGGAGATCCCCGAGGGCCAGGACCAGCCATGACAGAGCCACCGTGCCGGCATCCGTCACAGTCCATCAGAAAGTGAGAACGTTCTTCCCTCCAAATTTGCTTTCCCTCCCTCACCATGACAGCGGCGCCAGGGAGCAAATCTCTCCCAGGTGCTAATAAAACTTTCACATGTCCCCGCCGCCTTTGAGAACATCCTGTCTCTGGCTGCCCAGGAGCGCCCGGCTCACAGCGCTGCCCGGCCAGAGGGCCTGGCTCGAGCGCAGTGAGCTGGTTCGGTTTCTGGAGTTGAGCATGATGAAGCCTCTATTTAGGGAACAGCATGTCCATTTCAAATCTGCCGTTCGGTTCACTTCTTAAACAGTTCTCAGTTCAGAAAATAAAAGAGTCAATTTACTACATTTGTTTGAGCACCCAGCGATGCTCAGCGGTTGCTCCTGGTTCTGCACTCAGGAATTACTCCTGGGGGATCAGATGGGATGCTGGGAATAGAACCCAGGTCGGCTGTGTGCAAGGCAAATGCCCTCCCCACTGTACTATCTCTCTGGCCCCAAAACGTCAATGTAAAGGGGGAGGCGAATGAGCGAACATGCAAGAATCACGGAAGGGAGACCAAGGAATTAAGTTTGGACCCAGTCTCAAGAGAGGCACCTCCAATCTGCCCCATCAACTCAGCTGATGGGAGAGCTCAGTCCATGACAAAAATAAAATAAAATAAAATAAAATCGGGGGCCTGGGCAAGAAGGGCCGTGTCCCCCTCTCTGCTGTCACTCGTCATGTTCCAAACACCCTGAGCCGGGCCCCATGTCCTGAGCCGGGACGTGAGCCTTGTACCTTGTGATGCCTTGAAGCAGGTGACCGTTGTGTGGAGAGAGGACGCAGGGAAAGCAGGTGTGACAGGAAGCACCTTTGGGCCAAAGCGTCTCTAAAGCTGCTCTTCCCGAGTCCCACCCAGGCCCGCAGTGAAGAGAAAGGCAGGTCACGCCCGGTCCTCGCTGGAGATACTGCCCGTGTGTCCCTCCGCAGGAAGAGGGGAGGAAGCACAGGCCGCAGACTCCTGACTGCCTGCAGGAAATCACACGGACCGAGCAGGGCGTGGAGGAAGCCAAGGACGGAGCAGATAGGCAAAGCAGAGATTCAGGAAAGGGCAAGCTAAGCCCTGGTGGGAGGGGTCAGGGCTGCCGGTACCCCCTGGAGTGATGGATGAGGGAGTGGGGACCAAGGACTTCCTATGGGAACAGGGTGATGGACTGGTTCTCTCTTGCCCGGGGCAGCGGAAGTGTGATTCTGTGCCTCTGTGAACGTGGAGGAATTTCTTCTTCTTTTTTTAAAATCTGATACAGCATTTATTATGGAAAATGAAATGCAAAAAAATTACATTTTCAAAGGCAAAGCTAAATCCTCACGTGAACCTCAAGATCTTAAGCATCCATTCAAAATTCAGGTCACAAATGAATGTGAAAGTATCTGTGATTTCGAATTCTTGATATAGCTTTATATCAATAAATAACATTCCCTTTTCCCCCTACGAATGAAGCTTTATTGGTAGGTAGACTTTAGGAAAATGGGAATGGCTTAAGAAAACATCTTACAACTTTCATATATTGGATATCATGGATATCATGAAGAGACATAACTTTAGATTCTAATATTAGCACTAGTCATAAATTGAATTTCATTTTGACGATTATCATTTCTTCAGTGATTTTACATTACATTACCCTTTTGGTCTTCTTACTGGACTCGGAAGGAAGTGTCCACAGGAAGCTCGCTGGGCGGGAAGTTAAAGGTTGTGATTTGGGGCCCAGAGAGAGCTTGCCTGGGATGTGGCCCACCATGATTCAATCCCCGGCACCCCCTATGGACCCTGGAGCTCCGCTAGGAAGTGATTTCTGAGCACAGAGCCAGGAGTCAGCCCTGAGCATCGCCGGGTGTGTCAGTGCTGAAACCCCTTCCTTCGTTCCCAGTTTCCTGAGTTAAACTGGGACAAATGCAGGGGTGTGGGGCCACTCGGTGAGTGCCACCAGCCCCTCTGAGCCCTGTTTGTGAGACTGGCGCCTTCAGAGGTGTCCCCTAGCACTCAGGATCTCTGTCTCAGTCATGCACTCACAGCCTCTGGCAGCCGCTCCGTAAGGCGTTCACCCATCCCTGTCCGCGTCTCCGGCACGTTTCCCCCCCACCGCAGCAGCTCCCGGTCACACACACACACACACACACACACACACACACACACACACACACGGGCTTTGGCGGTGTTTGCCAATGTACATTTCTCCATCCACCTTCCTGCTCCCCCTTATCAGGACCCTGGGGTGAGGCTGGACCCTTTCAGCGGGCCCAGGAACCACCCCTCGACCCCCCCACCCCCACCCCTCACCCGCCCATCTCAAGATCCGAAAGCCCCTTCGTTTCAGGGAAGAGGAGAGGAAACCGTGGGCCCCTCTGAGAAGGTGCTTCAGTGCCCACGTGGACACACAACAGCGTTTCCACTTTGCTGTCCTCTTCCTCTGGGCGCCATCTCCTGGGGTGCTGGGGGAGAAGCCCGTAGGACCCGGGGCCAGACCCCAGGTCTCCCATATGCAAAGCCCAGCATCCACTTTTTAATTTTTCTTAGTGTTGGGATCACACCAAGCAGTGCTCAATGATCAGTCCTGGCTCTGCACTCAGGAATTACTCCCAGCGGTGCACGGGGAGTACTCGGGTGGTGCTCAGGATGCCAGGGATAGAACCCGGGTTGGCCGTGTGCAAGACAGACGCCTCCCCCACCGTGCAATGGCTTGAGGCCCTCAGCATCCACATTTTCAGAGCACAGAGATTTTGAAGCAGGCCAGAGTCCCTGGGACCTCCGAGCACCGCCGTCCTTACAGTCCTTGGGCCAAAGGCAGCCTCTCTCGAGGGTTCCAGAGGGTGCCCCCCATTCTGGGGGCGGGGGTCGGGAGCGCTCCTGGGAACAGCACTGAAATGCCAAGGGAGGCAGGAAGCGTGGAGCCGGGCACAGAAGATGCTACGTCTGCAGCAAAGGCAGTGAAAGGAGCCATTCATTCCTGTGCCCGCTGCCGCTGGCCTGGCCCGTCCGTGTGGGTTGTGGAGCCCCGGGGATCCGCTGGGACTGCGATCAGGGCAGAGCCGTGAGGACTGGCCCCGGCCCCTGCAGGGAAAGGAGAGCCCAGGCGGGGAACAAACACCCTGGCGGTCCTGGGCGCTGCCTGTTGTTTATCGGAGATGGAATTTCCTTGGCACTTGGGGGAAAACAGATGCCAAGATGCGGAACAGAGTCTCCTCCCCTCCCCCCTCCCCCAGCAGTGCTCGGCTCCTGTGTGTCTGCAGACACAGGCGACGTGGGTGTGAGAGAGGAACTGTGAGCACTGGCACGAGGTGGGGGCAGTGCTGGGGCCCCCGCTGTGAAGGAGGGCTGTCCAGGAGCCGCGGGAGTGAGGCAGGCTCTGGAGAAGCCCTAGGCAGGGGCCGAGAGCAGCGTGGCCCGGTCTGATGGGGCCCGGCTGCAGCCTCGGCCTCCCTCCTCCAAGTTCCAGGGCTAAGGGCCCCATCCAGATGACCTTGAGCAAGCGACCTCTGTGAGCCCCACTCTCCTCCTCTGTCCAATGGGCAGAGGGCAGGGGAGGAGTCCCGGGAAGGGTCTTGTGACACTGATCAGATGGAACCTTCCTTCTAGAGGTGAGGAACCTTCCGATCAGACCGACCCAGAGCTCCCCCCGGGGCTCCCCCGAATCCCAAAGCAGAATGTCCACGTTATGGTAGCCACAGAGACCCATGCTGTGGGCACGCGCCCCGTGCCAGACCCTGATTTTGGGTGCCAGGGCCACTGGCAACATACCAGAGCCCAGTGGCCCAGTGGCCCCGTGACTGATGCCTTCCCCAGTTTTCCTCCCTCCGGGCCGTAAGTTCAAGGTATGGGGGGGGGGCGGCGGGGTGGCTCCCAGTGGCAAGGAAGCTGGGCGTGCCTCCCCCCTGACCCCTGGGGCTCGCGTGACATCTGGGCAGAAGCCTCGCCCCCTTCGCTGTGCCTGGGCAGGTCTGTCTGTCTGTCTGTGCTCACAGAGCCCACCTCCAGAAGGACCAACATGAGGAGCCCGCATTTGGCAGCTTTCTCCTCCACCGGGCAACCCCGACTGACCGACCGGCAGCCCGAGGCTGGGCGCCAGGGGTGGGTGGCAGCTGAAGTTCTTAAGTGGCCGCCACAGCGGAGGGTCAATAATTTATGCTAATGCTGCAGTTTCACCCTACTGACCTCCTTTCGGCAGCGTGTCAGGGAACCAGACACCCAGAGATTAAATTGCCCGAACGGCGGGCAGCGGCGGGCAGCGGGAGGCACCGGCGCCAGGATGCCCTGGGGAGAAGTTCAAGGATGGGGGTCGCCAAGCAGTCTGAGGGTGCTGTATGGCTTCGGAGCAAGCCCCAGGCTCCACGGCCGCACTGGCGGGGGGTCCTTCCTTTTGCTGCCCTGGAGGTCAGTCCTGAGGGCATGTCCTGTGGGCAGTGACCAGACGAAAGGCTCGGAGGGGTGGTGGGAGCGAGCAAGTGAGGGCCAGGCAGCTCCAGGCAGGAGAGAGGCCGGAGCTGGGGTTTGAACTCCGACCTCAGCCTGGCTCAGCATGGCTGTCCTTGGTCCCGGGGCCACTCTGCTTTGGTGGGGGCCACACCCAGTGGTGCTCAGGGCTGACCCTGGGCTCTGTGCTCAGGGAGCACTCCCACCATGCTCAAGGCCACCCTCCACACAACTGGGCCGAGCCTCACGCACGAATGAACACGTTCCAGGACACTCCCTACCCCACCTCCAAGAGTACCATGCCACATCTGATGGGGTTCAAATCGTAGGCGACCAATCACAGAGGAAAAAATATATATGCATACATACATATTTTCAGAGAGATCTATATATCACTGGAGCAATAACACAGCAGGTAGGGCGTTTGTCTTGCATGCAGCCAACCTGGGTTCAATTCCTCCGCCCCTCTCAGCGAGCCTGACAAGCTACCGAGAGCATCCCACCCACACGGCAGAGCCTGGCAAGTTCCCCGTGGCGTATTCGACATGCCAAAAACAGTAACGACAAGTCTCACAATGGAGACGTTACTGGTGCCCGCTCGAGCAAACTCGATGAACAAGGGGACGGCCCTGCTACAGTGCTATATACGGAAGTTCACATCACTCAACCTGTAACATGTTAGTGATACCCTAAAGAATGTCTTAATGACCCGTGCGAAAATAGAACAATCTTCACACTGAAAAAAAAAAGATGGGCTCTGAGGTCCCTGGAGAATCCCAGTGCCACAGCCCCTGTGGGCTTCTCATGGCTTCTGTGGAGGGTTTGTCTCCACTGCCCTAAATCCCAGGGTCTTGCCCCGGAGCGTGCACTAGGAATAGTCACCGCAGCTTGCTGGCTCTGTGGTGGCCATGTTTGCCGAGTATTGATTGGGGGGCTGTGGTCAGCGGGCCCAGCCAACCGCTCTGTGGAAAGCCACGGAACCACAGAATGAGACCTCCGGGAAGAAGGTCATCGCAGAGGTCGCTGTCCCGCCGGAAGGAGGTCGGATGGAGGTGCCGGTGGGGAGTGGTCTCTGAGCACACAGACAGGACTAAGCCCTGAACACAAAAACAAACCAAGAAGTTCTACATTTGGAAGCTAAACTAACTGGGGGTGGGGGGTGGGGGGTGCATTCCAGGAATGGAAACTTGGATCTCACACGTGCAGGGCAAGTATTTCACAGAGGAGCCTCACCCCCAGGCCCTGAAAACAAAATCCATTTTTTTTCTTCTCGGATTTGGGGCCACGCCTGGCAGAACTCAGGAGCTCCTCCCAGCTCTCTGCTCAAGGATTGCTACCCAAGGTGCCCAGGGGACCCTCCAGTGCCAAGGGATAAAATCCCATCACCCACACGCAGAACCTGTGCTTCCGAGCTGTTACGTTCCCTCCAGCCCTAAATCAAATTTTAAAACAAAGAAAAGGGAAAACTATGAAGATGATAAAAATATTAGTATTTTCCCCAGAGTCAGGGTAGAGGGGCAGGCTGGGACAGGGGGATGCTTTTGGGGGGGGATTTCAACTGTGGCACAGGATACAGTCACTGTCACTGTCACTGTCACTGTCCTCCCGTTGTTCATTGATTTGCTCGAGCGGGCCCAGTAACGTCTCCACTGTGAAATTTGTTGCTACTGTGTTTGGCATATCAAATACGTCATGGGAGCTTGCCAGGCTTTGCCATGCGGGCAAGATACTCTGGGTAGCTTGCCGGGCTCTCCGAGAGGGGCAGAGGAATCGAACCCGGCTTGGCCAGGCTGGCTGCGCGCAAGGCAAACGCCCTACCGCTGTGCTGTCGCTCCAGCCCATTTATTATCTAGTGCCACATAAAATAATACAGAGGCTAAGATGCTTGCCTTGCACGAGGCCAGCCCTGGTTCAGTCCTCATTGCTGCATATATATGGTTCCCTGAGCGCTGCCAGGAGTGACTCTGGAACATAGAGACAGGAGTAGCCTCTAAGCACTGCTGGTTGTATGTGGCCACAAAAAACACATTTTCTTTTTCTTTGCTTGTCTTGCAGCCACAACTTTTTTTTTTTGTTTGGTTTGATTTGGCTTTTTATGCTCAAGGCTTACTCCTGGCTCTGTGCTCAGAAATCACACCTAATGGGACTTGGGGACCACATGCAGTGCCAGGGGTCAAACACAGGTGCACTTTCTCTCTGGCCCAACAAAAACATTTTCTATGTAGCTACTTGGTTTCTATCTGTCTTGTACCTGGGAACAAGCATCCCACCTGTTTTTAAGATTTGAGGCATGAAAGTAGGGCCCTATTCAGAGACTTCTCTGCTAAATTCCTCCACTGTACCGTACTGAGTTGTTTCTCCACCCTCAGGTGCCTTCCTAAGTGAAAGACTGGAGGAGGCCTATGAATCTAGGTTTAGAGTTGAATAAAAAAAGAAAGGAAAGGAATTTGGAAAGGTCTTAAAGAAACAGAGTTCTGATGGACCTATCTTCTGGTATTCTAGACTAAATCTGTTTTAAGTCATTTTATAAGGACAGAAGCAAATACATTTTTATGTAAATATTCCTCCTAAGTGTTTATTTGGAAGGCCCTTGAGAAAATATCAGAAGAGATTATTAATTATTGATAGGAATCCTCTGGTTCTCTGGATCAAATAATACCTTTTCTTTTATTCTTTTTTTTTCTTTTTTTTTTTACTTTGAATTTTAGGATTTACAAATGAGAGAAGGGATAATTGGCAAAGTTTTAGTGGGGTGCAATGTAGGTGTATAGACACAAAATTAATTGTGGTGAATTGACAAGCTTTATAAATAACTTGGGCTGGAGCTATAAGCACAGCGGGTAGGGCGTTTGCCTTGCATGTGGCCGACCCAGGTTTGATTCCTCCGCCCCTCTCGGAGAGCCCAGCAAGCTACCAAGAGTATCTCGCCCACATGGCAAAGCCTGGCAAGCTCCCCGTGACGTATTCAATATGCCAAAAACAGTAACAGCAAGTCTCATAATTTGTTGTGAGACATTACTGGTGCCCGCTCGAGCAAATCGAAGAATAATGGGAGGACGGTGCAGTGCTTTTTTGACTTTGAGCCACACCTAGCATGCCCAGGGGCTACTCCTGGTAGCACTTAGGGAACCATGTCATGTCACAGTTCTAATGCCAGGGATCTAATCCAAGCTTTCTGCTCACAAAGCATATACTCTAGTCCTTTGACCTCTCTCTCTGGGCCAAATAATATCTTAGAATTAAAATGATACAGATCAACTGGTATTATTGCTCTCCTTCTTAGTTGGGGAAAAAAGATGGGACAGGACAGTACAGGTGCCCGCGTGGCTTCTGAGCACTGCCAAGGTTGTCCTGGTAATCCTAGCAGTACTGGACCCAAGCATTGCACCATATGACCCACTCAGCAAGGCAGATAATCCCAGGAGTGAACCCTTGGCCTCCTTGGGAGGTCCAAAACTTTTTTAGAAGTGTAATTGTTATTATTATTCACAAAGTTTTACAGTCATCACTGTCATCTAATTCCAGAACATTTTGTCTCTCCCCAAAGGAACCTTCTACCCGTTATTAACATCCTTTTCACCCTGCCCTTACCACTAGTCTCAGAAGCACTGTCCCTTTGGATTGCCTATTCTGGGTTTTCATAGAACTGGAATCGTAAAAGACATGCCATTGCATGTGCTTTCTTTCAACATGTGATTTGCGTTGAACTTAATGTCTTCAGCGTCCTGCTATTTCATAGCATGTTGCAATATTTTATTTCTTCTTATGGCTGAATAATATTTCAGTTACAGGTCTTATTTACCCATTTGTTAATTGATGACTATTTGAGTTCCATATTTTTGTCATCAGGAATAACAGAGCTGTGGACATTCATGTACAGGTGTTTGTTTTCATAGGGGCCACACCATTGATATTCAGGGACCCAAGGCCTCTGCTGGGTGCCCAGAGGTCTGTGCAGTGCTGAGGATCCAACTCTTGAACATGCTGAGCATCTATTCTACCCTTTTGAGCATATCTCCTTACCACATATAAAGTATTGGTGTGGACAGATATTTTCATTTCTATTGGATAAGTACCTAGGGATGGAGTGACTGGGTCACATAACAACTGCTTAACTGGTAATATGCCTTAGACTGTTGTACAGGTTCATTATCTGTTGAGTAACTTTTCTGGGGGAAGGTAGAGAATTGGGTTACTGGCAGCAGTGCTCTGGGAACCATATGTAATACTAGGGATTCAACCCAGGGTACGGTGGGGGTCCAAGACAAATGCCTTAAGCCCTGCATTATCCTTCTGGCCCTGTTAGATAGCTCTTTACACTTCTCTAATCGTTTTTGCCCCTTCCACATAAAAATAAAATCTGGAGAACCTACATGAAAGACTGGAGAGGGAAGGCCTGTCCATTCATCTTTCCCATGGTTATTTGGCACTGCTTCTAATTGGGAAATAGTGCTGTGCAGAGTTCCTCTCATTCCTAAAGGATCAGAAATTAGTTTTTCTGGGCCTGAGGAGATAGCTGCAAGGGCTTAAATATATGCTTTGCATATTGGGAGTTCAATCCCTAGCCCTGCATAATACCCTGGGCATTGCAAAGTATTGTAATGCACTGGGAGTACCCCTCAAGTAACACTGGGTTTGACTCAAAAACAAAAGAATGTCTTTCTGGGCTGTGGCAGTACCCTAAAGGTTTGGTGTTACTTTGTGTGCTGGAACCCCAGGTTCAATCCCCAGCACCACATGGTCCCTGAGAACCCCGGGGTATGACAAAAAAAGCAATCAGTCTTCTGGTATAGTAGGATCCTAAACTTTACCTTTTAGAAACAAAACTTGCAAAGTCATTTTTCTTTTAGTGCTTTAAATTCAGTTGATGGGCTTTTTTTTTTCAATTGCTAATTAAACCTTAGGTTATATGTTTGGGTTTTTTTTAATTAATTTTATATTTATTTTGCTTTTTGGGGTCACACCACGATGGTCAGGGGTTACTCCTGGCTCTGCACTCAGGAATTACTCCTGGTGGTGCTCTGGGGACTACATGGGATGCCGGGGGTTTCTGCGTGCAAGGCAGACGCCCTACCTGCTGTACTATTGCTCCGGCCCTCAGGTTATATGTTCAGACCTGAAAACTTTTTGTAATTTCTTTCTAACAGATCTTCAAGATTTATTCCACAAGACTGGTCAGGACGTGAATGGGAAGCTGACCTACCAGGAAATCTCGAACTCTTTAGGTTCTGCTGTGCCAGAGCCCGAGAGCTTCAGAGTGTTTGATTCCAATGGAGATGGAAGATATTCACTCCCAGAGCTAAGAGTAGCATTAGGTGTCTAGCTCCAGCAAGCATATTTTAGAAATGGATCTGTATCCTGGACTGCCTAATGTCTACGCTTCTAACAAACACGACCCGGTGACTCACCCAGCAATCATCTAACCCTCCAAACTACTGTAGCAGACACATTACCACCTTTTAACCTGTTTGGAAAAGCGATATAAAAGCTATTTTTTTAAAGAAAGATCACTTAAGATATTTAGAAATCTATGATTTTTTTGAAATCAGTAAGATCTTAAATTTAAAATTAATCAGAAGAAAGTCAAGCCCCTTTTTTGCTTTTTCCTTTTTATTTTTTTTAAGGGAAGGAGACTATCTTTTAAAAATGAAAAATGTATATATAGAGAATAAGCCACCTTTTATATTTCACATAAATTTGCCTTAAATTAGCTGCACTTTGTACAGACTCAGAAAATGTCTTTCCTTTAAAAGATAGATCCTTGGTGTTTGTAAATATTTAAAATGAAAGATTGTGCATATTTTCTGGGAAGTTTGAAGCAGGATGTGAATACATGACTTATTTAAAAAGAAGACTAATCTGACCTGGGAGCAGCTGAAGCTCCGTCCACATCCCCTTTAGGGCAGCCACAGGGCTGTTTAGCCTGGTGGCAGGGAACAGGTTTAGGGGATGGACTTGGGCTACAGTGCTACCTTCAGGCTCAGGAAAGGAAGATTCTGACTCCTGTTCCTCTCACCCAGCCCCAACCCGCGAACCAGAGAAGTTGGTTGAAAGTTTTTTTCATTTTCACTTCTATTTCAGGATTTATGAGCACAAAATATTCTGTGGAAAGCTACATTTGCTACTCGAGTTCAGGCAGATCCGCTTCCCATCTCCCCCTCACGTCAGTCTTAAAGCTGGAGAGAATCGGGCCCGTGGCACACTGGCAGGGGCAAGGAGAGCTCTGCCCAGGGCTGCGGGTGCACGGCAGCCAGTCTCCGGGTGGGGAAGGCCTCTCGTCCCCTGGATCCCACTTCTGCTCTCTGGGCCCTTCCTCGTGTTGCCTGTTTAGGAGAAAGGATTGTTTTACGGGAGAGTGCAGCCACCGTCCAGCTATGCTAGATCCAAAAATGTTAGCTTCTAGCCTGTCGGCTTTAATGGTCGGAAGTAGCCGTCAGAATTGTTTCTTTTGCCAAGATGGCACAGAGCAGTAATTTCTCAAAAGGGAGGGAGAGTCCTATTAGGAAGGTGCCCAGGAATAGCAGGTGTTGACCACAGTTATTGAAAGGGAGGGAGGAGAACTCTGTAGACCCACTGAAACACGAGTTATTTAAAGCTGTGACGGACCTCTGGATGCAGGACTGAAGTCGCTCTGTCACTGTTTCAGCTTTAGAAGAGAGCTAATATTAGCCTCTCATCGTGACCCAGGAAACTCCTTGAGATTTTACCTGGGGCCTAGCCAAAAAATCGAATGTGTTTCTCTGTCGACTGACTGGAACCAAAAAGGATGTGAAATGGATCACATGAAATCACATTAGATTTCCTTAATAATTGTCAGCTCACAGGAGACTTTCTGCCCAGAGGAAACCAGGAGTCGGGGCTCTGTGTGACTGTGACAAGTTTGACATCTCATGCAAATAAATGCAGTACTTCTCCCTCCCACAGGCCTGCTACTAAAGGTCCTTGGGCTGGGAGGAGTCACCGCTGTGGGTCATCTGCCATGTTGGAGGCAACACAGGACGATACTAAAGCAACCGTGTGACATGGACCTTAGTAGAGCTCATTTCCATCTTTCCATTGCCCAAGTTGATTTTTTTGTTTGTTTTTTTGTTTTTACTTTGTTTTACGTTGAGCTTGATGTTGGTTCACTTTGCTCCTTTTAAAATAAAAGTAGTAAATTTGGGACCAGAGCCATAGCACAATGGGTAGGGTGTTTTGCATTGCACGTGTCTGACCTGGGTTTAATTTCTGGCACCCCCTATGATTCCCCAAGCACTTCTAGGAGTGATTCCTGAGTGCAGAGCCAGGACTAACCCCTGAGCATCACCAGGTGTGGCCCAAAAATCAAAGCAAAATAAACTTGAAAGTCGAAAATTTTAGTTAGCACTGTAGCACTGCCCTCCCATTGTTCATCCATTTGCTTGAGCGGGCACCAGTAACATCTCCATTGTGAGACTTGTTACTGTTTTTGGCATATCGAATATGCCACGGGGAGCTTGC
>JAOXYA010000018.1:59217-85137 GCA_028565675.1 Sorex palustris | reverse complement strand
TGGGTATTAATCTCCTATTTTGTTACTTTATGTCCCCCAGATGAATGCAATCTAAAAAAACCTTTTATTTTATTTTTATAAATTTATTAATAATATTCTAACACCAATCCTACCACCATTGCATCTTCCCACCACCATATTTCTAAATGCAAAAAAATTCAAAATACAATTTTTTTTTGCTTTTTTTGGGATCACACCCAGGGGTTCCTCCAGGATCTGCACTTAGAAGTTACTCCTGGTGGTGCCCAGGGGACCATATGGGATGCCTTCCCCTTTCCCTTCTTGGGTAGAGAGAGGAGAAGGGCTAGATTGGGTCTCTCTGCCAGTCTCTGCAGGGTCTTCGTTTCTGTCACTCCCAGCTGTGGTCCCCCCGTAAAGCGCGTGGGTGCTGGTCACTGGGAAACCAAACAGAAGATGCCTTTGGTCTGGTTCTGTATCCGCCAGGATTCGCACAGGCGGGTGGTTTGTCCAGGATGCATAAAGTCCTGCCGGGAGTGAAGGCGACCCGTGAGTCCGAGCCTGCTAGCCAGAGACGTTCGTGTGGGCATGGCAGCACGTCTCTGGATCAAAGTCCCCGGGTTCTAGGGGTGTTGGCAGAGGCCGAGCCGGAGGAAAGCCAGGCCCGGGCTTCCAGCCAGCACCAATGGACATTTCCTTCCCTCCCCTCTCTGGACTCCAGAACATTCTCCAGCCCCTGATTCTGGCCCCTGGGAGCTGGGGACACACGTCTGATGCCCGTTTCTGTGATTTATTTGCAGGTCACAGCCCTGAGTCCTCCTGTTTGACCGCATGGAAGTGACCAGATATCACTCCCCCAAGGTGGACACCCCAAAGTGGTCCCTCCCTGGAAAAGAAGCCCCCAAAGGCCCTCAGTGAAACAGTCCAGCCCTGCCCGGCCTGGCCACTGTTCACCGCGGATTCCTCCTCCAGCTCCTCTCTCTGCAGCCCTGAGGGACCTCTTCAAGGTCAAGGACGAGATGTAGAAAAATGGGCCCGTCCCCCAAGGAGTGGGTGTCTCCGGCCTCACCACCCCTTTGCTGGCCCCCCCGGAGCACCCCAGGACCTCGGGATTGTGGACGAGCTCCATCCTCCTTTCTCTGGGCCTTGGTCAAGTGCTGGACTTGAACTTGGCATCCCCAGTCTCTGCACGTGGCTGTCGCCTGCAGGGAGGGAATAAGACCGAAGACCCAGCGGAGCCCTGCCCTTGAGGGAGCTTGGAGAAAACAGCCGGAAAAGAAACAGCCCGTCACCGGCCGCGCCTTCTCCCCGCAACGCCCCAGCCGAGCCGGTCCGGAATGGTCCTGCTATGGCCAAGCTCTGGCTCAAGTTCCAGCGGTACTTCCGCCGGAAACCTGTGCGTTTCTTCACCTTCCTGGCGCTCTACCTGACGGCAGGCAGCCTTGTCTTCCTTCACTCGGGCTTCATGGGCCAGCCGGCCGTCTCCCAGAGCCAGGCCAGCCCCGCCGGGGGTGTGGGAAGCCCAGCTGAGGTCGCTGAGCTGCCCTTCGCGGGCGACTTGCACTTGAGCCGGGGCTTCCGGGATGCGGGGGAGGCCTCGAGCATCGCCCGGAGGTACGGGCCCTGGTTCAAGGGCAAGGACGGCAGCAGTGAGAGAGCCAAGCTGGGTGACTATGGAGGCGCCTGGAGCCGGGCGCTCAAGGGGAGGGTCCTCCGGGAGAAGGAGGAGGAGCGAGGTAAGCAGGGGGAGCCGTGGCGTCCAGGGAGGAGGTGAAGGATGGGTGGGTGGGTGGAGGGGGGCTGGAGCGATAGCACAGCGGGTAGGGCCTTTGCCTTGCACGCGGCCGACCCGGGTTCGAGTCCCAGCATCCCATAGGGTCCCCTGAGCACCGCTAGGAGTAACCTCTGTGCATCGCCGGGTGTGACCCAAAAGGCAAAAAAAAAAAGAGGGGTAGTGGGGGAAGATGACAATTCAGAGTTTCAGAGGCAGCCAATGCTGCCGGTGAATTCTGCTGGAGGTCAACAGTCAATGTCAGCCCCACTCTCCTCCCGGGGGAACGCGGAACCCAGAGAGGGAAAGCATTTGCGGGATGTCACACGGCTTGAAAACGGCCACACATAGATCAGACCCTGGTTCTGCCAGGATGACTGTCCCTGTCACCGTTCCCAGTCTAGCCTCATTTTCACGCCCTGTCGCGGCCCGGCCAGAGAGTGGGTGTGGGTGACGGCCGAAACACCTCCCGCAGCTGGTTAGGGAATAAAAATCCACTCTCGTGCCTGGTAACGATCACCGTTCCCGGAGGAACTTCTCACACCGGGCACTGTGTTCCAAGCCCTTCACCATGTTTCTGTGAGTGGAAGGACGGATGTCCTGTGCTTAGCCTCCGTCCTGCCTCATGATAGCTCACATAATAGCTGCTTTATTATCAGTGGCAGTGTTACGCCTGGCGCCTTCAGAGTGATCCGCGTGGGCCAGACCACGATGTGCCTCATTGCCTGATTTCACTCTCCAGCAGCTCAGCTAGAGGCTGGTGTTAGCCTGCATCCCAGATGGGGAAGATGCAAACCCCATGGGAAGCCGCAGACCTGCCCCCTCCCTCGCCCTCAGCTCACAGGCGGACAAACAGGAGACTTAACACAATGTTCAATCTAACATCAGAACCGAGGGCTCTTCTTGTCTGGCACTCACCTGTTCCCACCTTAAATTGTTTAGCTACTTTAGGGGCTGGAGAGAGAGTGCGGGGGCTTAAGGCATTTGCACACACCTGACTCCCATTCGATCCCCGGCAGCTCCCGTGGTTCCCTGAGCACCCCCAGGAGTGATTCCTGAGCACAGAGCCCGGAGCAAGCTCCGAGCACTGCTGGGTATGGCTCTAACTCCTCTCGCTGCAAAGCATAGATATTTTATGAAACGTGAAGAGGGAAAGAAAGAAAAAAAGCCTGGATTCGGGAGATGTCCAGGGAGCCGTGGGACCAGGCGGCAGTTCAGCAAATACACGACACCTGCCTGTGATAATTAGTCTGAGTTCAGCAAGGAGGGACGGTGGCTGAGAACAGGCGACGCTTCTCTGGTTCTCTGGCCTGATGATGCAACACACTTGGCGCTTGGCAGAAGCTTGATGCCCTGATGCGGGGTTTAGGCCGTTAAGAACTCAGAGTCCCTGGCTGGCGTGGGACAGGGGCCAACCCTGAGCCGCCCCCCTGTCAGCCTGCCGGCTCCTCATGTCCCCTTATGCAGCTTGGAGCGGCAGAGTCAGAGTTGAGGGCCCAGGGTCCCTCCTCCTCTCTGAGCCTGTTTCCTTTTGGGGACGGGATGTCCTTAAGAGCAGGGGTCAGGGAGGCCGGGGGCCCAGGAGCTTGCCTGGTGCGTGACTTACCCAGGGTCCGTGCTGGCACCACACAGTGTCCCCAAACGGTGAGGGGGGAAGATGAAGGTGTGGTGGGTTCCGCAAGGGCCTGGCACCTTTCTGGGCTCACGGCCAGATTCTCTGCACGACCTACAGGGATGGATTCCTGCTGTTTTCTCCTCACACACGGTCCAGAGGCTGAGGAACTGGCTCTGGGCTAGCCAGCTGGAAGAAGGGATAAACCGTGCTTAAATCCCGGGCATTGGAGGCTTTGCCTGTGCTCCCCAGGGCCTGCAGAGTGCTTGGCTCAGCGCTGGAGGCGGTGGAAGCCCTTGGCATGCCAGGGGCTACGGATGTGAGGAAGCAGAGGTGCTTTGGGGCCGAGTGAGCTCCCGAAGGCCACGGCAGCCGGCTGGACAGAGAACCCTCGATCCTAGCCATGGCTGTTCCCCTGGTCCCCAGATTCTGGGGGTTCACTGGGGTGGGGCATGATGGGGGGATGAGAGAGAAAGAGAGAGGGGAGATTTGGAAGGGAAAGAAATCAGGGGGTCTTCATCTCCTCAGAGAAACTCCGCGGAGGGTCTGCTCCGTGTCAGGACTCTGCATCCCTCAGCTTCTCCTGCGGTAACGGCGAGGGATCATTGCAGGGATCAGGAAGGGTCAGAGAGGACGAGAGGCTTGCCTCATGCTGCACAGCGGACGGGAGCAGAGCTGACTCCCGCCCACAGCCCACAGCTCTTCCTCCTATCCGTAGCATTCAGTGATCTCTTTCTTAAATGGTGGAACCAACTCATTCATCTGACAGACGTGTGTGCTGAGATGTGTCCAGTGCCCGGAGGTGGGGACCCAGGCAGGACGCACACACTGACTGGAATGGAAAGGGTCAGGATTCGAACCTGGGCCAGCTATAGCTCCCAAACCATTGCTCCTTCTGGCCCATGCTATTGCCTCCTGTTTGCCAACCGACTCACAAACCCTGAGTCAGAGGAAAAGGAATCCAGACATGGCGAGTGGTCCACTTTATAAGTCACCTTTATTGGAGAGAGCCAAAATTAAAAAAAATCTTTAAGGAAGATGAATTGAAAGCAAAAGAAAAAAGAAAGAAGACAGCCTCACCGCAGCCTTCTTTTCTCTGGTGGGCTCGGCACTGGCCGCTGTCAGGCCATCGGTACTGGCGCTTTGTGCCGCTTCGTGCCAGGGCTGAGCGGCTTTTCCTGCTCAGCAGTCTGAGACCGTGCGGGAGCACAGTCTGAGTGTGGGAGGGGGCACTGTTTGAGTCCGCAAGGGAGCACAGTCTGAGTCCATCTGTGAGGGAACACAGCCTGAGTCTGTGCGAGAGCACAGTCTGAGTCCGGGAGGGAGCACAGACTGAGTTGTGAGGGAGCACAATCTGAGTCCATCTGTGAGGGAGCACCATCTGGGTCCATGCAGGAGCATTGTCTGGGTCCATGAGGGAGCACAGTCTGAGCTGTTCTGAGGATGCGGTGCTGATCAGTGCCTGGTGGGGAGCACCGTCTAAATGTTCCCTGCAGAGTCGGGCTGCACTTGGCTCACTGTGGGTGCCAGCTGTGAAGTGCTGGCCCGGCACTGTCCATGCCAGCTCCTGTCCCACTGGCCTTCTCCCTCTGCCCTGGGGGCGTGCCAGTGCGCTGACAGTGCGGTTTCTAGAAGCCCTCTGAGTCTGTGGGGTCACCTGGGTTTGGGTCTCACGGGGCCACGCTGAGCAGGAACCCAAGTTGGTGGGCTCCCTGCTCCGCCAGGAGGCTCAGGTCCCGAGTGCCCACGGCCGTCAGGAGAGCCTGGCTACTCGGCGTGACCTGAGCCTCGGAAGCACCCCCTCCCCTGCGCAGCCTCCCGGCCTCCTGCCTCTCTGTGTCTGGGGGGCCTGGGCACCCCGGCCAGAGGGACCCCCGCCCGTGACCCCTCAGCTGTGTCCTCAGTGCCTCTGACTTGTCTTCTCTCCCCAAAGCCAAGTACATCGGCTGCCACATGGATGACACCCAGAGGCGGGCCCTGCGAGGCGTGTCCTTTTTCGACTACAAGAAGATGACCGTCTTCCGTTGCCAGGACAACTGTGCTGAACGGTAAGCCCCTCCCCCCACCACACCCCCAGATTCTGCTCTGCTGTTCATTCCTTCTCCCCAAGGGTGGGGTGGAGGGCGGACACGCAACACGGGGAAGGGGCCACGTGTACGTGTGTGCCTGTGTGTGTGCTTGTATATTTCTGTGTGTGTGCATGTATGTGTATAAGTCAATTGTGAATAATCTGTATTAATGTGTGTCTGTAAATTTGCGTGTGTGTCTGTGTGCATGTGTATGCACGCATGTATGTGCACATGTGTCTTTGTGGGGTGTGTGTGTGTGTATGTGTGCGTGCAGGATTGTCAGAGCTGGTTTGAGGGGGTGGGGGGACACTAGATAGGGATGAGTGGTGGCGCCCCGGGTCCAGGATGAGCAGGTTGCAAGTTTCCTGCATAGACAAGGTTCAGTAATGCAGTTGTGTAGACAGTGGGCCTGGGTGCAGTCCAGACTGCCTTGGGGGAGGGGAGTGTGTGTGCAGGTGTGAGCTGAGGAGGGACTGCAGGGAGCTGGAGGTGGGGGTGGGGGTGTCCCCTGGCTCCTCAGCAGAGAAATCACCCTAAGGCAGGGGTTCCTAATATGGAAGGGAAAGGGTCTCTTTCTGGGCTGCGGCAGGGACCAGCCCCGCCCAGTGACCCGGAGCCCAGTGCTCAGTGACCCGGGGTCATGTATTGCTCTGAGTCCGGGCCCTCCCTGGCCCCAAGAAGGAGTTTCTGGGTCAGACGGTTCCGTGGGGCTGTGGCCGCAGGCTCCAGGAGCAGGACAGATGCGGTGGGCGTGCCCCTCGCCCCTCCCCCTCCTGGATCTCAGGGCTCACAGTGGCCGGTGAGTAGCCTGTGGCACGTGTCCAGCTGGGCCCCCGAAGTGGCTCTGGAGTCAGAGTTCCTGAGGACCTGACCTGGCCTGGCCGGAAGTGAGCAAGCACTTGGCTGGTCCAGCACCTCCTGCCCAGTTAGGGAAATTTCTTTTCTTTTTTTTTTTGTGGGGGGGGGCATGGGCTGGAGCTCTAGCACAGCAGCCAACATGGCCAACCTGGGTTCGATTCCTCCGCCCTTCCCAGAGAGCCCGGCAAGCTACTGAGAGTATCTCGCCCGCACAGCAAAGCCTGGCAAGCTACCCATGACATATTCCGATATGCCAAAAACAGTCTCACAACAAATTGTGAGACGTTACTGTTGCCCGCTCGAGCCAATCGATGAACAGCAGGAGTGCTACAGTGAGACAGTGCTACCATGCGAATGGGCAGTTTCAGCTGGTGCTCAGGGATTGTTCTTGGCTCTGTGCTCAGGGGTCACTCCTGGTGGTGCCGGGGACCAATCTGGGTCAGCTGCATGCAAGGTCAGCGCCTTCCCTGGTACTGTCCAAGCCACTGCCGACAGCCTGAGCCCGGCCTCTCTGTAGTTCAAAAAAGACGCTGAGCCCTTGATGGAGTCCATGTGCTTCTGTTTCTCTCCAACTGTGCAGAGACAGAGGTGAATTCCACATTGCCCCCACCCTACTCCTGGGGCTCAGCTCATTCACCAGCCTCGGACCGGAAAAGGGCAGTTCAGGGAGAAGGAGGTTGGGGCAGGGCCCATCTCAGGCTTGGGAAATTCAGACATCACTATCTGGTTCCCCACCCCAGCATGCCTGGGTTTCGGGGGAGACCCCTCAGGGGAGTGGCCGCCCCCGCCACCAGGAAATGTGGCCGTTGGTAGGATGGTGCAGGTTGGCAGGGTCAGGCTTAGTTTTGGTGGGGTTCACCGAATGATTGGGTAACCAGAGGCTTCCCTATGGAGGGCTCAGGAGGAGAGACAAAGGTGAGATGTGAGAAGGTCTTGGAGGGTGAGTAGGAGTTTTCTCAGTAATCCGAGTAAGAGAAAAACCAAGCTTAGAAGTTCTGCAACGTCCTGTATACTTTATGTCCTCAGGTAGGACAGGTGGGGGTGCCCAGAGGGTCCCAGAGACATTGTCAGGAGGAGAAGCTGAGGCTACTCTCGGGGGTTCCCTGCTGCCAATGGGGACCTGGAGGCATTAAGTCAGGGCCGTGTCCTGCCACAGCCCAGGGAGCTGGACAAGATCCAAGGGTCATGATCTGGGGCCGGAGCAATAGTACAGCAGGGGAGGTTTTTGCCTTGCATGGGGCAAATCCAGGTTTGATCTCCGGCATCCCACAGGGTCCCCTGAGCACCGCCAGGAGTTATTTCTGAGCGCAGAGCCAGGAGGAAACCCTGGCATCACCGGGTGTGACCCAAAAAGCAAAACAAAAACCAAGGGTCACAGTCCTTGGGGAGATTCTCTGCTAGAGCAGGAGTCAGGCAGTGTACAAGAGGGAATGAAAATTAGTCCCGGAGTCCTCCGGGGCCAGAGAACAGAGGGCCAAGCACTTACCTTGCTGCAGCCAACCTGGGTTTGATCCTCAGCACCCCTTATGGCCCTCCGAGCCCCGCCAGGAGTGAGCCCTGAACACAGAGCCAGGAGTCAGCCCTGAGCACCGTCAAACAAAACCAATCAAAAAGTCCGACAAGCTTGAGAAAACAGGGGCTGGGGGGATAGTGCAGGGGGTGGGGCGCTGGCCTTACCTGTGGCCAAACCTGGCTCCATCCCTGGGCGACGCCAGAGTCCCGCCTCTTACAGGAAAGACTAAAGGAATCCATGAACAAACGTTGAAGCCACCCCCCACCCAGACCCATGGAGTTCCTTGGCCCCAGTAAAGGTCCATGGCCCCAGTCCAGCAGCCACCCACAGCACTGTCCTGTGACAGGCCTCTGGCCCCAGATCTCCCGGCTGGACTCCAAGGAAGGGGCTGCCTCTGACTTCGGGTTGGTGACACGCCCAAGCCTTCTTCTTGGGTGTGCCCCTCCAGTCCCTAGCTACTTCAGAGGGGTCACAGGGCATCTCGAGAGAGACTGAGGCGGAGGCAGAGGGGGCTGGCCCAGTCCAGCCTGGGAGGGCTCGGGCCCCCAGAAGCCCGGTTTCTTGGAGCGGGTCTTGCTCTACCTGCCCAGGGCAGCGGGTGGGTCTGCTGGGATTAGGGAGAGGCTCGGCCTCTCAGGGGTGCAGCCCAGAGCCAACAGCCCCCACCAAGTGCCCTGGAGCGGCAGGTGTTTGCAGATGGCACCCCAGGGCCCCGTGGCTTGAAAGCTGCCCCTGAGGCCACTGTGGCTGTGTGGATGCAAGGTGCGTGGGTGCGTGGGGAGTGACTCTGTGGGCTGTGTGCGTAGGACCATGGGTGCCAGTGTGGTGCATGGTGCCTGGGTGCGGGTGATGGTGCATGGGTGTAGGCAGACGTGCCTGTGTGGTATGTGTTCAGTGTGTCTGTGTGGTATGTGGTGTGTGCAGTGTGCACGGCATGTGCACGGTGCATATGTGTAGTGTGTGTTGTGTGCATGTCATGTGGGCCATGGGGATGAGTCCCTGGTCCCCGGGTCCCTCTGGGGGCTGCTTCCCGTCCCGGTGACCCTGGCGACTGTGTCCCGCAGGGGCTACCTGTACGCCGGGCTGGAGTTTGGCGCCGAGTGCTACTGCGGCCATAAGATCCAGGCGGCGAACGTGAGCGAGGCCGAGTGCGACATGGAGTGCAAGGGCGAGCGCGGCAGCGTGTGTGGCGGCGCCAACCGCCTCTCCGTCTACCGGCTGCAGCTGGCCCAGGAGTCGGCCCGCAGGTGTACGTGGGGCCTCGGCCCGCCTTCTGGGCCCTCCTGCCCTCTGGGACCCTCCCCTCTCCCGGGACCCCTCCCCTCTCCTGGGATCCCCTCACCCTCTTGCAGTGCCCCTTTACCCTCTTTGGGGGGCCCCCTCGCATCTTCCCCCTCTCCCTCTCCCAGCACCTCCTCCCTTCTCCCGGACTCTCCCTCCCCCTTTCCCAGGACCTCCTCCTCACCCTCTCCCAGGGCGCTCTCCCCTACTCCAGGCCCTTGGCCCCAGGGTTGTGCCCCCTGCCCCCTACCCCCCCCCCGCGGAGCGCTCCCTCTAGCAGAGTGCTCCCTCCAGCGGAGTACTCCCTCCAGCAAAATACTCCCACCAGCAGAGTGCTCCCACCAGCAGAGTGCTCCCCCTAGCAGAGTGCTCCCTCCATCCCCTAACCCCTACAGAGTACTAGCTCAAGCCCCTACCCCCTGGAGAGTGCTCCCTTCGGCCCCACCCCCCCACAGAGTGCTCCTCCTTGGAAGCCTCCAGGCCTCCCCTCTCCTCCCTCCTTGCTGCCTCCGGGACTTGCTGCACCCGGACTTCCTCCTTGGCGCCCCCAGAGCCCCCACGGCCCGTGTGCTAGTCCTGTAGGCAGCTGGCCCCCAGGCACACAGAGAGAAGTGTCCAGCGCGGAAAAAGGGCGCTGGACTTCTGTGTACTCTCCCCCCTCGATGAGAGAGTGGGGCTCAGGACACGCGTGGGCAGCCTGGGGCCTCCAGCACGCCCCATAACGGCTTCTTTGTCAGTGCCATCAGATCTCTGCATCCCTGTGTCCCTCCCTCTCTGCCTCTCAGTAACCGGAACTGTGTTGGTGCGGGTGGCTTGGGTCCCAGTCCCACACCTCAGCTCCTTTGAGCACTGCCAGGAATGAGCCTCAAGCATGGAGCTGGGAGTTTCCCTGTGGTCCTGTGAGCACCTCTAGGAGTACTTTCTGAGTGCATGAGCCAGAAGTAAACCCTGTGCATTGCCAGGTGTGACCCAAAAAGCACTGTAGCACTGTCCTCCTATGTGTGTGTGTGTGTGTGTGTGTGTGTGTGTGTGTGTGTGTGTTTGCTTTTGGGTCACACCTGGCAATGCTCAGGGCTTACTCCTGGCTCTGCACTCAGGAATTACTCCTGGCAGGGCTCCAGGAACCATAATGGGTCTCCAGGGATCGAACCCAGGTCGACTACGTGCAACGCAAACGCCCTCCCCACTGTGCTATCGCTCCAGCCCCAAGGAGATCTTGTTAAAATGCATGTTCTCTTCTTTTCAGTGGAGCCCTTCAGTGTTGCTAAGAGGTTCTCCAGTGAAGGGAGGCAGCTCGTCCCTTGGTCACTCTGGGAATAAGGTCTCACGTCTCAGAGGTGCTGAAAAGTTCTGCCCAGTGTGCCAGCCTACCTGCACAGAATTTTAACCTGTGCACACACATGGGAGGGTGGGGTTGATCAAAATTCCCTGTGGTTGGCCTGGTGGTAGGCTCTGGTTTGCAAATCCCCATCCTTGTCTAAGCTTGCGGTGTTGTGCAGGAGGGTTGAAGGAGTTGCTGATTTGCAGAGGAGCTGGTTACTACAAAAGAATGCACCCTCCTGGGGCTGGATCGATAGCACAGCAGGTAGGGCATTTGCCTTGCATGCAGCAAACCAGGGTTCGGTTCCCAGCATCCCCTGTGGTCCCCTGAGCACCTCCAGGAGTACTTTCTGAATGCATGATCCAGGAGTAACACCTGTGCATTGCCGGGTGTGACCCATAAAGCACTGTAGCACTGTCCTCCTGTTGTTCATTGATTTGCTCAAGCGGGCACCAGTAATGCCTCCGTTTCTGTGAGACTTGTTGTTACTGTTTTTGGCATATCGAATACGCCACGGGGAGCTTGCCAGGCTCTGCTGTGAGGGGCGGGATATTCTCAGTAGCTTGCCAGGCTCTCTGAGAGGGGCGGAGGAACCGAACCCAGGTCGGCCACGTACACAGCAAACGCCCTACCTGCTGGGTTATTGCTCCAGCCCCAAAAGCAAAAAAATAAAAAAGAATGCACCCTCCACCTCCAAGTTCTGCCCAGGCATGCAGACCCAGCTGGCCAAAGGGCTGGTGTGGAAAATTCAGGCCTGGGGACATCAGCGTGAGCATAGTTCGACCGGTGTCTAAAGGGGGTTGAATTTGGTGTTAGATTTCTGGTCATCATGGGTAGTCTCTTTAGGTCAGTATTCATCTCATTTGTTGGTGACTTTGCAGGTAGAAGAGATGGTCTGAAAATCAGGGGTATCGAGAAAGAAAGTTGCTGCATGAGACCACAGGAACTGGGCCGTTATAAGACACCGGCCAGACCGTTTTGTTAAAGTTTGGATTGGTGGGATAATCTAAACTTTCTCAATTCTCTTTCTCTTTCACACATAATCATGTGAAATCTAGACTCAGTTTTCTCTCACACACACACATACACACGTGAAATCTAAGTTCGATTCTCACACATACACACGTGAAATCTAAACCCTCTCAGTTCTCTCTCACACACATTCATACACACTCGTGAAGCACCTGCTATCAAGACATTCCCGTGGACCGTCAACTTCCTCAGCCAGTTGAAATATGAGTGTCACCCTGCAGAGACACAGTTAGCATTGTGCTACTCATTCTGGGACTCTGTGACAGGGGGAGGACTGGGGGGTGGGCTGGAGGCCAGCCCCCCCAATTGGCAGGAAGGCTTCTATGCTCTTGTCGTACCCACTCTGGGGTCACAGACCCCACACCCCGCTCCGGAGTGGGGGATGTTCTCTCCCTTCTGAGAAAGGAAGCTTTGCGTGCATGTCTAAGACAAAGGACACCTGGGATTTCTACAGAGAGGGGGGTCCTGGATGTCCTAAGCTCCGCACCCCGCCCCTGTCCTGGAATATCTCTGCATGGGCTTAGCATTTCGCTGGAGATTCCAGAAAACACCCTGAACCTTCTGAACCTCCCAGGCACAGTCGCTGAGGTGGGGACGGGGCGGGGGGTTGAGAGAAATACAGTTGTTTTCCCACATGCTCACTGGGTCACAGACGCTTGGGCTCCAGGAGAGCTGGGGGCATGAGTCTGATGCTCTCCCCCCGGTGCAGACAGGCCCGAGGCCAGGGGTCACAACTCCAGTCTGGTGCAGGCATGGCCAGAGGATGTGTTCTGAGCGTGTCTCATCCTTAGGGGACTTTGGCAAAAGGGAAAGTCATGTGTCCCAGCGCTATGTCCCAGCCTTGCTCCTTCCCTGCCAATCCTCCCTGAGGGAGTGAGAGGCGTGAGGAACAGAAGCTTCCCCCTGAGAGCTCCTCAGAGTGGATGGGGAGACAGAATGGCCTGCCTGGCACTTGGAGGAGAGCAAGCCACCCCGACTTGAGGCATGGGAGAGAAACTGAGGCCAAGGGAATAGCATGTGCAAAGGCCAGGGGGTCCTTTCATGGGCAGGGAGGGAGGTCCCAAGACCACAGCATTTTTCAGGGATTGACTATGGGCTGAACCCCAAATCTCGAGTTTCTTGTTGGGATGTCGGTTTGTGTCTATGCTGAATTTCTTTGCCTTTTTGGGTCACTCCCAGTGATGCTCTGGGATCACTTCTGGCTCTGCACTTAGGAATTACTCCTGGCGGGGGACCATATGGGATGCCATGGATCAAGCCTGGGTAAACACAATTCAGGGCAAACACCCTCCCTGCTGTGCTATCGCTCCGGCCCTGCACCTTGATTTCTTGAGTGGGGTCAAGATCCCAGCCTCTGGCTCTTTTGGCCCCGACTCTCTCATCTGCTCTGTGTCCTGATTCTCGGCCTTCCCTAGAGTCTCTGCTCCAATCCCGTGCTGCCCTGAGCATCTCTGATTTAGATACATCATGGCGGGAGACCTCCCAGGTCATTGGCACATGAGGCTGGCATCTGCAGTAAACACTGCGGGAAGCCTGTGTGTGTGTGTGTGTGTGTGTGTGTGTGTGTGTGTGTATGTGTCAGGGGGACTCTAGTGACATTTGTGGTCAGTCATTGGCATTAACCCTGTATCCTCGTTGTGCTCCCTGAGCTGTGGCACAGACCCCGAATGATTGTGAGGATTCAGCGGCTATTTCTTACTGCCCCGGCTCTGCTCAGGGAGGGGAGACCCTCCAGGGGCCGGGAGCTAGTCTCTGGGTCTCTGAGGCTGATGGCCTGTCCCCACCGTCCCCAGAGCATTACAAGGTTGGTGGAGTGAATGGGGCAGGCACCCTGCAATTTTGCCTCTGCACAGACGCTTGGGCATGGGGGCACTTTGCCCTGGCTACAGAAGAGCCGAGAAATGGACTTCCTTCTTGGATGCATTACATTTTTCACCGCAGTTTGGGTTTTTTTGTTTTATTTTGGCTAAATGGGTCAGCAAGTGTAGCTCTCCTCCCGGGGAAAAAGACCTGCTGATTTGAGGTCTTACCAACAACTGCAGCTTGGTAAGATGCTGCAGGAAAATGGCCCAGAAGAGCCTCACAAGATTTGCCTGGTGAGGTTCCTTAGGAGGACGTGGAGCTGTGCCAGGTGGGGTCAAGGGTGGCCATCATGGATGACTGTCCAGGGTTGCTGGCTGACATTGCTGGCAGCTGTCCACGGTGCTGAATTCCCGTTGAATCTGCTGCCCCAAGGCTTGGCACCTCTGCCTCTTGCTTGCTCCTTCCTCTTATGGTGACACTTGCATGAAGTTTGTGTTTTCCCCGAAGGGGGAAATACCCTTGACTCATGGTTCACAGTTTACCCAGCAGACATCACGCCCTGTTGTAAGCTCTGGCCTCTTTTAGGGGGCGGAGGCACGGTGGATAGAGTGTTCCCAAGTCAGTAGAAGAATTGCATTCAGTGCTTGCGTTTTGTGCCCTTTGATGGATGCCCCGTTCTGTCAACTGTTGGTGTGGGTAGCTCTCATGAGCCTGGAAAGGCATAGCGGAGGGATGGGCCATGCCTAGCGCCTTCTTTGCCAGGCTTGGAGACTTTGCCTTCCCCTCGGATAGAGACATGCCCCCCGACCCACCAAACAGCCCCCGTTGCTGCGTCCATTGTGTAGGACAAGGAGAAGAGGAAACAATGACAGAGACCTGCTTCTTCTGCATCAGGATGAGGGACAATTGATTCATTCTTCTCCCCTAGGCAGAATCAAGCAAGACCTGGAGGACTGCATAGGGTTTGAGGCTGGGATGATTCTTCGTCTTATCCCAGCCTTCTTGCTCACTGGCCCTGTTGACCTTCGGCAAGCCACTTATTTATTTTTATTCTGAGTCTCCAGTGCCACGTCTGTGCACTGGGGACAATTCCAACCTGTAAACTGCTATGCCTGACAGGCCAGAGAGACTCTGCCACACATACAGCCCAGTGCGTGTCTCGGAGGAGAGGTGTGACACACCCGTTCCTCGACTGAGTAGCTCCTTGTCTCAGTCCATAGCACCTAATCCAGGTGATTTGAATTTCCAAACGCCTGCAGAGCCTTTGGTGAGGCCTAAAAATAGCTGGATTGAATTCTCCTCGGACAGTTAGGTTCCTTCTGTAATTCAGTGTCTCTCTGATTACAGGCCCTGCTAACAGCTCCCAGCTCACCGCCTATGCCCCTCCTGGCTGGCATCTTTAATGCCATTGAGCCTGGCCTAATTACCCCGAGGGGGTGGCAGGGAGGCTGGCCTCCTTCAAACCGAAGAGAACTCTCCCATGTCTGCCTTGAAGTCCTGCCTGGTGGATATTTCCCTCATTTTTTCCCCTTTTGTGATGCCCCAGAACAAAAGGATGAGAGGGCTTCAGAGATCTTTGTAGCTGCCCTGCAGCGTCTCTTGCTCTGCCCCCAGTAAAGAGGGTTGATGGATAGTCCTCTGTTCGCCTCTTGAGAATTATGGCCTGCGCCGCACCCGCCCGGCTGGCCTGGCAAAGCAAAGCTGGCCTGGTCAGAGGATGGGGCAAGTGCTCTTGTGATCCTCAGACTCTGGAGGTGACCCCCAGCCCCAGAGAAGGTTTCCATGAAATCTCCGGGGGGGAGGAGCTAAGCATGCTGTCTCTGGAGCCTCGCATGTCAGAACAGGACAATTTCTGCAGAATGGCCGAGAGATGAGGAAACGAGCCGGGTCCTGTCCTAACCATTCTACATGTGTTGGGGGGCCCAGGGGGGGTAGTAGAATCCCGTTCATCTTGGGACCACTGCCCGAGATCCAGGAGAGCAGCAGGGTGTGTGCGAGGCGACGTGTGTAGCTCATGGCACACTGCCAATAGCGGCACTGGGGGGCCGTGGCGATGGTCACTGCTGTTGTTCCCGGTTCCTCTCCATGGATCCTATACCGCACACCTCCAGGGGGACACATCCTCAGCCTATGGACTGGGGATCTATAATCCCCAAATCCGGCCCCAACTCCATGCTGGATTTCCCTCCCAGACAGAAAAGATTCAAAGACCTGGAACCCTTTAAGTTGGTGTTCCCCTGATGAGGTCAGGTCTTGCTCACATCAAGCCAAGGAGGGGCGCAGCCAGTGGATAGAAGTGGCCTCCAGAGTACTCCCCCAGCCCAGGACCACCCTCCCTCCCTTTCCACCAGACTTGGGGGAGCCCCCTCCCTCCTGATGAATCCATCATTGTCCCCTCAAAAGTTGAATAGGGGGCTGGAGCGACAGCACATCGGGTAGGGCATTTGCCTTGCATGCAGTCAACCCGGTTTGACTCCCAGCATCCCACATGGTCCCCCAAGCACCGCCAGGGGTAACTCCTGAGTGCAGAGCCAGGAGGAACCCCTGTGCATCGCCGGGTGTGACCCAAAAAGCAAAAAAAAAATGTTTAATAGACCGGACAGTAGAAAGACATCCCATCTGGCACGTTAACGGATCTGGGGTCCAGACTTCTCACTCTGTCCTCTCACAGCCCATGCCTCCCACCACAGAGACCCCTCCCTCCCCTCTCCCAACTCAGCCTCAGCTTCCGCCCCACCCTGTGCTGGCCCTTTAAGGCAGCTAATCCCTCACCTGAGTTAGTATTCAGGACCCGGTGCTCTGCCTTCCCTTGTAAGCTGAGGTCAGGGACTCATTAGCAGATGCTTAAATGTCAGAGGGAGCCCAAGCTGGCTGACCTGGGCCCAACACCTCCCTTTGTTTTCCCATCCTTGCCTTCTGCCTCCCCAGGGCCAGGCTGGTGGGGGGGTGGGAAATCCCTGGCAGAGATGCTAGGCTGGGGGCCTCCATGCCCTCCCCCAGTGTAAGAGCAGCGGTTTAGGGAGACAGATGGACAGACAAACCCAAGGAGCTGCATCTCCTTCCACCCCTCACACTGCGGCTCATGAGGCTCATCTCTGGCCTCTGGGGCAGGGCAGCCAATGGGCATGCCCCCCTGTGCATAGAGAGGAAGTTGCCCCAGGTCCAGGTTGGGGCAGGAGGGAGGTGCCAGGGGCACCTTCCTGGGGATGCTGCCCATGTGGCAGGGGACAGCTGTGTCCCAGGAGAAGCTGAGTTGAACAGAGGGCTGGAGCAACAGCACAGCGGGGAGGGCATTTGCATTGCATGCAGCCGACCCGGTTTGATTCCCAGCATCCCACAGGGTCCCCCGAGCACCGCCAGGAGTAACTCCCGAGTGCAAAGCCAAGAGGAACCCCTGTGCATTGCTGGGTGTGACCCAAAAAGAAAACTCATGCTCTGGCATAAGCTCTGGACAGGAGTCGCTTGGCCAGGGCAACTCAGCCTGAGTGGCTGGTGCAGGGACGAGCTCAGCTTCCGCTGTAGGGCCCAGCTGTATGGCCACTACCGGAGCCCCTGGCTGGGCCCCCAGCCTCGGGTCCCACCAGAAGGAGCCTGAGAGAGACCCCCCCCCCAGAGAGCACAGACCGTGGCCATGGAGGACTCCCTGAGAGGTCCTGAGCTGGGGCTGCAAGTATCCCGACAACTGTGCCCTCTCTCCACCTACCACACATCCTTGGGGAGCGTCGAAAGCCCTCGTGCTCAGCTCCGGGCGAGGGGGCCCATGGTTTCACCCTCCTGGGGAGACACCCCGCTGGCCGGGCCTCCGGCAGAAGCCCCAGTACCCGCTCTCCTTCTGTGCCTGCCAAGGCTTTGTAGGCAGCAAAGGAATCAGAGATGCAGAACCAGGTGCTGGCTCTGGGGGGCTGTGGAGAAGTACCCGGCCTGCAGGGTAGGTGAGGGTCACAGGGGACCCCTCCCTTCTGCTGCATGGTTGCCAGGCAACCCAGAGAGAGAGCCCCAACCTGCCGCCCTCCCTCTCCCACCCCATCCCCCCATTCGGTTTGCTGGCCATAAGAGGCATGGGAGGACACAAAGATGCCTGCGGGTGCTCTCAGGCTCACCCCTGACAGTGCTCAGCAACCAGAGGCCATGCCAGTATTGAGTCCAGGCCGGCTGCATGCAGGACAAGTGCTTAGCCACTGTGCTATCTCTTGGGACCCATACTTTAAATTTGTTAAACGTGTCTTCATTACAGAAAAGCATATGCAGCTATGCAAAGAATTCAAAAAACCTTACCAAGAGATGGAAATGGAAGTAGAGTCACATTCTATGCCTAAAATGTTCATTTCCATCCAACGGCCGGTCACGGTCCCTCAGTATTTAAAAGTCAGAAGTCAAAGTTACCACATAATTCTGTCTGTCAGAGTTCTACGAACAGAACCAGAAGAATAGATGGATATGTGTATGAGTCTATCATTATGATTATTGCCGTAGAATAAGAGTGATATAATCATCGTGTTAGTGTAATTCTAGGTATTGCTAGTGCATTAGTAGATTTATTGAAGGGTTGGTTTCTGCCTCATTGACAAGCTGAATGACACCCAGGGGACCCACCATAATCTGGGAATCCAAGCAGGAGGTAACTCCGTGGTTTGGAGGCATTTCCTTCATTTCTGGGTGTACTTCAGGCCTTGCTTCAACTAATTGGACAAGGCGCACCCAGATTTTTGAGGGAAATCTCTGTGTCAGTAAAACGTGTCAACGTCAATCTCCAGACTTTTGTTTTATTTTGGGTCACACCTGGGGATCCTCAGGGGTTCCTCCTAGCTCTGCACTCACGAGTCACTCCTGGCGGTACCCAGGGGCCATATGGGATGCTGGGATTGAACCCAGCATGCAATCAGCCAGTGCCCTAACCACCGTACTATCTCTCCTGCCCCAATCCCCAAACGTTTAAGGCAATCCCAAGAACAAGTTTTGTCCAAATTGGGGTGCCTACACCGTGTCAGGCGGCCCCAAGATCAACCATGGCTCTTGCTCCTCCGAGAGCCCACCAGGGCCCCCATCTGCCCACAATGCTTGCGAGATTGGTGCTGAGAGATCCTCTTGGCCAAGCTGACATTTTCCAACACACGGAGTTTGATGTTCTCAGTTCTCAGTGGGCATGTACCTTGCATTCGCCTTTGTCTCTGGACTAAGCTTGAACATCATTTTTTTAGCCGGGAGCTTCCCAAGCAGTTCTCTGGACCGGACCCAGGGGGCAACCTGGCAGTGGTAGCTGTGACCCTGGATCACAGCTCAGGGGTCTCCCGAGCCACACCGGGCAGTGTTCAGGGCTGGCGCCGGGGACAGAGGCAGAGTCCAAGCATCCCTAAGCCTGGTGCCGTGTCCCCAGCACCCAGCACCCCTGTTCCTGATGCACAGACTCCTCCAAGCTCCCATTCTACTCCCAGCTCACCCAGTGCTTTGTTGCCGGCCCCTCTGTTATACTACAGTAATAATAATTAATAATAATAATACAGTAAATGTAAATAAGGCTGCGGTTAGCATACATATCCTGGGCCAGACCTCTTCCCTTCATGTAGGGTCACTCTGGGTGCAGTTCACACCGTCCAGGTTGAGAGGGGGAGCAGCCCTGGCTCATCATTCCCCATTCCCCAGTGCCCTCCTTGCCCCGCAGAGCCTGTGAAACACAGTTTCCCTGAGCTGCTGATGGGGCTGCTTGAGTGGGGAGAAAGCAGGAGTGGCCTTCAGACTGTCCCATGCAGCCCAGAGGGTCCCGGCATGCTGTTTCCCCTGCTCACACCTTTGCTTCCCCATGCCTGCCCCCAAATGTGCAGCCTTCTGGTAAGGGTGTGACGCGTGTCCCGAGCTGTGACACCAAGCAAGATCCAGAAAAGGAGACACGAAGGCCGGGCAGGGGGGTCAGAGGCCTGGGGTGCTGGCGGCCAGGCCGGGGTTGGGTTCCCAGTAGCCTCCCTCTTGGCTAACAGGGTGGCCCCGGGCAGGGTTTTGGCCGCCTCAGACCTTCGGCTTCCCCCCCACTCCATCTGACGCCCCGTTCGTTTCCTCTCTGGCTCTCCAGACGGAAGCGCCGTCTTTCGAGGCTGCTTCCGCAGGCCTGAAAACCTGTCCCTGGCCTTGCCCGTGACCGTGGCCATGCTCAACATGTCCGTGGACAAGTGTGTTGACCTCTGCACCGAGAAGGTGAGCCTGGGGCCCCATTTCAGGAGCTTGGGGAGGGGTGTGGGCCCCCATGCCTGGCTGGAAGAAGGGGCATTCCTGTGACCTGTGATGGGGGAGCACATCTCGGGGGGCTCTCCCAGCAGTGCCAGCTTGAGTAGACCTCGGCATTGGTCATTCTCCAGGGAGGTCTTTTCCCGAGGAGGGGTGCTGAATGCTCACATTGGGGACGCATGTAAACAGGCCTGGGCAGCTGATGCCTCTGGCACGGTTGCCCATCCCAGCCCGTGGTGGGCAGGAGGGTCCCGTCCTAGCAGTGCAACATCTAGGCCTGAGGGCACCAGGGAGCAGGTGGCCTGGATGCTCTTGGGGCCTTCCTCGGCCGAGGCACTGGATGGCAGATACTGCTGGGATCAGCGGCCTGATCAACTCCATGAGTTCCAAAGCTCAGCACCAAATCATCAAGACCTTGCCTTGCAACTCCATGGCCCTTTCCTTCCCCTTTAAATGTAGAAGGACTCTCGGGGTCCAGGAAACTCGAACAGGGCCAGAGCAATAGTAAAGGAGGCAGCTGGGATGGAGAAGAGACCACTACGTAAATGATGCTTTGGAGGGCTTGTTCGGGACGGGAGATGCGTGCTGAAAGTAGACTATGGACCAAACATGATGGCTGCTTAGTACCTGTATTGCAAACCATAACACCCAAAAGGAGAGAGAGTAAGAGGGAATGTGCCAGCCACAGAGGTGGGGGGCGTGAGAAGGGGTGGGGGTGGTGGGAGGGACCCTGGGAAGATTGGTGGTAGAAAATGGGCACTGGTGGAGGGATGGGTATTTGATCATTGTATGACTGCAGTGTAATCACGGAAGTCTGTAAGCCTGTCACTGCATCTCATGGTGAGTCCTTAAAATAAGTGAAAAGTAATAGTAAGGTAGGTAGGCTGCTTGCCATGCATGTAGCTGACCAGGGTTCAATCCCCGGCACCTCGTGTGGTTCCCTGAGGGATGCCAGTAGTGACTCCTGAATGCAGAGCCAGGAGTGACCCCTGAGCATCACCGGGTATAGCCCCTGGTCAGAACGAAATGCCCCCAGTCGGGTCCCAAGTGCTCCTGTGTCTGTGCTCCCATCTTCCGTCAGATGCTGCCGGTCCTCGTCAGTAACTGTTAGAGCCACAGCAGCTGTGCGGCCGGGCCCTGGGCCATGGATCAGGGGGCTTGGCTAGTTAGGGGTTCCCGGAAGCAGCTGCTTCCGGCAGCATCCAGGGCTGTGGCCTGGAGCCGATGGCCATGGGCGGCTCCTCCCAGCTCCCACCCTGCCCACTTCCTCGAAGGCTGTTCCCGGGGCAGACTGGGTGGGGCTGTTGGCGAGAGCCAACTGAGGCAGTGAGGAGTGGCCGTCCCCAGGGGCCTGGGGTTTCACAGAGGATCAATAATGTGGCTGCAGCTGTCCCTAAAGCGTGAGCCTCCTGCCACTGTCAGACCTCTGGGGTCACCCTCGGGGGTCTACGGGCCTGGGAAAGACAGAAAGACGCCACCATGATCATTTTCACCCCTCCAGGAGGGAGAAACCAAAGTGTCTTTCCCCTACTCACGCTCCTCCACCAGCCGCCCTTTCACAGGAAAGTTGGGGGGCCCTCAGCACACCCCCCACCCCCGGCACGCTGTCTACTTTCAGTTGAGCTGGGTTGTTTGCTTCCGGTCACATCTGTCTGCAGAACAGAGAGGCTGGGACGTCTGCTCCCTGAGTAGTGCTTGGGGGCGGGGTGGGGGAACGATGCCAGGGTTGCTTTGAAGTGAAAGCTTCTGAAGGCCATTGACTTCAGAGAGATGGATGGGTGGCGAAGGACCAGAGAGCAAGAGAGGCCACAGACAGAGTGACCGAGGTGGTGAGAGTCGTTTGTTGGATTGCGGGGGTGACCGCCTTGTCTATGCGTATCAGGCAGCAGCTGGTACCAGGAGTCTTCTCCCCCGCGAGTTATTTTCTATTTACTTTTAAAGGCACTATTTTAAAATTAGATGCAGGTTCCACCTTTCAGAACAAAGGCCGTTTCTCCCCCCGGCATTGCAGAGCAAATTGCTGACATTCTGCCATCGGCCTTTGTTCCTTGATGATTTCCTACCACACTGTGTTCTTTATCATTTCCGTAAGTATCACATAATATTCACAAGCAAAGCATCAACCCTGGGGCCAGAGAGAATTAAAAGGAGGTGGATGTTTGCCTTGCACAAAGCTGACCCTGGTTGGATCCCCGGCACCCCATGGGGTCCTCCAACTACCGGGAGTGATCCTTGAGGGCAGACCAGGAGTTAAGCTCTGAGCATCAACGGGTATAGCCCAAACCCTTGCCCCCCCCCCCCACCAAACCCATCAACCCTGATCATCTGTGTCTTCATATTCTTGTCAAGTTTTGCCACTTGGAACCTACTTTGCTCTTTGACCAAAAGAACCTACTCAGACCTGGGGGGTCCCTGACACTTTCACTCTGATCAGTTCCTGGGTCTGGCCCTGGCCTGGGTGACCATGTGCCTTGAGAAGATCAACTCTGGTAATTGAGTGCATCCCTGGAGTGATTGTGGTACTTCCGGGGCAGGTGATGGCCATCAGGTATTTATACAGGCCCTGAGAAGGTGTCCATTGTCTGTCTGTCCGTTAAACCTCCATAAAGCTGGGGACACAGGAGAGTCCCAGGGTACCTGCACAGGGGAAGAATTGCCCACCTGGGCCTGATGGATGGAGTTGGGGGAACCTCCAGTTAGGAGAGTGACACAGGACGGGGCTGAAGGAGTTGACGGGGGCTCTGCCCGCAGGGTCGGCAGCCCCAGGTCAGTGCCTATCCTCTCCCTGTCTCTCGCCACCCCCAGGAGTACCCACTGGCGGCCCTGGCGGGCACTGCCTGCCATTGCGGCTTCCCCACCACGCGATTCCCACTGCACGACAGAGAGGACGAGCAGCTCTGTGCCCAGAAGTGCAGCGCCGAGGAGTTTGAGAGCTGCGGCACCCCCCGCTACTTCATCGTCTACCAGACGCAGGTCCAAGGTGAGCCCCGGGCAGGCGGGCAACCCGGCGGGGCTCTGTGACTCTATCCCCCCATCCTCCCCATGGCCTCCATGCAGCACTTTTCACAGTGCAGTGGGGGGTACCTGGTGAGCAGGGGGCACCCGGCCTTTCCCCACACACCACCACATGCACCTGGGTTAGCTGCCACCCGCCCTAGGCCTGGCTTCCTCTTGCTGTAAAATAGGGTTGTCAGCCGTTGACCAGCCTCCAAGGTTCTTCACGATGAGATTCTGTCCCTTTTCCTCTAAGTCCCTGTTCTCTCTTCCTTCCTTCCTTCCTTCCTTCCTTCCTTCCTTCCTTCCATCCATCCTTCCTTCCTTCCTTCCTTTCTCTCAATGATTTATATATTTTTATGTTTTTTCTTTTTGAGTCACACCCAGCGATGCTCAGGGGTTACTCCTGGCTCGACACTCAGGAATTACTCTTAGCAGTGCTCAGGGGACCAGATGGGATGCCGGGGGTCGAACTCGGGTCAGCCACTTGATAGGCAAATGCCCTCTCTGCTGTTCTAGCATTCTGGCCCCCCCTTTCTTTCTTCAGGCCACTCTGTCTCTCTTTCCACTTCCTCTTCCTTTGTCATAGAACCCGCAGGGTCGGCAGCCCCAGGTCAGTGCCTGTCCTCACCCATCTCTCTCCAGTTCTCTCTTCAGCAGCTCCCCGTGTTCAATGATAAAACTGTGGTGGTGATGGTAACTGTGGTGGTATGGTGGTGGTGGTGGTGTTAGTCATGGTGGTGGCAATGGTTGCTAGAGGTGTGATGGTGAGAAGTGATGGTGGTAGTGGAGTTGGTGATGAGGATGTCAGTGATGAGGATCTGGTTGTAGTGATGATGGTGATGGTGGTGGGGACGGTGATGGTGGTGGTGATGGTGGTGATGGTGATGGTGAAGATAGTGATGGTGATGGTGATGTCATGGTGATGGTGATGATGGTGATGGTGGTGATGGTGGTGATGGTGATGGTAATAGTGGTGATGGTGATGGTGGCAGTGATGGTGGTGATGGTGATGGTGGTGATGGTGATGGTGATGGTGGTGGTAATGGTGGTGATGGTGTTGATGGTGATGGTGGCAGTGATGGTGGTGATGGTAGTGATAGAGGTAGAGGCTCAATGATAAGATTTCTCCGGAACTTCCTTTGTGCCCCTGAGGGTTAAACCCTTCCTCTGCATCTTAGCCCTCAGTGCCCTCATCTCTTCCCTAAGGTGGGAGCCAGTCCCGGCCCCTTTCTAGGAAGGACGTGGAGACTCAGAGTGAGGGGCTTGCCCAAGGTCACAGCATTCATAACACAGCTAGACTAAAACACTCTCTGGGTGAGCAGGGTGGCATTGAGGAAGGGGCCAAGGAGACCCCTAAAAGATGAGCCCAGTGTCTACCCATATGTCACCTGATGAGATGTGTGTCCTCTGCCAGGCTTCGTCACACTGAGCACAGCCCCAGAATGACCCTCTGATCAGGCCAGCCCTGTGCCCGCTACAGCCAGGACACTGGAGCCCCCACGTGCTGGGGCCTGGCCAGTGACCCACCAGAGCACTTTCCTTTCGGCGTTCTGACTCCCAGCCCCTGTTAGAAATCTCTGATCACAGCCCAGAGAACACCTCATGCCCCCATCCAAACCTGGAGAACCAGCAAAACCCTTTTGGCCTCACCCATCCCCTCAGTTCCAGCTCGGGAGGCCAGGCACTGCCCAAGCACAGCAGGAGAAGGGAGCTGCCCCCAGCCTGCTCCCCCCAGCCCAGGGCAAGGGTGGCACCTTCCTGATGCTCAAAAGTGTTGCCAGGGTCAACGGCAGCTCCACGCAAAGCTGCCCCCCCCCCGTTATGTCCAATGCAGGGTGGTCCATGAGCCCCAGACCCCCACTTGGCTCTGCCAAGGCCCGCTCTGGGTTTGCTGCCCACGCCAGTGAGGCTGGGTGGGCATCTGTGGGTTTCTAGGACCTGTGGGTTACTCTGTGCTCAGCTGCGTGGCCCCAGCCTGGGGGGACATCACAGACCGATCAACTTCCCCTGGGGAAGGTGGACGGCCAGGATGGGGTACAAGTGGGAGCCTTTTCCGTAAAGAGCTTCCCTGGGCCTCTCGGTCCCACGTGCCAGGGAGGCTGTGGAGATGCTCAGTTTAATCAGTCGCCCGGAGGCTGCCCTTGGGGGTGCCACTTCTGAGCACCTCCAGCCTGCAGGGCCCCAGTGTTCCCGTTTGCAGGTGCCTGCTGAACCCTGGGGCCTTTCCAGCTGGGCAAGCTCAGCCCCCTAAAGTCCAGTGGCACCTGTGCTGTGACCACTGCCAACTTCCAACTGGCACGGAGAGGCCTGGTCACTGGGCCAAGTCACAGCACTGGCCGGTGGCAGTGGGGGGATTAGACTGAAGCCACTGAGCCCCGAGCCTCTAGCCCCAGCTGCAGCATCTTGCCAGACTTTCCCGGCTCTGGCCACGTGCTCTTCTAAGTCATTTCTGTGCCCCGATGAGCAGCCGTGGGGGCTGAGGCTTGGAGAGGGGAAGAGCCGGGTGCTGGGTGGCACAGCCAAGACGCCGACCAGCCTGATGGGGCCCCAGAACTCTGTCTGGCTCCAGAGCTCCAGACGACTCCACCTTCAGCATCTGCGTGGACTTTCGAAGCTTAAGAACCAAATGGGAGGGGCTGGAGGGATGGCACAGTGGAGAGGGCGTTTGCCTTGCACACAGCTGACCGGGATTCAATCCCCGGCATCCCATAGGGTCCCCCGAGCACTGCCAGGAGTAATTCCTGAGTGCAGAGCCAGGAGTAAGCTCTGAGCGTTGCCAGGTGTGGCTCAAAAAGCAAAAACAAAAGCAAAAATGAACCAAACAGGAGTTGGAGAGATTCTGCTTGTGGGGCCGGGAGCAGGCAGAACATGGGGAGCCCCAGGCTCGGTTCCTGGTACCTCACGGTCCTCCAAGCACTGCCGGGAGTGGCCCACTGAGCACAGAACCAGGAGTAATGCTTATGCACCACCAGGCAGTGATTCCCAAGTGACGTACAGGAGCTAAAGAAACTTCCTTTGATGTGATAAACGCATCAGTCTTCCCAGAGTGGGTTTGAGCCCCCAGACAGTGTTTGGAGAGTTTGTTTCCAGGGAAATCAAGAGGCCACATTCTCCTTCCTTTCCTCCCAACATTTCATTATTAAGAAGAAAAAAAAAAAGCTCCTGGAAAAAGAAAATGGAATGATTCAAACTGGAGCCAGCACTGTCTTGCTTTTTTTAGTGTTCTGATCTAGAGAAAAGCATCAGGGGTCGGGGGAGGTGTGAGAAAGCAGCTTGCTGTGCCAGGGGAAACTGAGGCTGGGGAGAGGGCTGGTCCTTCCCTTTCACCTGTGGTGGAACCCTTCAGTCAGCCTGGGGTGGCTTGGGGACAGGGTAGTTGTTCCTGTTTTATAAATGGGGTGACTAGGGGCTGGAGCGATAGCACAGTGGGTAGGGCATTTGCCTTGCACACGGCTGACCCGGGTTCGATTCCCAGCATCCCATATGGTC
>JAOXYA010000018.1:6234-19725 GCA_028565675.1 Sorex palustris | reverse complement strand
CCCCCCGCCACCCCCTCTGGTGCTGGCTGGATGCTGCATCCGGTAAAATTGAAAATTGGTGTGTGTGTTGAGTGTGTGTGTGTGTGGGGGGGGGGGGGGCGCTCGCTTTTGCATTTGTTCCCTTAAAGAAGGGGGATGCCTAAGAGGGCACTGAGGAATTTCTTTCTACAGCAGGGACAGGGAGAGGCAGGCCGAGCATGTCTTGGGGTCTCTGCTCCACGACAACCCCACATGAACGGCGTTCTCTCTGCAGCAAGCCTACCTTGAAATTCGGGTTCTTGCTCTTGTCCACACAGGGGGAGACGAACATCGGCCTCCCTTCGACGTGCTTCCGGTCCAAGCTGAGCGCCTGCAGGGCCGCCCGCTCCTCCCGGAACTCCACATAGCAGTAGCCCCGGAAGTCGCCCCGGTTGCTGAAGATGGGGCGGATCTCCGCCACCTCCCCGCAGGCCTCGAAGAGCGGCCGGAGCTTGGCCTCCGGCTCCCCCATGCTGTAGGGCAGGTTGCTGACGAAGACGGTGATGCTGTCCTTGCTGCTGTCGTGGGCCACCTTGGGCAAGTCCCTCTTCTGCTTCGGGGGGGTGTCGGCGTCCGCAGGGCCGCTCCGCCCAAAGAGCCCCGTCTCCGCCTCGAGGTCCTGGGCCGCCTCGGCGGCGGGGGAGACGCTGTTCTCGACCCTCCTGCGCTTGCTCGGCTGCTCTGCGGGTCGTCGGGAGAGGGACAAGATGAGTGAGGGACACCTCCGGGAAAGGAGCCTCCCCGCCTCCCACCGCCCACCGCCCACCACAGCAACAGCGTCTCCAGCCACAGGCAGCAGCTCCAGGGCTTGTCCCCAAAGCCCAGGCAGGTTGGGGCTGGGCAACGCAGGATCCGGGGACACTCAGGAGAGCACCACGAAGGGCCCGTGATCCCTAAGCAAGTCCCTGACACCCGCTGTCCCTCGAGAGTGAACACAGCCCTCTGCTCCCACTGGTCACTGCTAAAAGTCAGCAACTGGCGGGGCCGCCTCTCCCCGCGGCTGTCGGACGAAGCCGGACCGTCCCTTCCAGTGTCCCTGAGCTGGCCGTGCTCACACTGTTCCCCCCCACGAACTGCCATCGCCAACGTGGCCTCGCTCTCCTCGACTCCCGGGCGAGGCCCACAGTCCTTGCCCGGGAACCTGTCTGGTCTCTGGGATCCATCCACACCCGTCCATCCACCGCTGTCAAGTGCCACGTCGACCCTAACGGAGTCCTGAACGGCGGCGGGCCACCTGCCGTCATTTCTGAGGGCCCCGGAAAGGGGTCAAGTCCAGGAAAGTCTTCTGAGCGATGGCCCCATGACCGCTTCCCTCTAGTGGACAACTGGGTGCTAGCAAAGCGAGTTCCAGGAGCCTTGAAACTCTCCGCAACTGACCACTGAAATACACCCGCGCCCCTCGACCCAGCCCCGAAGTCCAGGGGGCACAGAAACACTGGGGACAAGATCGCTGGTGCCAGGCGAGAAGGCGGGTGGCAGGGTGGTGGCGCTGCCCCTGGGGAGCCTCGGGAACCCCCAGGCGGTCCTCAGTCCGCCAGGGCTCTGGGCTGAAGCCAGGCCTGGGGCTGCCCCGCGCTGGCTTCTCTCCCAGGCCGGAGGGAGGGACTCTGGACTTCCCCGCCCACTGTCTGCGACCACTCTGGAAAGCGCTACCTTCTTCGTCATCGCCCCACTCTTTCTCGTCGTCCTCCTCCGCTTTCCGTTTGTCTCCACCTCTGGTCTTTTTCTTCTTCTTCAACAATTTCTTCTCGGCCCGAGTCCGCTTCCGCTGCTCCGCCTTTTCTTCTTCTTGCTGGGCCAGGGCCGCTTCCTTCTCGGCAGCCTGGAAAATCGCAGGGGGACAGTGATGGTCACCCGGGGCAGGAGTCCAGAAATGGACGGTTCGTGATGGGGCGAGAGCAGCGGAGGAGTAAGGGAGGGAAACACGCGACTCAGCGAGACGCAAAGAGAGTGAGCGAGAGGAGACGCCGCGTGCCCGGTTCCTCCCCGCGGGGTTCGCTCAGGCTTCCCGGGGAGCCAAGGACGAACCAAGACCAAGAGCACAGTCTGGGCCCAGCCGGAGCCCAGTGCTGCAGCCGCTGCCTAGGTGAGGCTCTGGGTTTGACAACCAGCACAACCACCGAAAAGCAACTATAATGCTACAGGAGCCTTTACAGAAAGGGCTCAAGCCATTTCAATACTCTGTTCCTCTTAAAGAAAAAAAAAAAATAGTTTTAATCTGCAAGTCTACGCCCCGCATGAGTCGGAGGGTGTTCATGGTTCAACCATCAGGATGAGGCTCCTTTAGACTCTCGTCTACTGGATCGATTCTGGAGTCCCAGTTCCTCCCAAAGCACATTTATCTTTCAAGCTAAAGTTTTAAGTCAATCTAAAACTTACACGAGGCTGGATTAAATACTGATGTAAATATTTCATCGTTAACTTCGATTAAAGGCACTTAAAGATGATCTCAAAGGCTTTGACAAGAAATATTCCTAATGCACTGCCAAGATAAACAGCAATTCAAAGGACTTTCTTTTTCTGTGTGTGTGTGTGCGCGCGCGCGTGCGCGTGTGCATGCATTTATGTGTGAGCGCACGCTAAGGACTGGACCCAGGTCCTCATACTTCGAGGAAGAGCACTCTCCTGGTGCATCCTCCGCCAGTTCCAAACGCCTTAAAGAAATGCGTCCTTACCTTCAGTCTCTGCTCGTTCACACGAGCTAACCGAGTTTCTGTTTTCTGGACAGCTACATCCCAATCTTCTAAAGTTCCTTCAAACAAATAGAAACAGAAACAAAACTTTCATTTTCCAGGTTCTTTGAAAGATATAACAACATAACACACTAATTTTTACCCACTGTCAGGAGGGATTCTCCCATCAGTCACTGAGAATTGGGGCATAAACTCCCCTTCTTTGGGATTTATGTGTGCATGCTCGAAGTTTCAGAACTCAAAGTTCATTCAGGCGTATTGAAAGCATCCCTTCCTCTTTCAGAAAAAGATCAGAAAGGCAGAATATATAAATCATATTCATGCTTTCTTCAGGGCAAGTATTTTAAATAGTCTTAATGTAAGACGTTTATTACTCAGACTGAAGTACTTTAAAAGAAGTTCCACAAAATGATCACGGGGTGTTTGTTCAGGCCGGAGAGGCAATACAATCGGTAGGACAATTGCATGAAGCTGCCCAGGTTCGATCCCCAGAAGCCCAAAAGGTCCCCTGCAGCCTGCCCGGAGTGACCAAGGGGCACCACCAGGTGTGGACCAAAATGTTCCAAAGAGGTGCCCCGAAATGTCCGTACCACCAAATACCCAGGGGTCAATCCCCTGTCGTCCACCAGAGTGTGTCAAGTGACATTCCACAGGGGCCGCAGGCGGCAGGAGCACAGCACGCAAGCTGTCTGCCCTCCGTGGCCTGTGCCAGGGCATGGGGTCCGAGCTGGAGCAAGGCTGACTCCAGAAACGTTAACAGTGCGAGGACACTCTCAGTTGTGTCAGGTCACAGGGGAGCCAAGTACTCCTGACTGGACACTGCTGACGGGCCCTGCCACGAAAAACGCTGAGAGTGCCCCAGGCCAGAGCCACGTGGCGCGCTTCCCGCAGGGAGTCAGAGGCGCCCGTCTCGGAACATGGGCGCCAGGACAGGGCGGGCACTCACCTTCTGTGCGCTCCAGGCTGAGCAGCACCTCGCAGACGTGCTCCGGGTAGTCGCTGGTGCACTGCACGGCCCGGTGCAGGGCCTTCCTGCAGTGCTGCGTGTCGCCGTGGGCCCTGGGGCAGAAGAGGACGGTTGCTGCCTCCAGCACACGAGGGGTCGCGAGGGACAGGCACGCACGCAGCCCCTCATGAGCAGAGGCTGGGGGGGCTGCAGTGCTCTGCGCCTCACACTGACAGTGCAGGAGGGGGAGCCAAGCTCTCCGTGTTACCTTCGAAGTCCCCAAAGTCACCCTCCCCCAGGGGAGAGTCACTGAACCAGGGACAGCCAAGGGTCAGACCTGGAGGTAAGATTTTTTTACCGCACTGCCAGAGAAAGACGCACTGCTGACCTCAACAGTTATAAGACACTAATCTGTGAATCACCACCATGAAACAGTACGTTCTCACGGCTGAGAACATTTATGGATACACAAAGACAGCACATATATAAATACACACACACATATACACGTGTCTATATGTATGTACATATGTGTGTATGTATATACATGCGTATTAGGATGTCAGGAAGCTCTGTGGTGGCAACTTTTTAAGTTAAGGCTTCGCGGGAGAGGACAGGAGTTGAGGCCTGACCAGAGTTAACTGCCTGACAGGCAGCTGGCCCTGGTTCCCACGTGTGGTTCCTCTGAGCACCACAGAGAATGATTCTTCAGCAGGGTCCCGAGTGCCACTGGGTGTGACCCAACTCTGGGTCCCGCCCCCCCACCCAAAAAAAACAATCCATGGGCCAGGGAGAACACACAAGTGCTAAGGCACTTTGCTTGGGTGCAGCCAACCCCCGTTTAGTTCTGGCAACACAGATGGACCTGAGCATCGCTAGGGGTAAACCCAGAGCAGCACCAGGGTCACCCACCCCCTGCCAAGAAACGGGCTGCGTGCCGCTGAGGGTCTCCGGGACCCTTTCAGGGGAGCAAAACTCCTTTCCTAACAGCTCAGTTACAATTCCCAACAGCAGGGAGGTGCTGGAGTTCCCCCCAGTGTGGCCAGCGAACACTGGAGCAGGCTCTCACCCAAGGGTGTGGCCTTTCATTTCTCCTGGGCCCACAGGCTCCCACCTCAAGCACCTCTCCGCAGTCACGCGCCCACACACACACACACACACACACACACACACACACGCACGCATGCACGCATGGCTGCCACCTGACTGAACCGGCTGCAAGGTGAACTAGGGACTCTTCCCCTGAACACTGTTTCTCTGGAACATGACTCACTGACACTCGCAAGAACAGCTGTGCTTAAAACATGGACACTAGGGGCCGGAGAGATAGCACAGCGGGGAGGGTGTTTGCCTTGCACGTGGCCGACCCGGGTTTGATTCCCAGCATCCCATACGGTCACCCAGCACCGCCAGGAGTAATTCCTGAGTGCATGAGCCAGGAGGAACCCCTGTGCATCACCGGGTGTGAACCAAAAAAGCGAAAGGAAGGAAGGAAGGAAGGAAGGAAGAAAGGAAGGAAGGAAGGAAGGAAGGAAGGAAGGAAGGAAGGAAGACATGGACACTAGAACTGCCTTTCTCTTTTTAAAAAAACAGGGTCAAAGAAGCCCCAAAGACCACGCCCCAGCCATCATGCTCTTTTGTATTTCATACTCTTACATACAAAGGGGTTGGGAAAGAGAGCCCCCAGATGACAGCGCACAGCCCAAACACGGCCACGAGCCAGAGTACAGGGAGGAAGGGCAGCAGGGCAGGAGGGCCCAGGCTCCGACCGCCCCCGGCCCCGGCGGCCCAGCGGGAGGAAGGAACAGGGAGCGGGTGACAAGGGCACTGGCGTGGTGACGCGCCCCCCCTCCCCAGGGGCGTTACCTTTCCAGGTTGTAGTACTCGAGCCACATGTTGGCGAACTTGGCGTTTCCTTTGGTCATGATGCTGTCCCAGAGTTCCCGAGCCTTCTGCATGTTGTTGCACAGCCGAGCCTACGGTCAGGAACGGGCATGACCTTCCGGCCTCAGCACCCGACCCCGACACACTGCAAACAGATGGGCCTTCAGAGCCCCGGGATGAGCCGCACCAAGCCCGCCGCAGCCCCCGGCACTCTCCCCGCCCCTGCAGGGGCACGGACTGCTGGAGAAGACAAAGGGGGGGCCCATGCAGCCCTGCATCTGGGCTAGCCGCTGACTTCTGAGTTTTATTAAGCCCAACTGCCGGGACTGAACCAGAGACAGTCCGGGAGCAAACGCCAGCCCCGTCAATGACAACAGGACTCAGGAGGTGGTCTGACCCAAGCCTCGTGTCCTCTTTGAAAGGGTCAAGAGCAAACATCCCATCCGGAAAATACCAACAGAATGTCTCTTCAAATGGACACCGCTATCCCCACCCCTGCCCCGAACAAACAAGATAAGAATTCTTCTATGGGTCGATCAGGTAGTTTCCTGCCTTCCTCACCTTGGGACTCCGGGTCCCAAACAACAGTCAGCTGCTCACACCCTCTACCTATCCGGATATCCAACTGGCACAGAGACCACATGCCCTCAGCACCGGCCAAAGCACCAGGCTGGCAGCACCGGCCCAGGGAGGAGAAAAGGCGAAGTCCTGGCATTGTGACACCCTGCCCAGGGGCCTGGCACTCCGCTTGGGTGGAAACGGCCCTTCGAGGGCTCAAGAGGCGGTTCAGCAGGTAAGGGGCTTGCTCTGGGCACAGCCAACCCGGGTTTGATCCCTGGCGCCCCTGTAAGGTGTCCCCAGCCCTGCCAAGAGTGAGCCCCAAGAGCAGGGTCAGGAGTTAGCCCTGGGCACTGCTGGGTGTGGCCCCAAAACAAACAGAGAACAAGGACATCCGGCTAAGTTAACTGAGAAGAATCCCGGAAGGAGCCCCGACTATCACGTGCCTGTCAAAACCATTTACCGGCCACGGACAGTGGCTCAGCGGCAGAGCACGAGCTTCTGCACGTATGTGACTCCGCGTTTCAATCCCCACCGGAAAAACAACCAAGAACATTTACCTCAATCCGAGCCCAGTTCTGCATGATCATACAGCTGGGATCCCCACTCTCGTTGAAACCTTGAAGAACGGAACGATCCAGGTCAGAGAGGTGCCAGACCCGCCGGGACGGGAGCCGCGTGGGGGACGGGGGCTGCACTTACGTTCCTCCACCTCCTGCTTCAGGTAGTCCAGGGCGCGGGCAAACGCAGACCTCAACTCTTCCAGCTCTTTACTCGAGTCTGTCAGAAAGCGCGAGAACGGGGACGGGTCACGATCCCGTTCCGATTTGAATCCCACACCCAAACTCCTGGGAACGCTTTCTCTGTCTGCAAGCACAGAACTAAAATGGCCTCCCCTGCCCTCAGCACACGGTGAAGGAGCAACACAGACAGCAGGGTGCAGGGTTCACTCAAAGAGGCGAACCCGGGAGCGAGTGATCGGGAGGGTTCACTGCTGGTATCTGAGTCTGAGGGGGGCGGGGGGTGGCCCTGCAAAGATTCAAACCTTAAACACAACAGTCACCTAAAGAAACACACACACACACACACACACACACACACACACACACACACACACACAGGAGACTGGCGCCAAAGAGAACGGGAAGCTCCCACTGGCTTCCTGAAGAGCCTGGCCAACTTGAGACTCAAACAGCTGCACGCTCTGAGGGACAGTTCTAGACGAAGGACGGCTCTCCATCGCTGACCCCACCAGGACGCAGCCGGGCACCAGCTACCTCACCCAAAGAGCCACTAAGAAACTCCCACTCGGAGGGGCCCCGGGCACTGGCACACCTTGTTTGAAATCCACTCTTCTCCTCAGATAGTCCAGGTAGGTCTGCCAGATCTCCACGTAGTCCGTGGCCTGGATGAAGCCAGCGCTCAGAGCTTTCTCAAAGGTCCCTGGAGTTGAAGAAAAAGCCGAGATTCGCAGCTAAGGAAGCTAGCGTAGACTGCTGGAATGTTACTTAAAAGACCTCTGATGACAAGCTGTCTTGTGATTTTAAAAAGCCCGACAATAAAAGTCGCAGGTCAATTAAGCTCGAAGAAAAACATTTCTCCTCCTCGGGAAATCGCAATGCACGCAAGGTGCTGAGAGGCTCCCCGAGGGACGGAGGGCTCCGGTGCTCGCCCTGGCATGGCTGGCAGGAGCTAGGCCCCCAGCACTGCTCAGCTTCCCAGAGCACCAAGAGCAAAGCCCCAAGCATGGCCAGGTGTGGCCCCCGAACAATCACAAAAGCTCTAACAAGTCAAAAGGACCTCCCAGAGGGCCAGAGAGATAGGAGAACAGGCAAGGAGCTCACCCTGCACACGCTGGTTTTATTCCAGGCACCCCAGAGAGTCCCCTGAGTACCACCAGGAATGATCCCTGAGCACTGCCAGTGTGGCCCCCCAAAAATCAAACGTCCAAGCCACCTATCTCCCACAGAGAAATTCTTTTTTAGTCATCAGTTCTCAATATTTCAAAGCACCCTCACAGCATGGACTTCATAACGATTTTGTTACTGCTGCGTTGGGGGTGGTAAGGGTGGCTGGCGTCCCCTGGCTCTGTACTCAGGGGTCACTCCTGGAAGCGCTCAGCGACTAGACGTGGTGACAAAGAGCCCAACGGAGGATGACGGCTTGCGGGTAAGGGCCTTAGCCCCTCACTGTCCCGCCTGTGTCTGTTACAGCTCTAACTTGAACCCAGAGACACAGCACGTCCCGCAAAACCATCCGCACCAGAAATCACCCGGTGATCGACTTCATGCCTCTCCATGGCCAGGAGGTAGCGGCTCCACAGGGAGACCGTCCACGGGCAGTTTCTCACGGCTCGGCTGTGCGCGGACAGAACCAGCTCCTTGACTTTCAGCTGCCGATCCTGGGAGAAGGAGTCGAACCTCAGGCAAAGACGCCAGCGAGACAGACCCCGCCGAGAGCCCCCCTGGGTCTGTTACACGCACACACGGGCTGGAACGGCCACCCGTGAAACGGGAGTGGCTGCTTGGTTTCTTCCAATCAGCACAGAGGCGCACGGGAGGGAGCACCGGGCAGAAGGCCCGGCGCTGCAGACACTGTTGACGCCGCCACGCAGGCCGGGAGTGCGCCGCTCACCCGCCTCCATCCGCACAGCCCCAGTTCCCCGAAATGTAAGGCTCAAGGGAAAACCGCTGCGATGGTCCCAGGAGTCAAACTGGTAACAGATTAACTTCTTAAAACTCAAGGAGACAGGACGTGGCTCTGTGGCGACAAGGTCAGACCTGGGGCCCCCTGGGCGCCACCAGCAGTGGCCCTCGCCCCCCATCGCCTGAAGCGGTCCCCACAGCAACCACAACAACAAACCCAGTGAAATGACGCAAAAGCGCAGGGTACTGTGTGTGACACAACACCCCTGCAGCAGACAAACACTGGAACCGCTGTGAACCGATGTAAGACCGGTAACAAAAGACCACAGAGAAAGTTACACCCCTCCAAACATAACAGTAACCCAAGCAACGGGAGAACTGGCAGAGGAGCTGAACGGGAGATAAAAGGAAGGCGAGAGCGGCGGGGGAGCCTGACCCAGAGAGCAGGAGCAGAGCGGCGCGGCGTCTTACTAGGTACTGACTGTAGCGGATCCATAAGTCGGGCACCAGGCAGTTCTCCACCAGCGCGCGCTCGAAGATCAGCTGGATGCGAGCAGGGTCGCCGGTTTTCATCTCAAAGTCGATGTACGCTTGGTACTCGGCCAGCCGGGGTGCTTCTGCACTCAACTGGGACAGAGGAAAAGTGCACTGAGGTTGAGATCAGCTACTTGATGCTGTCAGGAAGCACAAGACATCTCAGAAGGAAAGGAGGTCGGGGCGAGGCCGGCGACCCTCAGAACCCGCCTCGCCCACAGACCCTGACACCGGGCCGCCTGCAGGTCTGACCCAAGTGCCTCTTGGTGGGAACAGTCACAAAGGGGCTTTTCTCTACACCATTCCCGTCCCATTCCACCTCTTCTATCGCTTTTCTCTAAACCCACTCCCCGTGCGAGGGAATTAAAGCTGGGAACCAACCCGAAACTGAGGGACAAGAGACAAGAGAACCATCTTTGCCAGTGACCACAGGCCATCCCTCCAAAACAGGATTCACTTTCTCGGCCTGAGTGGAGCAAATGTATCCACACAAGAATAATTTGGTGAGGGGCTGGAGCAATAGCACAGGGGGTAGGGAGTTTGCCTTGCACGCGACTGATGTGAGTTCGATCCCCAGCAGCCCACACGGTCCCCCAAACACCGCCAGGGGTAATTCCTGAGTGCAGAGCCAGGAGTAACCCCTGTGCATTGCCGGGTATGACCCGAAAACTAAAACAAAAACAAAAAAAGAATAACAATTCTATGAGCTACCTCAAATTTTTCTTTACAAGTATCAGGTCCTGACAAAGTACAGATGCATGCAGAAGATCAAAAAAGCTATGAGCAAAAAAAGGAAAAACGAAAAGGAAAAGGGAAAAAAAAGCTATGCTGAGGGGCTGGAGTGATAGCACAGCGGGCAGGGCGTTTGCCTTGCACACAGCCGACCGGGGTTCAATTCCCAGCGTCCCACATGGTCCCCCAGCACCGCCAGGGATAATTCCTGAGTGCAGAGCCAGGAGTGACCCCTGTGCATCGCCGGGTGTGACCCAAAAAAGAAAAAATAAAAAGCTATGCGGAATACAAACTCATCCCAATGTCAAGAGCTCTTCTCTTTTTCTATTTTTGTGCCATACCCAGCAATGCTCAGGAGTTACTCCAGGCTCTGCATTCAGGAATCACTCCTGGCGCTGCTCAGTGGACCTACGGGAGGCTGGAGATCAAACCTGGGTCGGCCGTGTGCAAGGCAAGTGCAAGTGCTGTACTGCCTCCCACCGCACTCTCTCTCCAGCCCCACAAAACTCTTTCTTTTTCAACCTTTCTCTGTAGCCACATCACGCCGAGTTTTTCCACAGGGCATATTTATCTCTGCTTTCAATGGCGGCGTCCACTTGCACGTGGAAGGAGGAATGGAGCGGGGACAGCAGGGCGGCAGCGCACTTGCACACAGCGGACCCGGGTTTGATTCCAGGCACCACACACGGTCCCCCGAGCACTGCCAGGAGTGATGGAACCCTAAGCACAGGGCCAGAAGCCAGCCCGGAGCACCGCAGGGTGTGACCCAGTATTAGAAAAGGAAAGGGAAAAGGAGAGGAGAGAGGAGGGGTTTGATCCCAGGTACTGCACACAGTCCCCCAAGCAGGGTCAGGAGTGATCCCTCATGGGGGGAGGGGGGGAGGGAGGGGAAACGAGAGAAAGAAAAAAAATTTAAAAAAGAGCATGGACGCAGCAAGAGCATACATACTGATGAATACACTATAAAATGTACTCAATATTTTAGTAATGGCAAATTAATTACCCACAACAAACTAGTTACCTAGACATACAGCATCAGTCAAAAGCTACAATGCGGCATTCGATCTTTTAAGTCTTTAAAAGTCATCAGCAAACACACAAAAAAGGCAAAAAAAAACAAAAAATCTGCTTAAACAAAGGTTAAGCTTTTGCAGGATTAAGATAGGGGGGCCATAGCGACAATACGAGGATTCAATCCCCAGCTTCCCATCTGGTCTCCTGAGCCCCTCCAGGAGTGATACCTGAGTACAGAGCCAGGAGTCACACCAGGTGTGCAATATACTACCTGGAGGCCAAAACAACAGTAGAGCAGGGAGGGCGCTTGTCTTGCACAGGACCCACCCAGGTTTGACCACTGGGCACCACATGCGGCACCCCGAGGCCCACCAGGCGTGATCACTGAGCACAGAACCAGGAGTACACATGGAGGACCACTGGATGTGGCCCAAGAACAAGGGGAAGGAAAGAGCTCGGAAGCAGCTGAGCTGCACAGCGATGCCCTGGGGCAGGTCACCCGTGTCCCCCTCTCACAGTCAGGGCTGCTGAGGCACAGACGCCGAGTACCAGTCGGAAACCAGGGCTCCTCTTAGAAAGCAGCAGCGCGGGACTCAAACTTCGGGCGGCCGGCCCTCCACGCCTGGGGCGCTGCTTTGCCCAGAGAGAAACTGAAAGAAGCAGAGCCCAGCAGATCTCACCAGACGCAACAGTCACACTGGACACGCGGCAGAGACACGGTAGAACGTCAAACCCAAGAGAGGTCTTAAAATCGGTCACACAAAGTAAGACTTTCCTTCCAAGAGGTGTTGAATGACTCTTTAAATAGCAAAGACAGAAGCCAAAAGATACAGCCAACAGTCCAGAATTCTATCTGGGAGACTTTCAGGGAGACCAAAGTAAAGAGCTTTCTCAAACAAAGATTTAGAAAATCTGTTACCAGCCAAGGTCTCATGCAGAAGATTCTAATCAGTAGAAAGCAACCAGATTACAGAAAAAGTGATTTCGACTGGAAGAGAGGATGCAAGGAAAGATTCAGGAAACGTGTGTAGCAAACATACGCTGAGGCCAAGGTGAAACCAACAGCAGTGCCTGTGAGACAAGCTCTGAGAAAGGCATAAGGAGCCACCTCAGAGTGGACGTGAGGCTCCACCTCAGGGAGGAAGCGGGGATTCACCTCTGTCGAGCAGACATGAGGACCCCGTCTCAGAGCGGACACAAACACGGATCCCTGAGGAAGCCCTGAATCACAATACAAATCTCTCAACTTTCAGAAGAAAACAAAGCCAAGTAGAGTCATGACTCAAAATAGTAGTTTTCTTTAAATCACAACCAAAGGACCACTCATAAATCCAAGCACAACTAAGACCTGTTGATCCAAAGATGCCGTAAGGGAAAACAAACCTCACGTGCAGCACGTTGCGATACAAAATGAACAACCGAACAGAAGTGAGCTAAGACCCACAATTCAGTGAGAAAAGACGGACCTTAAGAAACATGAGTGAAGCACCTCAATGGGCCCTTCGCAAAAGAAGGAAACACCCGAACGGCCAACAGGCATTTCGACGTCACTGACACTTGGCCAAACACAAAAGAAAACTCCCGTTTCAGACTCATCACACCGGTTAACCGTCAAGCGCAAATCAGTACGTCAGGCTGGCAAGAGGCGCGGAGACCTCTGTTACGGAGTGTAGGAAAAGTGATGAGGGAACACTGCTCAGCGATGGCCAAGGACCCTGAAACCCCACTCCCTCCACGGTGACAAGCGCTTCTCTTGGTGGATACCAAAACGGACACACCAAACGGTTTGAGCAATACAGCTCAACCTAGCAGAGATCAAGAAACAGCCCAACTCGCTTACGCACAAAATTGTGAGGGAAAAGACAAACACGCTGGAACTCCACTTACCAACAGGAGTAAAACCCAAGAGACTTGAATGAAAGAAAATAAACCATGTTTCCATTACAGAGAGGTTAGAAAGCAAGCAAGAGGAAACGATGGATTCACTAAGAATGCATTCAGAGGCTGCAAAATTACAAAGAAAAGCAACAGAAAAATAATCCTAAAAACCAGGAAAATGAGGCGCTCTCCCAGGAGGCAGTCAATGGAGGGTCACGCGGGAGACTCCCAAGGGCCTGGTAATGCCCTATTTCTTGTACCTGGGTGGGTACAGGGATGTTCACTGCACTGTTAACTGTATGACTGCACGTGTTCCTCTATACTCTAAATTTTTCATAATAGGGGCCAGAGAGAGCATGGTAGGTGTGACGCTTGCCCTGCGCAGAGCAGAACAGGGTTCCATGGCATCGTACACAGACCCCACAGTGTACTTCCAGGAGGAATCCTAACAACAGAGCCAGGATTAGAGCATCACCAGCATCTCACAATCTCACGCTCACACACACACACACACACACACACACACACACACACACGCTCCTCTCAAAAAAAAAAAACTTTTCACAAAGAAACAAGATCTCAAAGGTAA
>JAOXYA010000016.1:38330114-38344534 GCA_028565675.1 Sorex palustris | reverse complement strand
AAGGCAGGCAGGGAGGGAGGGGAAGGGAGGGGAGTGGAGAGGAAAGGAGGGGAGGGGAGGCAGGCAGGCAGTCCTGATGCTCGCAGGGTTCCCGAATCCAGAGCATCAGGTCAGGGCAGGCAGGGGTGAGGCAGTCCATCCTAACAACTCCCAGGGATTGTAAACACTGCACCTATAGTTTCAGTATCTCAGGCACAAATGGGGGATGATGGACACTGCAGAGATTTGGGATGTAGGAAATTGGTGAAAAGGTCCTTGCCCAGCTGGTGTTAAAACTACAGCAAAAACGAAAAGCAAAACAAAAACCAAACAAAGCAAAACCCTGTGCACTGCAACTCCAAAGAACAGCCACCAGGTGGCAGGAGTGGCCCTTCCGGTCCCAAGGGCTGTGAACGGCTGCTCCTTCGGTGGAACCTCTGAACCTGCTGGCAGGGCCTGGGCGGCCCCAGCCCCTGGGTGTCAGGCACCGTGTATGCAAGGCAGCACAGGGTTGTCCTCAAGGGAGAAATCTGCAGAGCCAGAGAGTGAATCTCAGCGTGGGGGAGTCTGGAGCCAACACTGACCTACTTGCAGAAATGGGCATAGTTCAGCACCTAAGAAACTATCTGTGGATTCTGAAACTGATTTTACATTATTTTGCATGTCACACAATGCAGTCTTTCATGCTTTACTGTTGCATTAAAATGGAGATGTATTGCTGTCACCAAGACAAATTAGAAATATTACTAATATCAACTTTCCACGTCTTCCTATCTTCAAACTGTGAGGTAAATACAGCAAGTTGCTCTTCTTTCTTTGAGAAAGTAACAAATACTGCAGATGAATCTGGCCATTTGCATCTTACTGAATAGTGTTCCTTCCTGCTCCCCTGACCTGAGGCTTCCTCCCTCTAACTTGGCCACCTGGCACTGGGATTCCAAAACATCCAGCCAGCAAACTTCCACAAAGATCCCCTCAAGAAGGAAGCCAGGAGAAAGCTTCCACTTTCCAAATCCATGGCTCTGCTGGATGGCAGGAAGCTTGTCTGAAAAGAGCCATCCTGTGTGATCTTCCACAGGAGATAGGCTAAGCCACCTCAGAGGTCCCTCACACCTCGTCTGGGACACAAGGGCGGCATCTGTAATCCACAAACAAAGCGACCCAAAGTGGCATGTGGTTAATAAGGCCCAGCTCCACCCAGTGGTGCCCTCACCCCTGCAAGTTCAGAAACTGCTGTCAGCTCCAGGGCAGGTGGCCCACGGGGAGGCCACAAAGGGGACAGGCAAGGGAGAAAGGGCCATCCAGGTGTCTGTGGTGATCGTTGCAAGGAGCACAAAGGGACCAAGGCAGCAGGCATATTTCTGTGTCCCAGCCCATGGCATGGAGCAGCCAGAGGCAACCCGGAGGAAGCGGAGAGATTCCTCCAGAACAGGGAAGTTGTGGGGAGGAAGGGGCGGGCGGGGGCCTCCTGGGATGGCAAGGAGCAGTTGACCAGCAGGAGGAAAAGGTGGCGCTAGGTGTTCGCAGGGCATTGGTCAGCTTCTGGGCAGAGAGGCCCAGGAGCCTGGCACAGGTGCTGAAGGCAGGACCCCGGAGCAGAGTGCAACAAGGGGGCAGTCCAGGCCACTGGCACCAGAGCAGCCCGGCACAGCTCTGGATGGTCCAAGCTCCCCTGAAGTCTATGACCAGTCAAGAGCAGAGCAGGGTCAGCAAAGGGAACGCAGCTCCACCCTCTGCAGCTGTGATGAGTCCAGGGCAGAGCTGTCCCACTGGACGGTCACCCTCTGTCGCTGCCACCGTCGGCCCTGGCGTGCCCAGGCTGTCCCCTGCATCCATTACAGGGACGGGGGGGCTTCCAGTCCCCACATGCAGGGGGTCTCTCCAGCCCCAAGCCTTTGCCACCAAGCCAAGCCCCGCCGATCGGGCTGGGAACCGGGAACGGGCCCAGCACCCCAGACGACTACATCTCCCAGCATCGCTTGCTCGGGCCGCGGGAAGGGGAGAAAAAAAAGTTTTTGCCAAGCATTCCCGGAATGCGCTTCCTGCGGGCGCGGGGCGGGGGGCCGGCAGGCCGGCGGGCGGGCGGGGAGCACGGGGCGCAGCGGGGTGCTCGGGCCAGCCGCGGGGCCCCAGCATGGCCGAGCCGCTGCTCAGGAAAACCTTCTCCCGCCTGCGGGGCCGGGAGAAACTTCCCCGGAAAAAGTCAGACGCCAAGGAGCGCGGTAAGCTGGGAGCGGGCGGTAGGGGAGGAGGGGGGGCACAGAGCCCCGCGGCCCGGCCCCGGATCCCGCGGCCCAGGACCCCAGGAGAAGGGGCTGGGGGTGGGGGGCGCCCCGGGAAGGCCCCTGCGGATCCGGGCGGAGTCCCGAGGAGGGCAAGGGTCCCAAGAGAGAGGAGCCCCGGAGAGGGGGCGCAGACCGTTATGTGCGCTCTCAGGGATGCCAAGGCTGCGGGCTCCTTGGGAGGCCAGGGAGGGGGCCTCGCCTGCCCGACAGGAAATGGGGCCCAGGCCAGCGCTGCAGGCCCCGTGGGGCGGCCAGGCAGAGGCACCCATCCCCAAGAGCCTCTCTTCCAGGCAAGACAGGGTATCCCTGTCGCCCCCGCCTCCCAGCCCCACCTGCTCACCACTGGCTGGGGAGCTCCCAGGCAGGCGGCTCCAGGAAACTGCCCCCTCTGGGTGAGGATGGGGAAACTAAGGCACAGGGAGGAGTTCCAGGGTTTGCTGAAGGTTCAGCTCTTTGGATCATGCTGAGACCCCTGGGTCAGGGCTGGGGGTGGGGGCGGCCCAGTCTTGAGAAAAGCAAGCCACTGGGGACAGGAAGTGCAGAAGGCAGGGGTCAAGGAGGGCCCAGCACACAGGAAACAGCCAGGGAGGGGCCCAGGCGGGTCGGAGAACTCCCCACGGAGGACAGTCGTGGGGATTGCTAGGGGGCTGCCATGACCACGATCCGAAGGCCGGCACGAGGGGAGAAGCACGTCCGCACCCCTGGGTCAGGGCTCTCGGCTGGCCGCGGCCACTGGCCCGCAGCTGCTCTGGACGCTCATCCCCTCACTCTTCTCCAAGGCCGGCCTGCCCAGCCCCCCGCGCCCAGCCCCTTGGAGCCAGAAGCCCAGGCGCCTGAAGGGCCCCCCTCGGGAGCAGATGGGGCGCCCAGCCCCGAGCCCTCCCGGAGCCCGGCCCGCGGGGTGTACCTGCAGAGCCTGGAGCCCAGCAGCCGCCGGTGGGTGCTGAGCGGAGCCAAGCCCCCAGAGGAGGCGGCCGCGGGGCCCCGCCTGCCGGGCAACGGCGAGCCGGCCGGCGAGATCTGGTACAACCCCATCCCCGAGGAGGACCCCCGGGCCGCGGCGCAGCCAGCGTCGGACGCACCAGGTGAGCAGAGACGCCCCGCGGCCGCGCTGGCCCGCGGGCTGCGCCTGATGGGTGCCCTCCGCAGGTGCCGCCCCCGGCAGCCCACCCACCAAGGCGTCGCGCACCAAGTCCCCGGGGCCCGCCCGGCGCCTGTCCCTGAAGATGAGGAAGCTGCCCGAGCTGCGGCGCCGCCTGAGCCTGCGGAGCAGCCGCGCGGGCCGGGAGCGCGAGCGGGCGGCGCCCGCGGGCTCCGTCATCAGCCGCTACCACCTGGACAGCAGCGTGGGCACCCCGGGCCGGGCGGCGGCGCCCCCGCGAGCCGGCCACCTCAGCGACGGCGACTCTCCGGAGCGGCCCGCGGGGCCGCCGTCGCCCGCCACCTTCCGGCCCTACGAGGCGGGCGCAGGGGGCACGGCGGGCGCGCGGGTGCCCCCGGCCGCGCTCTGGGGCCGCCTCAGCCTGCACCTGTGCGGACTCGGGGGGCTGCGGCCGGCGCCGGGGGCCGCCCCGCGGGACCTCTACTGCCTGCTGCAGGTGGACGGCGTGGCGCGGGCACGCACCGGGCCGCTGCGCGCCGGCCCCGACTTTCTGCGGCTGGACCACACTTTCCACCTGGAGCTCGAGGCCGCGCGGCTGCTGCGGGCGCTGGTGCTGGCGTGGGACCCCGGCGTCCGGCGCCACCGGCCATGCGCCCAAGGCGCGGTGCTGCTGCCCACCGTCTTCCGAGGTAGGATGCACAGCCAAGGACCGTGGCTCGGGGCCCGGGGTCCCGCCAGGGGCACCCTGCCTTGCAGTGGGGACCAAGGGGGATCGGACATCGTTTGGGAGCGTGGTTTGGGGGGTCGTGCGGGTGGACGTGCTCTAGAGCAGTCTCAGAGGCAGTGGCCTGCTTGGGGCCATGTGGATCTGGACAGGCATGGCTTGGAGCTGCAGAGCAGAAGCGTCTGGAGTTGCTGTGGGGTGATCCCACTCAGCTGCACCTGTGTCTTCAGGCTGCCAGGCCCAGCAGCTGGCCGTGAGCCTCGAACCCCAGGGGCTGCTGTATGCCAAGCTGACCCTCTCAGAGCAACGAGATGCTCCTGGCTCGGCAGAGCCGCGCGTTTTCGGGCTGCCCCTGTCGCTGCTGGTGGAGCGGGAGCAACCGCCTGGCCAGGTGCCCCTCATCATCCAGAAGTGTGTCGGGCAGATCGAGCACCGAGGGCTACGGGTGAGCCCCTCGCCCCGACCCAGGCCGCTCCCAGAGTGCATGGCCCTCCCTGTCCATTCAGGCAGCAGCCCAGAGTCCCCGTCCTCCTGAACCCAGTCTGATGAGGAAAGTCACACCCCCACTGCATGAGCTGAGGATGGATGCCCGCACTGCAAGCTGCAGTTGATGTTAATTAAGACACATGCAGTTATGAGCCACCAGTGGTCGATGCAGGGATCAATGCATTTAAAGCAGAATCTCCTTGAGGCAGGCAGGGAAGGCTTCCAGAAGGAAGAGGCAGATGACTGACTGTCAGCTGTCAGCATTTTGAATCAGAGAGGTGAGTACCAGGATAGGCAGGATAGGCAGCCAGGTAGGGACCCCATGACAGATGTCAGAGGAGCATTGAGGTGAGAGCCATCCCCCCACCTCTCAGGCCACAGTTCTGACTGCCACCCTGGGTCCCACCTCATGAGGCCATTCTGCGGCCCCCACAGGTTGTGGGGCTATACCGCCTGTGTGGCTCAGCAGCTGTGAAGAAAGAGCTTCGGGACGCGTTTGAACGGGACAGTGCGGCTGTCTGCCTCTCCGAGGACCTGTACCCGGATATCAACGTCATCACTGGTCAATCCCTGGGTCCCACTGAAAACCCCGCCCCATGTCCAGCCTTGCTTTCACCTTCCTGTACTTGCCCTCCTCCTTCTCCCCTTTCCCTGGTCTTCACCCTCCTGCTGACCAGAGGGGGGCTGTATCCACAGGCATCCTCAAGGACTACCTAAGGGAACTGCCCACACCACTCATCACCCAGCCCCTCTACCAGGTGGTGCTGGAGGCCATGGCCCAAGGGCCCACCAGCAGGGCACCTCAGAGCACTGAGGGCACCCGGGAGCTTCTCAGCTGCCTGCCAGTTGTGGAGAAGGTGAGTTGGATCTGGTGGTAGCAGGAGGCACTCAGAAGGCAGAGGCCAGCACAGCAATCCATCCAGACCTGGCCCTGCCATGGTTTCGGCAATATTACACACAACCCTAGAAAGCAGGATTGCTTTTAGTATCTCTATCTCAAAGATGTGGAAACTGAGGCATATTGAGGTGAGCAAGGTGCCCAATCAGAAGGGAGATCTTGGGCTGTGGAACCACTCTGCCTTGGCGCTGTCTGCCTCCATGCTAAATTCTGTAATGTGGAACCGCGGTCTGCCCTGCCTGCCATACAGAGTGATGGGTTCAAGTCCTGGCTCTGCCATTCCAAAACGCTGTCTCCCCTCCAGCACAATGGGATGGTAATGGGTCTGCCCGTGCCAGGTCATCTTCCAGATGTGACATTTGCATCTGAGGTTCGCCAGTCCCAAGGATCTGGCTCTGCATCATGCGTTCCCACCGCTCTCCTCTCAGGCCACGCTGACACTCCTACTGGACCACCTGCGCCTCGTGTCCTCCTTTCACGCCCACAACCGCATGACCCCGCAAAATCTAGCTGTGTGCTTCGGTCCAGTGCTGCTGCCTGCCCGCCAGGCCCCAGGCAGGTCCCGCGCGCGCAGCTCGGGCCCAGGCCTCGCCAATGCGGTGGACTTCAAGCGCCACATCGAGGTGTTGCACTACCTACTGCAGTCCTGGCCAGGTGAGCCCGGCCCTGCTCCCGCCCCGGCTTTTTCGGGCAGCTGATTGGTGGGGTTTCGGGGAGGGTCACGCCCCTTCCTTACGGGTTGGCCAATCCACACTTGATGTGGTCAGAGGCCCTGCCAAGCAGTTTGGTTGCCTAAGCAACCAGTGGCTTCCATCTATGAAACCCGGGCCTGGACGTGACGTCAACCAAACCCTTTGCCGTAGATCCCCACAGGGCCCCGGAAACCCCGGGTCTCGCCCCGTGCCTTCGGCCCAAACGACAGCAGTCACTGCACTTAACACTAGCGGCCCCTGAAGTGGTGACTCGGCCCCGAGGCCGCAGCGGCCCAGAGAGCCCCCCGAGCAACCGCTACGCTGGTGACTGGAGCTTGTGCGGGCGGGACTTACTGCCATGTGGGCGGGACTTCCTGTCTGGGCCCGACTACGACCACGTGACGGGGAGCGATAGTGATGATGATGATGATGACGACGACGACGACGACGACGACGACAACGAGGCCGGGGCACCCCAGGCCGCCGCCGACTTCGACGCATTCGAGGCGCCCTTTAACCCGCACCTGAATCTCAAGGACTTCGATGCCCTGATCCTGGACCTGGAGCGAGAGCTCTCCAAGCAGATCCACGTGTGCCTCTGAGGCCCGTCCCCCGCCTGCGTGGGGCCGCCCTCCTCCCTCCCGTGCTGGGGAAACCAGTCACTGTGAGCCCGCTCTCGCTGCTGCCAGCCCATCAGTATTAGCTTTGAGCACCGCACTCTGCTCCTCCCTGGGCCGAGGGCTGTCCCATGCATTGTTTGCACAGGGTAGGGGTGACCCCGATTCTGGGCTCTGACTCAGTAGGGTGACCACAGCTGCAGAGGGGGTTTGTGGAAAGAGTCTGCTCCTTCCCTCCTTCCCCCACACCTGAGAACGTTGAGCACTTACAAGACCTTCCTTTTGGAGGGGGTCCCACCTTAAGTGTTGGGCTGGGGCAGTTTGGTACGGAACTATTTATTGCCTCCGTGTGTGTGGTCTGTATGTGAGGGTCAGTGTGTGTGCGTGCACAGGCCTGGGGTGTGCGTGAGAGGCTCTGGAGAGCCACCAAGGAGGGAAGAGAGTTAGCAGGGCCCAGACACCCTCACGTGCAACAGGCGGGAGTCGGCGCCGTCTGCCCCGCCACTGCCTCACTGCCATCTCTGGACAATAAATCAGCATGCACAGGTCTGAGTTCTCACCAGCCGGCAGGTGATTTATTTGGTGCAAATGAGAAGGCAGGCCTGGAGCTCTCCAGGTCCCAGGGAGACCTCACAGCAGCTGGGCACTAGCCCCTACACAGAGATGGAGCCGTCACGGATGTCGGTCCTTCCAATGAGGATGTTGACCACCACGGGGTGGCCCCCTTGGCACTGCTTCTGAGCTTCCTGCAGCACCTGTGACACTTGATCCTCGTCCCGTGAGAGGAGCAGGCCCTGGGCTCCCAGCCCCATAGCCGCCTTGTGGTAATCTAAAAGGGAAGACACAGTCAGATGGTGGCATGGAGGGAAGCCAAGTTTGCCCACACACATCCTGGCTGGTCCCCTCACCACTGAACGCCAGGCCGCAGGCCACGTTGCTGCCCAGGCTGGGCACCTGTTCTCGGGAAATCTGTGTCCAGCCAGCATCGTTGCCAACCAGGGCTATCACTGGGACCTGCAAACAGAGAGGAGGCCAGGCCACCGAGCTGCCTCACCCCAAAGCCTGGCCAGCCTCAACATCTAGAATTCCCTGGGGAGGCTGGAGCAATAGTACAGTGGGAAGGGCGTTTGCCTTGCACGCGGCTGACCTGGGTTCGATTCCAAGCATCCCATATGGTCCCCTGAGCACCAAGGGAGTAATTCCTGAGTGCAGAGCCAGGAGTAGCTCCTGTGCAACACTGGGTGTAACCGCCCTTAACCACCCTCTCCAAAAAAATAAATAAATAAACCAATTCCCTGGGGTAGTTGCTCACCTTATGTCTGACAAAGGTGTCAAATTCAATAAGGCTGTAGCCAAAGGCTCCATCCCCAAACAAGCACCACACCTACAGGGAACGAGGGTTGGGAGGTCCGAACCCACCGGGTGGCCTCCTCCCTACCTCCCAAGCCCAACTCACCTCGGCCTCAGGCCGGCAGAGCTTGGCCCCGAGTGCAAACCCAGCACCGACTCCCAGAGTCCCAAAGGCCCCTATAGGAAATGGGGGGAAGGCAGGTGAGTGCGGAGCACCCGGCGCCCATGCTCCTATCCAAGGGGCTACTTCCTTACCAGGGTCAAGCCAGCACAGGGGTCCTCGGGGCTGGACCAGGTGCGCGGCAGTGCCCACAAAGTCCCCGCCGTCCACTACCAGGACCGAGTTCTCAGGCAAGGCCTCGTCTACCAGCTGCAGCACCCGGATAGGGTTCAGGTGCTGGGCTACGGGCTGCAGCGCCTTCTCCCTGTACCAAGTCAGGCGGTCAGCAGGCAGCAGCAGCCTGGCCAGAAAGCCCAGCCCTGCCCACTCCTGCAGCCCCACCGGAAGGTCTGCTCCTTCTGCCGGTCAGCTTGCCGCAGCTCTTCAGCCCAGTCTGAGGCCCAGGTCTGGCCCTGAAGGCCCTGCACCAGCTTCAGCATGAAGGTGCCCACGTCTCCTGGGGAAGGGAGAGGGCACGGCTGCGGGATGGGGACCCACACACAGCAGGAAGCAAGTGGGTCCCAGCGGGAGGGTCAGGCCTCTCAGGACCAACCGGGCAAGACATGTCAGAGCCGCAGAAACCTGGAGCGGCAGCATGGGAGGATGGACTCGGCCCGAGCAACAGCCGGGGGTCAGTGAGCTCTGCACCAGCATCACGCAACCACAGGTAGCTCTGTCCACCCCTCACCTCCACCAGCCTTGCAGGCGCCGAGAGCCAGTGGGCAGGGGACACAGCACTTTGCACACATGGACTCATGGCCATAGGAGTGCATGCTCCAGCCTGTTCTTCCTGTCTTGGGCCCATTACCAGCACCAATTCACTGCCCATCGGCTGCTAGCCAGACTCTCCCTGAGACAATTCAACGATGCCACCCCAACGTGCTGGCCAGAAAGGCACACTGCAAATGCAGTGGGGAGCCCTGCAGAGTGGAGCAGGAAGGCACACAGTGGGGTCAGGCAGGGGAGACCGAAGCACGCTCCCAGCGCTTCCATCTGAGAGCTCCAAGGATCTGGAGGATGGGGGAGTTCCCTGGGGCAGGGCGCCTGCTCAAGTCAGCAGCAAGTGCCTGGAGGAGAGAACCAGAAGAGTAGCCACGGGACACATGTGGGGAGCACACACACCCTGCACAGCCTCCTGGGGTTTCCAGAACATGTCCGAGTTCATCATCATCTCCTTCCGGTTCCGGTTGACAATGATGATCTGACTGTTGCGGCTGAGCACACGGCCATAGGACAAGCGGAAGTCACACACGGCTCCTAGGGGGGCGAGTGGGTGGGGTTGCTGTTCTCTTCCTGTCCCCCAGGCCCCTCACCCTCCAGCTCGGGGCCACCGGCAAAGGCCGTGCAGCCCAGCCTAGCTGCCCTGAGTTGTGTGTGGGCCGCAGAGCACGGGAGCCGCAGGTGCCAGAGCTGGGCCCCTAGGGGCCTCGAAGCAGCTGCTCACCTCCATCACCCAGCACAAGGCTTGCCTGCTGGGGGCCAGGATATGGGGGGCTGGGAAGGAGGTGTGACAGTCTCACTGTCCAGCTGAGGCCATACCGTACAACCAGGGCCCCGCCAACCCAACAGGAGCTAGTCCCCATAGCAGCAGCTAAAGGGCACAAGCGGCCGCATCTGGCAGGACTCGAACTCTTTAGGGGACTGATTGGGCGGTGGGAATACCTGGGAGGACGTGGCGCACCGACCGAGCATCTCCAACCTGCGGGCCTCACACTAGTCCCAACCCCTAGAGGGAGAGGGTGGGCCCCAGGAGGGGGGCACGGGACGAAGAGCTGACACACAGGGCAGGGAGCAGGGGCGGTGCGGGAGGGAACGAGACTCACCTGCCAACAGGACCACGTCAGCCTTCTTGAGGGCGGCACTACGGTTCTGCCGGATGTGCAGCGGGTGGTTGCGGCCCAGCAGGCCCCGTGCCATGCCGCCCAGGAAGCAAGGGACACCCAGGGTTTCCACTGCTGTCCTGCGGGGCCAGGCAGGGCAGAGGTGAGTGTCCCCACCCACCCACAGACCCCGGGGACCAAGGTGAGGGTAGCTGAGACCTCTCACCGTAGCTTGTCAGCGGGGGTTGGGGGCAGCAAGGCCTGGCTCCCCAGCACCAGCAGGGGCTTCCTGGCCCGGCTGAGGATCTCCACACAGCGCTGCACCTGGGGGGGGGGGGAGGTGGGGTTTAAAGGGCCGACCCCCAGCGACGAGGGAGACCACAGCCCCCGTGGAGAGATGCCATCCTGCCACGTGGAGGTCCCTGGCAGGATAAGGGGAGTCACCTGCTGGGGGGACGCCTGGGGGATGTCCAGGGGCAGAGGCCCCACAGGCCGTGGCTCCCAGGCTCCAGCAAAAAGGTTGGCAAGGTGATTCCCTAAGTACCTGGGAAGGGGAGACGAAGAGGGTCACCAGGAGTGATGGGGAGGAGGGTGAGGGTCCCTGGACAAGGCCCCCTGGCTGCAACCCCCCCCCCCGCATCCCCCTACTGCCTCTGCTGACCACCCACCCTGTCACAGACCCTCAAGTCAGCTGTGCGGCTCTGAGCACACAAGGGACCCCTGCAGTCCCAGGTCTGCCATCACCCGGTGAGCAGCCTCCATGCCCAGCGGCCCTGCCCTCCTGCACTCATTGTCACTCCCAGAAAGGGGTGACACACTTCCAGCCCCCAGCTGCCACAGAGCCACAGAGCCCCGAGTACTGAGCACTGGACAGCAGGGCTGTGACAGTCCCTAGGCCGCTGACTCGTTGCTGCCAGGAGTCCCATGCAGGGGCCTAGTTTGGGGCGTGGATGTGGTGTGAGGGTGTCAGAGAGGGAGGGGCCGCTCACCAGAATACCAGGTGACCCATGAGGTCCTTGGGCGGCTTGCTGGGCACCATCTCCCTCTGGACCAGGAAATAGGGGTATAGCACGTCGATGGGCAACTCCACGAAGACAGGGCCTGTAGGGACAGGGAAGCTGTACATCTGCACATCCAGCCCGGGCCACTGACCCTCACACAACCCATCTACCTGGAGTGCCTGACTGGGCAGCAGCCAGGGCGGCCCTCAGGGTGGGCACGATGTCGCGCACCCTCCACACTGAGGCACAGAACTTGCAGAGAGGCCGAAACAGGGACATATGGTCGATGGCCTGGAGCGCCCCCCGGTTCTGGCAAAGACAAGGGTCCAAGGAGTCACATCTGAGCACCAGAGGCTCTCCAGGGACTGCCACACCCCCCAGGGTCCCTGGGGTGTGTCCCCGCCAGGGTACCTGCAGCAGGGTGCTGGCGGCCCCGCCCAAGAGCAGGACAGGGGACTGCGCGATCTGAGCATTCTTGACGGCTGTCACAGTGTTGGTGAGCCCAGGGCCTGCTGTCACCACGGCTACGCCCACCGTCCCTGAGACAGACACAAGACAGCTGTACCCAGCCCCTCAAAGGGCCGACCAGCCCCCAACCCCCTCTGTCCTCACCACTCAGGCGGGCCACAGCATCAGCAGCAAAGACAGCGGTGACCTCATGGCGGGTGTCCACCACACGGATCCCCAGCTTCTCGCAGGCCACCAGGATTGGAGAGATGTGCCCGCCAACCAGCGTGAAGAGAAACCGCACGCCATGGGCCCTCAGCACAGCCGCCACCAGCTCCCCACCGTGCTGGACACTGTCCTTGTCCACCTGGGACCAAGGAAAAAAAGCATAATGATGGCTGACACACAGGGAGAGTGGGGGGGCCCAGAGTCGCGGGACAGGGTACGCCCAAGACCCTCTCTTAGCTGAGGCGAGGTTTGTCCGAGCGGGGTTCGGCATCCAGAGGAAGCAGGCTCCATGGTGCCCACTTCAAAGGGTGGGGCAATGGGGGAAAAAAAGCCAGAGAACCTGGTGGACTAGGCTTAGCTGGGCACATCAGCAGGGGTACAGGCAGCCTGTACAGCAGCCACCCCGGCCACACCCTCCTCGGTGTCCCAGCGAGAGCAGAGAGCCATGGACAGGCACAGGCCTTACGGCTGGAGATGCTACTCCAATGGGAAATGGCATCCAATTGGCCCATCAAGGGTGGTCCCAGCTTGCAAAGGAAGGACTTGGAGAGGGGGCCTGAAGGCCTAAGGGTCTTCAGAGTGGGGTCAGGTCCCCCAGAAGGGCCCTCTAAGGTAAGTGAGCACACAGTCGGAGTACACAGGTAAACGCAGAGCCCCTACTTCCAGAGGCTTGAGAGAGACTCAGGAAAATTCCCTCTAAAGCACTAAACTTGGTGTACTCGTGAAACCTGATCAATGTACTGTACTGTACTGTAAAATCACAGCGCTCCAAACACAAAAATGAAACTCAGACAGATAATCGAAGCCCAACAGTGGAGCTATCTCCAGCCCACCTACAGCCCACTCTGTTCCCACTGGGGTTAGGGGGTGATGCTCTGTAAAAAGAGGGTCCTGGAAGGTGGGGATGAGACTCGATGACAGAGGGCACACCTAGAACGTGTGAAGCTGGGCATGGCTGGCAGAGGGGAAGGAGCTGGGCGGGGTGCCCCGGACTGCAGCTTCTCCACTATCTCTTCCTAATGGCAAAGTCCAGGGCGCCCCAGGTACTGGGCACTGGGGGAAGGGCCACCGACCTCCCCACCCGCGGGCCCTTCTCCCCTGCCTCAGGTGCAGGGGTAACCAGGAACCCACTCCAGCGCTGGTGGTCCCGGGCCTCCTTGGGCGGGGGTGGGGGGGATGGCGGTCCCTACCACACCTTATGCACCAACTGATAGATGAGCCCCAGGTGGTAAGCAGCGCCCAGCAGGGCGGCCACGATCGTGCCGCCGAAGGCCAGGAGCAGAGAGGAGGAGAGGAAGCTCCCAGCAGGGCCGGTGGACGCAGGAGTCTCCATGAGCGAGCGCCTGGGGAAGGAAAATCAGCAACAGGAGCTGGACCAGGCAAAAGTGTCACCGGAAGGGCCACGCCCCTCGCCCAGCCGATTCCCGCCCCGCTCCACCCGGCCCCGCAAGCGCCTTTTCGCAAGGCCACGCCCCTCGAGTAGCAAAAGAGCGTAGGGCCACGCCCCCAAGGGCTCGGGTCACGCCCCAAGGGCTCCGGCCACGCCCCCTACGAGCTGGGGTCTCGGGTATCACCGGCGTCACCAACCACCACAATCCCCGCGGAACAGTTGCCACGGCCTCAGAGCCGCCGGGAAGCCCCGAACCTCAGCCCAGCCCGTGACGTCACCTCCGGCCCCGTGACGTCACCTCGCCAGGCGCAGCCAGGCGCTCCCCCCTCACAAGAGCCCGAGCCCCAGCCTGATCCCGACCCGAGGTGGCAGTTTGAGGTCCAATGGCATCAGGATGCTTGCCGAACCTTCCCGCCAGAGCCCTTGAACCTTCACCTATAGGAAATGGCGCTGAGTCCAGAAGAATTCGGCGCCCTTCGTGTCACGTGACGCGGGGGAGCGGTCGGGGCGCTCGGGCCGGGCTTGGTGCGCGTGCGCAGAGCTGGCGCCGGCCCCACCTCCAGCCCCTCATTGGCTCTTCTGCCCGTGGCCACGCCCCCAGCCGTTCCAGGCCTGCGCGCCAGGCGGCCACGGCGCGCTCCGGCCGGGTCCCCTTCCAGAGCAGCGGCCGCGATGCTTCTGACCTTTGTCGCCAATGTCTCACAGCCGGGATGTCGGCCCAGGGAAGCCGAGTATACCTGTCCGCTGTCTTCCGGTGTCTGGGAACGCTCCCCACGTCAGTCAGCGGGGCGAAGTTATGGTTCCGTCCAGGGCGGATCCGGCCGCTCTCACTGTGGCTCTGGCGGGGGCTGCCTCCAGGGTTGCACCGCGGCGCTTCTGCCTTCCATGAAGTCATTCCTCGGGCTGCAGCCCAGCCGCAGTGTGGAGCGAGGACAGTTGTCCTCCGCCTCCTCACTGCCCCATGCTCCGTCCAGGGACTGGCTAGCGCCCTCTGAGCCCATTCCATCCAGCTCAACGCTCCGTGAGAGCTGTGGATCCTTCCAGCAGTCACCAGAACGGCTCTTCTGTATTTTACAGACCACCTCAACCGCGGCAGCACAAGGGCTTATAAATGCAAACTTAGTAAAAGTCCAGCAGCAATCAGGAAAACCACCAGAGGTGATATAGGCAGGTAGATAGGGAAAGGCCCTTTGCAATGAAACAAAGTTTCATGGAAGAAGAATTCTAGGAATGACCCACCT
>JAOXYA010000016.1:38311242-38330014 GCA_028565675.1 Sorex palustris | reverse complement strand
TTTTGGGGGCTTCACCTGGCAATGTTCAGGGGTTAGTCTCGGCTCTGCACTCAAGAATTTCTCCTGGCAGTACTCAGGGGATCATATGGGATGCCAGGATCAAAACCAGTCGTTCACATTCCAGACAAGTGCCCTTACTCACTGTATGATCTCTCCAGCCCCTATAATATTTAATACATTTCATAAATTATATATATATGTGCAATAGGTTATTTTATATAAAGCTTAATTATCTCTAAGTTGCCATATATTTATAATTTGTCATATAAGGTCCAAGTAAACATGTTTTACACTTGCCTGTGTGAGGCCCTGGGGATGAGCCTATAAGATACCTATATGCACATGACATCATAGCTTATACACTGGGTGGACAACTGTTGTTATTGGCAGAGAAGTGGTGATTCCAAAGACTCCTTGCCAGGGCTGGAGCAAGTGGGTAGTACAGTGGGTAGGGCTCTCATCTTACATGTGGGCCGCCCCAGGGTTTAACCTCCAGCATCCAAGATAGCCTGCCCAAAGTGAAAAGAAAAGAAGGGGGAAGACAAGAAAAGAGTTCCAGGACCTAGCTTGGGGGCAAAACACAATCTCGCCTGTGAAGGTCTGGGTTTCATCCCCAACAGTGGAAAACCCAAACCAACCGTGAGAAGGCAGTGGTAAGGCAGTGGTGATCCTGGGCGTAATCGTGTTTTTCCTTTTATCTGGTGGTGGAAGGATCACGCTCAGAAATGCACTGTGGAAGGTCCCGGGCGGCCGGCTGGGCGGGCTAGGCAAGGGTGCAGGGCCGGGCTTGTGCGCCACCTCGTGGCCCTGGGGTCCACTGCAAGCAGGAAGAGAAACCTCCAGCCCAACAGGGATACCAACCGTTTCCCAGTCTTGGAACTGGTGGAATTTTCATCTTGGAAAATGATCCCCACTCAGAATGCCTGGGAGTGCAGGAAGAGAGGAAGGCTCCCCTGCCCTAGCCATGTGTGTGGCTCCCCTAGTGCCTGGACGGTGCTTAGCAAGCTCCCTAGGCCTGGCTCCCACCAGCCAGCAAGGCAGGAGGCTACCTTGCCCTGTGCAGAAGCACAGTCCCCTCTGGCTTGAGCTAAGACCCCCTGGAAGCTTCGCTTTTAGAGGCTGAGTTTGGGGGCTCACCTCTCCTGCTCCTGTGTCTGCTCGGGGTCACAGCATGACCATGGGGGTTGTGAGGAGACAGAGCTTCTTCCTGGCAGGGCATGGGGTCAGGGAAGCGGATGGCCATCAGCCCGGGTCATGCCAGCTACCCAGTCACTAGGGTGGCCAGAGGGCAGGAGGCGCATAAAGGACTGGAGGGACTTCAACGCGGAGAGCCTTCCCACCGCACCTGACGGTCTCCTTTCTGCTGGCCTTGGCAGGGAGGGGGCAGGGGTCCTGGCTGCTGTCCCTGCCCCCAGGATTCAGAATCATACTGAGGATTCTGCCCCTCCTACTTCCTGCAGACTATGGGGTCTGCTTTCATGGCCCCAGGTTCCAATCGGAAACTGTGTACAGACGCGCGCACGCGTGTGTGTGTGTGTGTGTGTGTGTGTGTGTGTGTGTGTGTGTGTGTATGATTCACTTATGGGTGGTGATCATAAGGTCCTGCCCTATTGATGTAGGTGGGTCCCAAGGTGGATTATGTGAAGCAGGGAGGAGAGAGACAGTCACTTTCTCCCCATCCACTTCTGCCACCCCAGGACCCAGGGTTACCAGGTTCTTGTCTTGCCTCACAGAAAAGAATTTCAGGAGTGGACAAGCAGTAAGACAGATTTTATTTGGAGGTTTTTTTTGAAGGGGAGGAGAGAGAGATGAGAGAGAGGTACTCAAGAGAGAATCCGGGCTTCTCTAAGAGCAGAGAGAGCCCCTACACACACCCCATCATTAGATATGAAAGTCCCCATCTCAAGAGAGAAGATGCAGGTGACACTTGTGCTCAGGCTCCACATGTGCTCAGCCACATGGGTGCAAGCAGCACATGGGCTCCCATTGCATATCCATGCCCTCCCTTTGAGCAAGGTGGCTTTTATAGGAATTTTCCAACTTGTTGCTAAGTGGGACTTCTACCTAGGTAAAGTCCGTTGCTGGGGGGCTGGGGAGTAGGGTTGGGAGTGTTGATGGTCTTTTTTGAACTTCCTTTCCTGGTCTTTTGTTTTTGCTAGAGCCCCTGTCAGAGGGGGCGTCTAGCCTTTTTTGGGTCTGATGATGGTGCCAGGTGAAAGTCTTAACAGGCCCGAGTTCCTGTTTTCTGCAAGGTTGACTTTCTGCAGGGGCTGGACCGATAGCACAGTAATAGGGCATTTGCCTTGCATGCAGCCAGCCTGGCCAAGCCGGGTTCAATTCTTTCGCCCTTCTCGGAGAGACCGGCTAGCTACTGAGAGTATCTCGCCTGCGCAGTAATGCCAATCAATGAACAACGGAAGGACAGGACAGACTTTCTGCAACTTCCCAGGAAATTCATTGCCATTGCCTTGAGGAAGGGGGTCTTCCCTCTCCAACTGCCTGGCTACATCACTATCAACAACTTAGACCTGGACAAGGCACACCCCAACAAAATTCACCCAGGCCTTGCCCTCAAGAGGGAGGAGAAAGTGGGTGAATGTGCACGTCTGCAGGGGAGAGGGGGAGCAATAGGACAGGAGGATTTGCTACCTATGCAGCCCCATTTGGTCCCCACGAGCCCGCCAGTATGATCCCTAAGTGCAAAGCCCAGAGTGAGCCCCAACTGCCCAGCGTGGCCCCCAAATGAACACCGCATTCTCAGTAGCTCCTGCCCCTGCCCCAGTGCCCAATCAGCTTCTCCTCGTGACCCCTCCCCCACACGGAAAGGGTCTGCACCAGCCTCCACAAGGAGAGCACCCTCCAGGATCCCATCAGCAGAGGCCGCTGTGAGGAAAGCTCCAAGGAGAATGGCAGCCTCTGATGCGGCCCGCAGGATGAGGTCCCCACAGGCAGAGCGTTCTCCTGGCCCTGAAGCTTCCTTCACACAGGCAGGTGTCAATTCTATTTTCCCTTTAAATCTTTATTGAAGGCACCCTGCCGTGTAACGGTCTACAGGTCACAGCTGTGTGGCACTCAGGAGACAGTTGCTGAGGATATCAATGAAGAGGAGCTTGGCCTCCTGCAACGGACATTGTGCCTGGACTTGAGGTGTCTGCTCGTCCCTGCGGCTGTCTGGAAGTCCACCTGAAGTGCCAGGCTTCTGCCTCTCAGTGTGCCCATACTCCATGCCCTTAAAAGCTCCACCAGAAGCCTGTCCTAGCTTCTCCACCTAATGACGGTTTTCAGGCAGGGGGACCTGAGTGGTTCATCTAAAACAAGTCACCACCCTCTGACCGAGTCATTGATGCCACCTGCCAAGAGAGGAAGCGCCAATGAACCAAGGGGCCGAGAAGTCAAGTGCGGGAGCTGGCAGCCCCCAAGAAGCCACTAAGAGACGAATGCACGGAGTGTTAACTATTCCTTTATTAGCTAGTGCTGCAGAGGGGGCCGTACCAGCAAGTCTGGGAATGTGACTGTGTGAGGCTTGGGACTGAAGGCGTATGACGAAAGCAGCTAACAATGCTCGTGCCATGGGTCTGAACCAGCAAGTCCTGGGCAAGGTGCACAGGCAGCCACCGCCTCTTCCATACTCCACCAACACCCCCCTTTCCCAGGCTCCCAGGTGCCTGGGGGGTGCGGGGAACACGTCTAGGTCAGAAACTCCTAGCAAAGCTCTAGGACGAGCTCCATGTGGAATGCAGTGAAGTGATGGGTAGGGGCTCCCTGATGGCCCGAGCCCTGGCCCAGGGGGTGAGCCCAGGATGCGTACCTGGTACGCAGAATCCAGCTTGGCCGAACGGGCCCACAGACTCAGCCCCATGGGGGCACGGGGCATAGGGGAGGGAATGTCTCCACATATATATATATATATTTTGTAAAAAATAGTAATATGTTTGCTTAAATGAATGTTTCTATACAAAATGTAAAAAATAATAATAATCCACTCGTGTCTGGCCGTGAGGGGAGAGGGCAGCCGAGGCAAGAAGGGGGGAGGGGCTGGGAGAGGTGTCAGGGAGGAGAGGGCAGGGTGAGTGCACCCTTTATGTATAAATAGAGGGGACTGCAGGCGCCCTGCGTTTGCGGAGGGAGGAGGGCAGCCAGGCAGGACAAGGCCCCTCTGGCCCCCCATCCAGGGACAGAGGAGGAACTCAGGCCAGCACCTGCCTCTTCAGGGTGGTCTCGGCCGGGGGCCCCAGCTGGGTCTGTGCCTGAGAGAGTGGCCCCGGGGCCGCCAGGGAGAGCGGCTGAGCAGGCAGAGCCCCGGCGGCTGTGGCCCCTGTGGCCGGGCTGGGTGTGGACTCGGACCAGTCCGAGAGGGAGGGAGGCGACGGGCTGGCCCAGTGCTCCGGAGACTCGGGGGATGGGGTCAGGTAGGGGTGCTCGCTGGGGACCCGCAGAAAGCGCGCCTTGGGGGGGCTGCCACGAGCCACAGCTGCTGGGTACTCCTCCCCGTGTCCTGCGGCCACCAGGTATGGTGGGGGCCGCTCCTGGGGGGACACGGGGGTCCCTGGGTTCAGCAGCTGAGGCCCTGGCGCCAGTGGCAACAAGAAGGAGGGGCCTGGGGGGGCGGGGGCGGGCAGCCGGGCCCAATCGAGGGGCACAGCCACTGGGTTCAGCAGCCCCAAGCTGAGCACACAGCCCCCCGGAGGCTGGCGCCCCAGCGCCGCCCGACCCACACCCCCGAGCTGAGCCAGGGAGACGGCTGTGGCCGTGGTCGCATATGACCCTTCCAGGGAGAAGCCACCGGGGGAGGCAGGGGCACCCCCAAAGGGCCGCGGGGAGTCCAGAGAGTCCACGGGCGAGAGCGTGACAGAGCTGTCGGCCAGGGGCCCTGGGCAGGCCAGTGTCAGCTTCTTCCCCCGGCTCCGGGCCCCCTGTGGCCCTAGCCCTGCCTTCCCTGGTGGCCGGCGGCTCTTCTTGCCTCCTGCCTGCGTGGCCTTCAGGCCCGGGATGAAGGCTGCAGGCGGGCAAAGTAGGGGCCCCAGGCCGTGGGCCCCTGGGGGGCTGCGCGGCCCACTGGGCTGGTCTAGCAGGCCCACAATGTCCTGGTGCAGCCGTTCCTGGGCCACATCCCGAGGCAGCCGGTCCAGGTGGTCGGTGATCTCCCGGTTGGCAAAGTGCTCCAGGAGCAGCTTGGCGGCCTCAAAGCTGCCCTCGCGGGCGGCCAGGAACAGCGGGGTCTCCTCCTGGGGGTGCAGGGCCACAAATCGGGGTCATGCTCCAGCCCACCCTGCAGGCTGCGCACGCTCCTTCCTCCCCTTCACTTGAGCTCATCTGGGGACTGGGTTCGAGTCCGTGTCTGGCCCAGATGGGTTTTTCACTTGAACAGACTCACGTGAGCCTGCAAGAGGGGTAGCCGCCTGCCAGCCCCGCAGCACTAGGTGCGAATGCCGAGATGCACGTGGGTGAGTTCTGGCCTTTCAACCCCAATCACGAAGCACCTGCACGCCCCGGACTCCATGGGGGAGCAGGGTGCAGGGTCCCAGGCCCCAGTCACCCACACGAGGCCTCTGTTGGACCCAGCCCGCAGCCCCGGGCCCCTCGGTCCCTGCCGGCAAGCCAAGTGATGCCACTCTCAAGCAAGTTTAGAACAGGCCCAGAGAGTCGCCTGCCACCAAGGGCGTCCCCCAGGCCGCCATCCCGAGCGGGCCGTGCTCACCTTGCTGTCCTGCATGTCCTTGTTGGCCCCGTGTCGGAGCAGTGCCAGAGTCGCCTGCACATTGTTGACGGCCGCGGCCCAGTGTAGGGCTGACTTCCCTGGGGTGGGGGTGGGGGGGCAACGTCAGGGGTGGGGCCTAGCGTGTAGCACACACCTGTGGACACTCAGCAGCGAGCTAGTCTGTTTCCAGGCCACACTTGCCCATGCCCAGCCCAGGGTCACTCCTGGTGGTGCTCGCCCTGGGCTGCACCCAATCTGCTGTGCTCTCTGCTGGCACCAGAACATTCTTGTTCAGTGAGCAGGGCAGGGTGGAGACCCCTGGGGGCCAACCCCCCACCCCACCTACCAAGCTCATCCACTGCATTGACATCAGCGTGGCTGGCAATCAGCTCCTCCACCATGCCCTCCACTGCCAGGCGAGCAGCCAGGATGAGAGCCGTGGAACCATCTGCCATGCGGGCGTCAAGGTCGGTGGAACGGTTCCGGATAAGGATCTGGGGACAAAGCAGCGGGACGTGGCAGGGATACCCGCCATGGGGAAAAGTGGCAGGCAGGGCAGGCACCCTATTCGGGACTCCGGGGGCACACCTGGAAGACTCCCTGGGCGTCAGCAGTGACGGCCGTGTGCAGGGGCGTGCGGCCCGAGTGGTCCTGGGCGTTGGTGTCCGCCCCGGCATCCAGCAGACGCTTGGCTGCATCAGCACGGGCATAGCGGGCTGCCAAGTGCAGCGCTGTCTCGCCTGTGCGATCGGTCCTGGCGCCCAGCTGTGCCCCCTGGCATATCAGGTCGGAGATGATGCTGGCAGGTGTGTCCTCGGCCTCATCCTCCTCGGTGGGCACAGGATCCAGGGCTCCCCCGCAGAAGGACGCTAGCATGAGCGGGGTGAAGCCATCTGGTGGACAGGGCAGGGAGACATGGGCATGGGAAAAGTGGCAGGCAGGGCAGGCACCCTATTCGGGACTCCGGGGGCACACCTGGAAGACTCCCTGGGCGTCAGGGTCAAGGAGGGCTGGGTGTGGTGTGGGTCAGATCCAGGGCCTCCTGCACACCAAGCGTGTGGCTGACCTGGCCTTGCTTGGCCATAGCCAGTGAGCACCGTGCCCTCTGGGACGTCACTGAGACCCCACATGCACCAGCGAGTGCCTCCTCACCAGCTGCTACACACAGATAAACACGAGCCTGCACAGCCTTCCCCGCAGGCTGGGCACTGACCTGGCCCCCGCACGTTGACATCCATGCAGTCAGCCTCCGTGTCCCCCTGAGGTGGTGTCGACGCCAGGGCAGGCGCCACGCGGATGTCAGCGGCCGCCAGGTGGTGCTGTGTCCACTGGCGGCAGTCCACGGTGTCCTCGGCCCCCAAGCTGGGTTCTTCCACCTGGAAGCATGTGGACACAGTTCTCACCAGGGGTCAGCAGGACAGGAGAGGGTCAGGGATTCTCTGTGTGCTTTCAGGTGAGGGCTTGGAGCTGATGAGAAGGGCAGAGAAAAGCCCTGAGAAGCAGAACCTGGGCTTTCTCCCAGGCTGGGAACCGAAGGAGCGTGGCTGGAGGGAGATACAGTGACCAGAACAGACCAGCCTGGACATGAAAACTCACTAGAGAGGACATGAAGACGATTCTAGGCCAAGAGCCAGTACGGGAGCTAATGTATCTGCCTTGCATGCAGCCTGCCCTGGTTCAACGCCCACCCCACAGGGGCACCAAACACTGCCAGGAGGGACCTCTGGGCACATGGCCAGGAAGGGCCCAACCCTCACCACCCAGAAGACAAAAGATGATTCCAGGGACCACAGCATGCAAAAGAAGAAAATGTGATCACGAATCAGAATCTGATTTAGCAGGGCATTTGGGTCAGTAACATCACTGGCCAGCATAGGGGGGTTGGGAGGCTCCTCAAGGGCCAGAGTCACCTGAGGGAAGGACAGGACAGGAACAAAGACAGGCCCTTGGGGCTGTGGAGCAATAGCATAGGGGGTAGGGCGTTTGCCTTGCACGTGGCCAACCCGGATTCGATTCCTAGCATTCCATATGGTCCCCTGAGCACCGTCAGGGGTAATTTCTGAGTGCAGAGCCAGGAGTAACCCCTGTGCATCGCCGGGTGTGACCCAAAAAGCAAAAAAAAAAAAACAACTGGCCCTTGACATGTTACTCCATGGCAGCAAGAGGAGGGCAAGGGGGCACCACGCACCCTCAGGAGCAGGCAGCCCCCCACACACACAGCGGCTGAGGGTGCAGCTCGGGCTGGACCTCTCAGTGCTGGGATCAACCAGAACCCCACACCTGCAAAGCGTGTGCTATCCCAAGAGACGTAATAAAACAGACACATCCCCTCCTGAGTCCTCGGGAGGGTGGACAGACAGGGCATATGATCCAGGCGTGGTCAGCTGTGAACCACAAAGTCCTAAGCTGGAGCCCTCCCGCAGGGGCTGTGCATGTCCTCTAAGCAGCAGTGTGGACACCCGGCCCTCCCGCCAGGGACTTGCTGCCCAGCCCCCCAGGAGCACATGTGGGATAGAGCAGCAGTGTCCAGGCATCTGGGATCAGCCAGGCTGGCCATGCTGACCCATGCCCAGCTCAGCTGGACTGGGCTGAAATGAGCTGAGAGAAGGCAGACGGTGTATGCAGCCCCTCAAAAGCCCCCAGGCTGGCATGGGCACAGGAGGGCAGGGCTGGGAAGGGGTGCACTGTGCCCAGAACCCCAAGGGTAGGATAGGAGGGGCAGGACCTTCAGTCGCTTGGCCTCGGGGCACTCTGTTTCCATCCAGTCTGTGGCCATGTCATCCATCAGACTCTCCCCTTTGGCCATGTTCCTGGGGGGACAGCAAAGGGTCAAAGATCAGGGGGACAAGATGGCAGGGCTGGAGCTGAGGTCCCAGATCCGGATCCGGGATCCAATGAAGGGGTTGGGGCAGGGAGGCTGGTTGGGGCTAAGGCCAGAGACAAACCCCTGGGATGGGAGAGGGGAGGAGATTGCGGTGAGGAGGACCATCAGGGTAAAGGAGGGCTGCAGAAGGCTGTGCTGAGGTCAGGGGTCACAGGAGACGGGGTGGGCGCTGGGCTGGGGCTGAAGAGGACGTTAAGGGGGGTGAGAAGTGCAAAAATATAGGGTCAGGGCTCAGTGAGGAGTTGGGGGCACTGGGTAGCAGTGGGAGGACCCAGTCGGCTGGTGTACGGCTTGAGATCAGGGAGAGTGTGCCTGGCTTCAGTCAGCTGCAGGTGGTCCTCACCTCATGCCCAGCGCGTCCTGGCCCACCGGCTCCCGCCGGCCCTTGTGCGTGGCCGCGGAGTCGCGGTGCAGCGCGAAGCCCTCGGGGAACCATAGGGTACTGTGCTCACGCTTCCGCCGGGCCACCACCACACCCAGTGCCAGGACCACCAGCAGGAACACAGCGCTGGCCGCCAGAAGCGGCAGCAGCGGGAAGCCGGGCTCAGGCGGCTCCAGCGGCTCCCCTGTGGGCGGATGGCAACAAGGGCTCGGGCTGCCTTGGGCCCACCCTACCCTGAGGGTCCCGCCATGCACCCAGGCGCCCGCCTCACCCCTCGCAGCCCGGAGTGGGTACGGGAAGTCCAGGCGCTCCACGGCCGAGAGCGCGCCCAGGAAGTCGGCCGCGCTCTGCGCGTCGGGGAAGCAGTGGTCGCTGTGGGGGGTCAGCAGGCACAACCGGTTGTCGATCTCCAGCATGACCACAGAGCTGCAGGCACAGCGGGCATCTCTCGGGGTCGGCCCCCCTCCTGCCTGCCACACACACCCAGACCCTGACCCATGGCTTCGCTGGCCTCGGGGGTCCATCTGCAGATCCCAGGGCCCACTGGCTTCCTTGGGCGGCCGGTGTCCCATGAGCCCCACTGGGCGCCTCTCTCCGAGCGCGCAAGACTCAGGGCGCATGCGCACCTCGGGCGCTGGCCCTGGGTGCGGACCCCACTATAGAACCTCTGGTGATTCTGCTCCCGGGACAGCGGAGGCGGCACGCGGGCGAGGTGCTTGCCTTAGCACCCGGCTGATCGCGGGTAGTCCCTGAGCCCCCAAAGCCGCCTTGTGGTGGTCCAGGCAGCCCGGGCAGGGTGCACAGTTCAGGCCTGTGTGTGGATGGGGCGGAGACTTCAGCGTGCACTGGGCGCCACCATGTGCCACCACTCACCCGATGACCTCTGGGGCCAGCTCTCGCCGGTTCCGGGGCTCGGGGCCAGGACCCGGGCGGTGGTAGGGGAAGACCATGGCCTGGCCGTGCTCATCCAGGCGGAAGCGCAAGGAGGTGCGCAGGATGCCGCTGAGCCGCTGCAGGAAGTCGGTGCTGGAGCGCAGCAGCTCCGCGGGCGGCACCAGCACGGTCAGCACCAGTACTCCGCGGGCCAGCAGCGCCGGCACCTCGCCCGCACAATCCAGGCCGTCCCAGCCGCATTCCTCCGTGTTGCAGCCCTGGTCGCAGCGGCCATCAGCGAAGTGGTCAGCGCAGTACTTCTCGTACACCGGGCTGAGGATGTAGAGGGAGTCAGGGCTGCACACACCAACCCTTAGCCAGAGGGGCACAGAGAAGCACAGCGGCACTGAATGGACAAGGAGGGTGCAGAGGGTTGGGGTGCATGGAGGGAAGGTGAACAGAAAGATGAGCAGAGGTGGTGCGGGTCGGAGGCTGGCACACTCACCAGGCACAGCCTACCAAGAAAGGACAGCAAACAAATGGGGAGACCCACAGATCAGGAAAGATGGTGAGACAGACACACAGATGGACACATGGCCAGGGCTAAATATGGTCAGGCAGAGGCGGGTCCACGGTGCTGCTGGGGTGCATGAATGCATGAAGGACTGACAGAGATGGGGCCACAGGGGGCCAGATCATATGGAAAGGATGCAAGGGCAGAGGGGCAGAGACGACAGCGCATGGCCTGTCGGGGCGGAGACGCGGGCGCACAGGCAGACGGAGACACGGGCGCAAGGACAGACAGGGACGGAGACGCACGGACCCGGAGATGCAGATGCACGGCCACGGGGCGGAGACGCGGGCACACTCACTTGCAGGTGCGTTCACGGCCCCCCGGCCGGCAGTCGAAGTTGTCGTACAGGCAGGCGGGCGAGCTGCAGGCGGGGTCGCAGCGGCTGTTGTTGAAGAGGCGCCAGCACTGCAGCGCCGCACACTGGCGCCAGGGGTCGCCCACGGTCAGTGAGCAGTCGCCGCCGTCCCAGCCGCAGCCCGGGCTGTTGCACTCGCGGTCGCAGCGCTTGTCCCCGCGGAGGGCTTGGCAGGCGGCGCTCGGGCACGCTGGCGCGTCCGGGGTCTCGGGTGCCGCCGAGAGGACCTCGCAGCGCGGCCCTGCCCAGCCCGGCGCGCAGGCGCAGCGGAAGAAGGGCTCGCGGGCCGCGGGGCGGCAGGAACCCCCGTGCAGGCAGGGAGATGCCACACAGCTGGCATTCGTGGGGTCCAGGGGCAGCGACCCCCGGGAGTCCTGGCAGGCGGGCCCTGATGTCCCGGGGGGGCAGGCGCAAAGCGGCCCGCGGGCCGTCTGCTGGCAAGGGACGCCCAGGGGGCACCGCAGCTCCAGGCAGGAGCGAGCCACTCGTTCGCAGAGTGCACCCCAGAAGGGCTGGGAGGGGGAGAGATGGGAAGGGAGAAGAGCAGGTGGGATCAGGAAACGCTGGGCCTTCAGACCCCCGCCCACCCGCAGCCTCTGCCATCTCGCCAGTCTCACTTTCACATCTGGCTCCCCCTTGTCCCCAAGGTCACAGGCTCCTGGGTCTCCCTTCTGCCGCTCCCCCCCGAGCCCCAGGGTGCCCACACCTACTGGCACACAGAGGCAGCTGAAACGAAGGGCCCCTGTGGGGCCAGGGCTGGGCCTGCACTGGCCTCCGTGCTGACAGGGCTGGGACGCGCATGGGGACAGTGCGGTCTGGCAGCGGGAACCTGGGGGGGGGGGGTGTCGGAGCACATCAGCCATTGGCCAGGCCCGTGGGCAGTGTCCTGCCCGCCGTGCACACTCACCAGTGAAGCCGGTGCGGCAGAGGCAGCGGAAGCCCCCTCCGGGGCCCTGCAGGCAATCCCACGTATGCGCCTCGTGGCATGCGCCAGACCGGCACTCGTTAATGTCGGCTTCACAGCGCAGGCCCGTGTACCCTGGGGGGCAAGCACAGCGGAAGCCGCCCACCAGGTCCATACAGGTGCCATTGTGCAGGCACCGGGGCTCCAGGTCCAGAGGTGGCCCCAGGCCACAGTCATCCTCGTTGATCTCGCACAGAACACCTGGGGGCGGAGCAGGTCAGGGTCTCAGGGAGGAGGGGACAGACCCTGCCTGCCCAGCCGCCCCGCCCAGCCCAGCCCTGGCATACCCTGGGTCCCAGGGGGGCAGGAGCAGAGATAGCCAGACACTAGGTCGACGCAGACACCCCCATGCCGGCAGGGTTGTGAGGCACAGTCATCAATATCCACCCCACAGCGGTCACCCGTGTAGCCTGCTGGACACTGGTGGGCAAGAGAAAGAAGGAAGCACTCATGCACCGAGACACACTCCCCATGGAGACATGGTCTCACAGCACATGTGTTCACACACACGTGGGGCTGTGTGTAGAAGGACACAGGGCAGGAACACCACGACAGACATGTACACACTGGCCCCAGATTCCAAGCTCACAGGAAATCACCAAGGATGGAGGCTCACTGACACACAGAAGACCTCCCGAGGGACACCCCCTCAGGACGGATCCAGCATCACAAAGCCCCAGACGTCAAGACCCACTCCCACCCAGTCAGTGGGGTGGGAGACATGTGTGCCCATGAGCAGCCCCTACCTCACACACATAGCCCCCCACGGAGCCGTGGCAGGTACCCCCGTGCTGGCAGGGCTGGCCTGCACAGGGGTCCAGCTCCTGCTCACAGTGGCTGCCTGTCCGGCCCTCCGCACACACGCAGTAGTGGGTTCTGCCCTTGTCCACACACTGCCCTCCAGCCTGGCACAACTGCTCCAGCTGCAGCCCTGCAGAAAGCAGAGGGGTCAAGCACTGGGTCCCTCACTGCCGTCAGGCCCCCCCTGGGGTGTCAAACATGGTCCCACACTGCATGCATGAGCATGCGCGCCAGCCCCAGTTGCATGCAGTAGATGTGGAGTGGCCGGGACGGGGCCAGCTATCCATCACACCCCTGTATACCCCTGTATGCCACCATGCGCCCACGTGCCTGACTCCGGCCCGCCCGCCACACCCTGCGCCCCCCTCACCACTCTGGGCTGCAGCCTCCCTGCAGGGCAGACTGCGGATGTCACATAAGCTGCCGCTCCATCCTGGGGGGCAGAGGCAGGCGGAGGAGGCCCCAGAGCGGACACAGCGACCCCCGTTCCGACAGGGCATGTGGCTGCACCGGTCCGTGGGCGTCTGGAGGAGAAGCCCGATGGGAGTGCTAGGCCCCCTCTAGAAATGCCAGCCCGGGGGCCTTGGGGGTCCCACCCCATCTTTCTATTCTCCCCACAGTCCTGCAGGATTCAACCACAGGGTGCCCAACTGGCTGACCCCCATGAAGCATCCCAGTCCGCTGTGTTCCCAAACCTCCCACGGGTCTCTTCTAGGACTCCCTAGGCCCCTGACCTGGCACTGGGCCCCTTCGAATCCCTCGGGGCAGGTGCAATGGAAGCCAGGGTGCACAGCAGTGCAGACAGCCCCATGCAGGCAGGGCTGGGAGAGGCAAGGGTCAGGCTCATTCTGGCAGTGCAGCCCCGTGTAGCCAGGGGGGCATAGGCAGCTGAAGGAATTCACCCGGTCCACACATGTGCCGCCATTGAAGCAGGAGCTGCAAGGGGCAAAGGTCAGGCATCACAGGGGCTGCAACCCTGCCTATACCATGGGCCCACCCTCTACTGCCCAAGCCCAGGCCCCTCCTAGCCCACTACCCACCAAGTGGACTGACTACGCCCACCCCTTCCCGGCCCTTTCTTCAGCACCAGGTACCGGAGCACTCAGGTGGGAGCCATGTGGAAACCCCACCTGGCCCGAGTCCCCTCAGGCCCCAGAACATTGACACCCTATCCCCTCCCCCGGGCCTGGGCGACAGCACAGCACGGAAGCGCCTGCCTCGCACTTGGCTGACCTGGTTTTGATCCCAGACTGATCCCTGAGCACAGAGCCTGGAGTAAGCCCTGAGCACTGCTGGGTGCACCCCCCCCCACCGAAAAACAGAACAAAAAGCACTGCACCTTCCCAGACGCTGGGCCTCCAGGCATAGGAGTCCAGCTGTGGGTGTCCAGGGTGCCCCTTTCGTCCACCCACCTGGAGCTACAGTCAGGCAGGTCCTGCTCACAGCGGAAGCCCCCATAGCCAGGGGGGCAGGCACAGGTGAAGGAGGCCACGTGGTCCGTGCAGGTGCCAGGGCCGCAGGGGCTGCTTAGACACTCGTCCACGTCCTGGGCACAGTGAGGTCCAGCAAAGCCCGGGGCGCAGGAGCAGGAGAAGGAGCCCACGGCGTCCAGGCAGGCACCCCCATTCAGGCAGGGGTCTGTGTGGTAAGGGGGAGGTGGTCACCGGCTCACTCTCCGGCCCTCCCTGCCCAGCTACTGCAGGGGCACACTGTCCTGAATGTCTCCTCTGCAAGAGACTTCCCCCGCACCCCACAGTGTGGGGACGCCTCTATGTGCTAGGGGCACCCAAAGGTGACCCCAAAGGTGCCCCCAACAACGCAGCTAGCTCAGACCTCTGCTGGCTGGTGAGCCCGGGGCCGTGGCTGGTCCCAGTGGAGGCAGGTCCATGTAAAACTAGATCTCAGGGCTGGAAGATTTGGACTCAAAAAAGAACACTGGGTTGAAGAGTCATACGGCAGGAAGGGCCCTTGCCTTGTGTGCAGACAGCCTGCACTCGATCCCTGGCACCACATAGAGTCCCCTGATCCCACCAGGAGTGATCCCTGAGCACCACTGGTGTGGCCCAAAAACCCAAAAATAATAATAGTAACTTATTATTTTAATAAATAATAATGTAGTACTGTCCTCCCATTGTTCATTGATTTTGTTCAAGCGGGCCCAGTACCGTCTCCATTGTGAGACTTGTTGTTACTGTGTTTGGCATATAGAATACATCACGGGTATCTTGCCAGGCTTTGCCATGCAGGCAAGATACTCTCGGTAGCTTGCCAAGCTCTCCGAGAGGGGCGGAGGAATCGAACCTGGCTCGGTCAGGCTAGCTGCACGCAAGGCAAATACCCTACCGCTGTGCTATCGCTCCAGCCCAATAAATAATATTTTTTTTTAAATTAAGAATACTGGGGTCAGGGAAAGAGTTCAGGGCTCAGGGTTCATGGAGGGCTCAGGGCAATCCCCAGAACCAGGTGATCCCCTGGGCATCACCAATGTGGTCTGAGAGGCCTGGAGCCGTGCTGAGGGGGCCCTGGCCACTGGCCGCAGCCACATGTCTGGAGAGCAACCACTTCAAAGGCGCCCCTTGGGAGGGGTCAAAAAAATCTCAAAATCTCAAAAAGTCTCAAAATCTTGTTTTGATTTGACATGTAAGTTGTACTATTTTTCTATGTTACATTAAGTAGAACAGTGTGTTACTAAGTTTTATGGGTGCCCCTGTGGTGCTCAGGCGTGCCCCCTGCGCGGTGCCAAGGCTGGAAGCTGGCTGGCTGCGTCCAAAGCGAACACTTCCCTCCTCGGCTCAGCCACCCCTGCTCTGCTCGGGCCTGTATGTGCTGTCTGGCCCCAGGCCACTCCCTCCATCTCAGGGTGAAATGGAGACTGTGAGAGACCTAGATGGTGGGACGCGAGGCCAGTGTGAGCCGCAGACCATGGGTACCATGCACAGAAGCCCTCGCAGCATGCCCTGGACTCACTGGGGTCACAGTCATCGATGTCCTGGTCACAGGAAGGGCCACTGAAGCCGCTGTGGCAGGTGCAACGGAAACTCCCCGGCAGGTTGGTGCAGGTGCCGTGGGGGCCGCAGGGAGAGGGACCGGCGCACTCGTCCACGTCCTGCTGGCACCGCGTGCCTGGAGGAGATCAGGGCAGCACCTGAGCACTGACGATTCCTGCAGTGACCTCCATGGTAGTGTCCCTGGCCGAGCAGGGGACTGGTGGCTCCTCTGGAAACTGTCCCCAAGTCCCAGCTGCCCCGGCCCGGGGTCTCCCTTCTCCAGGTGGTAGCTCAGGGGAGGGCAGTTCACAGTAACATTTGAGAGGGGAGGAGCAAGAAGGGCCTTCAGGGGTCCTACATCCTCACCCTGGCACTCCTGGGCCCCACCTGGACAGTCGCCTCCTGGATGGGAGGAGGGGGAAGGCCCATGGGGAGACACAGGGAGCAAGAGGCTGGACAGGAGGCAGGAGGGGAGGACACGCACCCTGGAGCCCAGGGGGACAGGCGCAGCGAAAGTCCATGCCCTCAGTGGTGCAGGTGCCCCCGGCCTGGCAGGGCTGGAGCGCACAGGCGTCTCCAGGGAGGGTCTGACCGCAGCGGGGGCCCGTCCAGCCAGGCTCACACACACAGCGGAACCTGGGGGCACTCAGGGCTGTCAGCAGGGAGACGGGGCCGGGGGAAGACAGGGCGTGGGGGAGACGGGCCATGGGGGAGACGGGGCTTGGGTGGTGAAGGGGCACGGGGAGATGGGCCGTGGGAGAGACAGGGCGGGGGGAGACAGGCCGGGGGACGGGGCGAGGGGAGACGGGCCGCAGTGGAGAGGGGGGCCTCACCCTCCCGGGGTATCGTGGCAAACCCCGTGGCCGCAGAGCTCCTGAGCACAGCTGTGGCTCGGGGGCAGACACAGGGGCGGCAGGGAGCCAGGGGGACAGAGGCAGTGGAAGCCCTTCTCCCCCTCCACACAGGAGCCGCCCTCCCCGCACGGGCTGGACGCACACTCGTTGATCTCCACATCGCAGAGGCGTCCTGTAAGGGAACAGGCTGACCTCATGCCAGGTCCTAGACAGTCGGCCACCCCAGAGAGACACTGGCCAAACCCGAGTGAGGAAAGCTCGTCCTTGTACCAGCGGCCAGCACAGCGTCCTCAACCCAGCTCACGGGAAGCTTCAGCGGCCTCCCACTCCAATGTAGCACCACCTCCTGCCGTGACTGTAAGCACCAGCCCAGGGCAGGGCTGTGGACTGGCTGGGCAGAGAGCAGTGGGATCTAGCAGGGAAGGGCATGATCTCGCCCCCCTTCCCAAGAGCTGAGAGGGCAACAAGAAAGAGCCAGCCCAGCTGTGATCCCTGAGAACCCCCAGGTAAGACATAAAAACAAAAACAAGAAACAAAAAGGCCCATTTCCAAAACATCCACTAGCCCACCTGTGAAGCCGGGTTCGCAGACACAGTCAAAGCGGCCGATGCCATCGCGGCAGACTCCAAAGGTGCAGGGATTACTGGCACAATCATCCAAGTCCACCTCACAGTTGACCCCTGGGGCAACGACAGAGGCCAACAGGGGGTCCCCCAGTACTGCCCCCTGCCCGGGCACCATTCTCAGCACCGCTGTGGACCTCCCAGGCCTGGGCTCTACCTGAGGTGCCCAGGGGACAGCGGCACAGGTACTTGTCCACCAGATCCAGGCACTTGCCCCCGTGGCGGCAGGGCTGGCTGCGGCACTCGTCCACTTGGCTTTCACAGCGCGTGCCCGTGTAACCCGAGGCACAGGCACACGAGAAGCTGGCGATGCCGTCCACGCAGCGCCCGTGGTGGCACGGGTCAGGGGAGCAGTCGTCCACATTCAGCTCGCACAGCACGCCCTCGAACCCTGCGGGAGGGGGGGCGCAGCCCTGCCGAGGCAGTCATGGCGGTTCCACCCCCCTACCTGGGCTCACCCCAAGGCCCCCCACAGCCACCCCACGCTGTGACCCCAACTTGCAACGCAACCTCGCTTTTTGTTTGTTTTTGGACAAAGCAGTGCTCAGGGGTCACTCCACCGGGCACTGTTCCGGGGCTGTGCCAGGGTGGGGGTATGTAGGGCGGGCGACTGGTCCTCTCTCCAGTGCCGTCTTGGCTTTCTACTACCCAACCTCACCGGTGACTGCAAAGGATATACCCCAACTGGAGACCAGCCTCAGCCCAACACGGACGGACCCTGATGGCCCTGGACAACCCTGGACAGCCACTGCTGGCAACCCACCACAAACTTCCGCCAGGCTCTAAGTGGCGCTACCCCGGCTCCGCCTCCTTTCGACCAGGCTCTCATTGGTCCTTTCCCAACCACGCCACCTATTCTCCAGGCTCATTGGTCCTTCTCTGGCTCCGCCTTCTTTTCCTCCAGGCTCTCATTGGTCTTTCTCCTGGCTCTGCCTTCTTTCCACCAGGTTGTGGCCCTTTCCCCAGCCTGGTCTCCTTTTCTCCAGGCTCTCATTGGTCCTTCCCCAGCCCTGCCTCCTCCTTTTCTCCAGGCTCAGTGGTCCTTTCCCCCTGGTTCCGCCCCGATTCGAATAGGCAGGGATCGGCCAGAGCTCACCCTCTGCACATCTGCACTCGTAGCCATCCGGCTGGTCCACGCACTTGGCACCGTTCCTGCAGGGAGTGCTGGCACACTCATCCACATCCAATTGGCACATGGCCCCGCTGAAGCCTGGATTGGTCAGTGGAATGGGCAGGCACACAGACAGGGTCAGATGGGTCCCCCTCACCAGCCCAGCCCACCAACTTGTTTTAAAGCCGATAGCAACGTTTCCCTGCGTGGGGGGCGCACGTATTTTCTATTCGAAAGACTCGTGACACAGACCCAAGGCTCTGCCCTGCCACCACCTACTGTTTCTGAGCGCCTCACCCGAGGGGCAGGTGCAGCTGAAGCCGTTGACTCTGTCCTTGCAGACCCCGCCGTTGACACATGGGCTGCTCTGGCACTCGTCCATGTCCACTTCACAGTAGATGCCTGTGAAACCTGGTAGGGCGGAGAAACACTGGGCTTTAAAGGGTGCGCTCTCTTCCCAGCTGCTGCAAAGTTCCGCGGAACCTTGGCCCTGTGCTTATCCATCCCTTCATTGGTTCGGACCTAGCTGTGACCGCAACTAGCCAGAGTCCACTCTCAGACAACCCCTCCCTGGGTAGGACGTTTGTCTTGCACGCAGCCGACCCAGGTTCGATTCCCAGCATCCCATATGGTCCCCTGAGCACCGCCAGGAGTAATTCCTGAGTG
>JAOXYA010000016.1:38275713-38290396 GCA_028565675.1 Sorex palustris | reverse complement strand
GGGGCGGCGGGCGCGGCGGGCGCGACGGGCACGGTGGGGTGCGGGCCGGGGAGCCCAGCACCGCCTTTGGCCCGGGGGTCCTCCGTGCTGTCGGGGCGGGCGAGGCGCGCGGGGGGAAAGGCGGGCGGCCCGACTCACCTGAGCACCTGCGCGCGAAGGCGGCGGGGAGCGAGGCCGGGTGCGGGGCCTAGGGAAGAGGGCGGAGGGTGGCGGGACCTCACGGGGCGGGGCCTCGGCGACGGGGGCGGGCCCTTGGCCATGGGGAACGCCCATTGGGTGGAGCTTCGGCGACGGGGGCGGGGACTCGGGATTGGGGCGGGACCTCTAGAGGCTGGGTAGGGGCTTCGACGATGGGGGACGCCCGGTGGGGGCGGGGCAGCTGGAGGATTGGGCGGGGCGTCGACCCTGGGGGCCGCCCGAAGGGCTGGGCATCAAGAAATTTCGCGGGGTCTCTGGATGCCGCGGAACTTCGGCCGGAGGCGGGCAGCACACACTCTAGGGGCTGGGGCACGCCAGAAGCCGCCCAGAGGGGCGCAAGGTCTAGTTTGGAGGGAGATGGGGTTCTGGACACTGGGAAAGCAGAGGGATCATCCGCGGTGAAACGGATGCACAGCAGAAACGTGGACCCAACTGGCGGAGAGCTGGTGGGGGCCGAGGCATGGCTTGGAGAATGGACTAGTAAAGGGCAGAGCCGAGAGGCGGCGACGGCACCTAACCTGGGACCGCGATGGCGCGGATGCAGGGGCTGGAGCAGTTGTGGATGGCTGCGGGCATGGCTGCGGGTCTGGCTCCAGCGCGGGCGTGGGCAGCGTCCCGGTCGGGCCGACGGCCCCGAGGGGTCTCGGAGCTCCTGCTGCTGCCCCCCCCGGCGCGCCCTGTCCTCGAAGAGAGCGAGCTGGTCCTTTTCCTGGCCCCGAGACCTAGCAGCGGCACCTTCCCGCAGCCAAGGTTCCAACTGCTCGATCCCGCGTCGCTCTCCGATTGGCTCTGCGGCTTCGTCGGCCCGCCTCTGCGCGGCTGTGATTGGAGGACGGCTGCTTGACGAGCAGGTGCGGATGGCCGGGTCGTCGAGTCGGTGGAGTCACTGGGCTTTGCACTTTCCTCTTTTGGTTCTTGACTGTGGTAGGGCCACCCGTCCACCACGTAGCACTTAGAGCCACTCCATTACTGCTACAGGACAAAAGACCACGCACCTGAAGCGCTGTGCCCTCTGTACTGCAAATCAGCAGCTGCTTCGGGGCAGACTTCTGGGGATTCCCAGGGTACCCCGGGACTGTTCTGCTCAAGGCACCACCACTGACTGCGCCTTCAGATTATTTTTTCCATCAGGGCCTTCCACATCACTGGTCACTCCCCAGCCCTCCCTTCCGGTAAACCTTCCTTGTGCAGGTGGCTAAAGTCCCGTCCTGGGACCCTTATTAAGGGGGGTAATGGTTTATGAGCCAACAGTGCATCGGGTGGGGCAGGCATCTCTGATGACATGTCACTGTATAAAGATCTGTTCTCCTTGCGGTTTATTCCCCGTTTTTCTTTTCTGACCAGGTGAGCCTGAACCGGAGCTATGGCTTCTTGACACTGATTATCCCCCTCAAACAAAAGCACAATAGTCACAAGGTGATTATTTTAGATTCAGTACAAATGTTTATTTTTGCAATGAGAACTGCACATACACACAAAAAAAACCTTTAGTATATAAGTGAAAAGTCTACGAATTCCCTTCTACAAATGTCTAGTGTTTAATACAAGTTTCAGGTTCACTGACATAATTATTGGCCAAGCGATCCGTGCATACAGTACAGTGGGGGCAGGCACACCTCTTACTCTTGTATAGGACAATGATTCCTAGGACTGTGGGCGGGGAGTGGGGTGGAGGATGACAACTGGAAAATGGCCAGAGAAGTAAGTCAATCCAAGTTCTAATCACATCCCAGTTAGAGAAGTACCCGACAGGGAGGTGTGGGGAGGGGCAGGGAAGATACAACCATATCCCCAGCTCAGCCGCTTGGCCTGGCCAGGGGAAGTTCTCTTAACAGAACAGGGAACCAAAGCTGACAGGGCTGAAGGGGTTGGGAGCAGCCGGGGAAGTCATGTACTGTCACCTCTGAACCAACTGCGTGGGCCACACGCAGCGGTAGCAGGGGCGGGGCCTCTGGCATCCAGGATGTCTGAACTGCATCCTTACCAGGTGGTTTGGCAATTCCTGAACAATTTCTACCAACAGGGCCTTTCTGGTTGAACAAGAACGGCAAGGCTCCCATCAGCTGTCTCTGCATGGGCCTCAAGGAGACTTGGCTGACCCCCAAGGAGCCTTAGGCAGGGTGGCAGGGCAGCCAGCGGGCTGGCTGTTGGGCAGGAATGTGTGCACATCTGCATGTGCAGTGGGGAGTGGGGCAGGGTGAGGATCCTGTTTTGGGGGAGTACACGTACAAAGAAGATCTGGTTAACCCTGAGCTTAAATGAAAGGAGGAGGGCAAGGCAGGCAGTGCAAAGCGACACGCCCTCGGGGAGCAGGGAGAAGGAGCAGGGGAGGAGAATACTGTCTGGAGACTAGGCCAGGCTCGCCGGAGCAGGCTCCACAGGAAGAGTGGGAACCTGGGGGCGCAGCTCAGGGTGGTGGGCGCTGCCCAGGGATGGTGGATCTGGGACAGAGGTGGTCTGAGGTCCGGGGTGGGGGAGTGGCCCCCAGGGTCTAGCCTAGGCAACAGGTGGTTCACAAAGAAACGTCAGGGAGACGCCAGCATTACAAAAGAGAGATGTGTTTATTCCATGATCAGTACAGACCAAATGCATATTCACCGTCAAAGTCAAACCAGTGAGTGACTCCGTGTTTGGCCAGCACTGAGGCACCAGTGCCATGGTGGAGGGGGAATCTCATGGCACGCTGACCTCGTGAGGGCTCCAATTACCAAATTAAAAAAGGGGGTGGGGGGAAGGGCAGCCAGCTGTGGGAAGGGTCTGGGGCCCCAGGACCCACCTTGTCCCCTGGCCCTTTGTTTCCTGGTAAAAATAAACAAAAAACCCACCAACTTAAAACAGACCTGATGTTAAAAAAAAAAAAAAGCCAAGAAAGAGGGTGGGAAGGGGGAATGCAGCTTTCTGGTTTATAACTAAAAATAGACTAATAAAGGTTGAAACCGAGTAAAATATAGGTTTTTTTTTCCCCTATTTTGTGTTTTGTTTTTTTTTGTGGATTTTTTGAGTTTCCTTTTTACACCAGTGGTGGAGTCACTGACAGACTTCAAACAAAGACGCCCACTATGTTCACTGCACAGGACAACCACGGCCACACACTGCCACGGTGATGTAGCCGCCACTCCGTGAGGAGACCATCACACCTTTTCAGAGAGAAGCAGTGCCAGTGTGCCTGGAGAAGAGAGTCAAAAATAAAATAGAATCCAGCAAAAAATATATATAGGAAAAAAACACCCCCCCCCCAAAAAAAAACAAAAAAAAAAACAAACCCAGAACCACAGGAGGGGAGGAAGTGACTTTGGTTGGTGGCCTCGCTCACTGGCGGGCTGGCCCACACGTGACAGTCGCCTTGCTCCTCCACGGCACTATTCCCTTTCGCACAAGCAAACACTTACGGAGAGTGGCTCTCGATTAAAGGCTTGTGGGGGAGGGTGGGCGGGGTCTGTTCAAGGCAAAGTCAGAGCCAGCAAGGGGTGGGCCGGCGCCCCACCCACGGCAGCTGCTGGGCGCCACAACTGGGCTGGGGGGGTGACCCCTGCGGGCAGGACGCCACAAACGTCACTTTCTTAGGGATAGGAAACCAGTCAGGCGGCGGCAGCGTCCTGTGTACACTGTGCAGACATTTGGCGGAGAGAAGGGCCCGTCCCAGACGCAGGGTGCGGGGCTGGGGTCTGGCCGGCACTTGCTCGTGGCGAGGCGTGCTCTGAGCTGACGTCCGTGAGGGTGGCGGGTGGAGGGACATCCGCTGGCTGTAAGGCAGACAGGCTCCGCCATCCCCAGCTGCCCGTCAGGCCTGCCCGGACACAGCCCTGGCCGCGGCTACTGCCGCCGCTAACACTATGGAGAGTCAATGTTTTGCCAGAAAATCAAAGTCAGAAGTCACTGAGGTGTTCTCAGAAAAGATTCTCCTCAAATATTGACAGCAGATCGCTCTGGAAATTCATGTCGATTGTAGCTGCCATCTGGAGGGGAAGAGGGACAGAGTGAGGCCACAGAGCCCAGACCCGCCCCACCCAGCGTTCACCCACCGCTTCCCGGAGACGCGTCCACCCACCGCTTCCCGGCGTCTCCGCTCCTGCTCCCGCTTCCGGGCCAGCTCCCGCTGCTGGTCCAGCATGGACTGGGGTTGGGAGCTCTGGGCCTGGGGGGCGGTGGCCGCGGCCGCCTGCTCCTGGCGCTGCTGCTCCTGGCGCTGTTGCTGCTGCTGCTCCTGGCGCCTGCGCACTTCCTCGTGGGCGCGCCGCGCCTGCTCCAGCGCATCCTCGTCCTCTCGGCTCCTGGGCAGAGCAGGGCCTGGTCAGGCTGCCCGCACCACGCCCTGCCCAGCGGCCCCGGCCCGCTGGCTCACCTCATGCGCTCCTGCCGCAGCCGCTCCTTCTCCTTCTCCGCGTGCTCGGCCTGGGCCTTCAAGGCCTTCTCCCGCTCCTCCTTCTCCCGCGCTGCGCGGCGGAACTGTTCGAAGCTGTCACTAGATGACTTGGCGGTGGAGGATGGGGTGGTGGGATGCTTCTGCACCAGGCTGGCCCAAGAGCCCATGTTCTTGATTTTCAGGTCCTTCGAGGTAGAGGGTGAGGGCAAGTGAGGAGCCAGGAGCGGGCGTGACTGGGTGGGGAAAGGGTGTGGCTGAGGGCGGGGGAATGGGGCCCGCTCTACCTTTTTGGGTGCAACGGGTGTCTTGGGTTCCTGTTTCTGCTTGTCCTTGTCGGGGGCCCCTGGTGGGGGTGCGTTCTGTTCCGGGGGGCGGATCACTGGCCTCCCGACATCCACGGGCTTCATCTCGGGCCCTGGAATACACAGAGCTGTGGGCCTGGGCTCCCCCCTCCCGCGGGCCCTCCGTCCAGTGCAGGCCTGGGGCGGAGACGGCACTCACGCTGGGGCAGGTGGACGGGGGCCTTGATGCTCTCGGGATGCTTGGGGGGCTCTGGCCGCAGCGAGGGGCTGAAGGGCTCGCTGCGGACGACGGGCGAGTGGGTCTTCTCCTCCTTCACCACCACCAGGGGCTGGGGCTGGACCACAGGGGCGGCACGCAGCTCCTGCGTGGGCACAGGCACCACGGCCGGTGAGGTGGGCGGGAGCCGGCCCTGGCCCCAGCCCCTGCCTGGTGCCACCCTGCCCTGTACCTGCTTTTTGGGCTGCACGTTCTGCTGGGGTGGTGAATGGTGAGTGAGGCCCTGGAACGGTGGCATCTGGGGGGAATGTATCATCAGCGGGGATGGGGCTTCTCGGAGGTGACCTACGGGAGGGGAGCAGGTGAGTTAGGAGTGCAGTGGAGCTCACCCAGACCACCTGGGTGCTCTCCAGAGCCCTCAAGCACGTTCACGAACTTCAGTGCGGCCTGAGTTACAGTGGGCAAACTCACATGGGCAGGTCCCATGCTCAGTCACAAGCCAGAGCCTGTATCAGTCTCATAGGCGCAGCTTCAGCATCCTAGTCCCAGACAGCCAGTGTCAGTGTCCCAGTCCCAGACGGCCAGCGTCAGACAGTCAGCGTCAATGTCCCAGTCCCAGACAGCCAGCATCAGAATGTCAGTGTCAGTGTCCCAGTCCCAGACGGCCTGCGTCAGTCAGCATCAGTATCCCAATCCCAGACGGCCAGCATCGGACAGTCAGCGTCAGTGTCCCAGTCCCAGACAGACAATGCCAGACAGTCAGCGTCAGTGTCCCAGTCCCAGATGGCCAAGCATCAGAATGTCAGCATCAGTGTCCCAGTCCCAGATGGCCAGCGTCAGCAACAACCGGTGTCAGCGTAATGCCAATGTAAATGTCCAAGTAAGCACCGAGGGGGAAGCTCAGGGTGGGCACCTGTGCCATTTCTGCCCCCAGCTGGGGAGCCTGCAGGTGAAAGCACCCGCCTGCCATGGCAATTCAGACCAACACCGCCCAACGCCACGTGGCCAGGGTGTAGGACTTGCACACCGAGAGCAGAGCTCGGCTGCCCAGACCTCATTCCTCGGCCTGCCTCCGCTCACCTCCTCCGGGAAGGCCTGGCACAGCCTAAAGTAGTCACCTCACCTTGCAAGTGACGTGTGTCCCCACACACAGCCCAGGGCCCGTGGGGGCACTCACCGGCCGAATAGGGGTCCGACTTGTGGTGCCGGGGCGAGGGGTGGTGCTGGATGACTTGCTGTGGTTTGGCGGGCTGTGGCGGCGGTGGAGGCTGCTGGCCGGGTGGTGGGTGGGGTGGCTGCTGGCCGGGTGCCGGCGGCTGGATGTGCGTGGGGAACGGCAGTGCCTGCATGTGCACAGGCCGTGGCGGGGGCTGGTGTGGCTGGGGGGGCGGAGGCTGTGGCTGGGGGGGCGGTGGTGGTGGCTGCAACTGCTGCACAGAGGGGTGCGGCGGGGGCGGCAGGGGGAGCGGGGGCTGAGACTGCACCTTCACGGAAGGGAGTAGTGGGGTGGGTGGCTGCACCTTCTGCAGCTGCTGTAGGTACAGCTGCATCTGCATGGAGGTGAGGGGAGGAGCAGGTGGCTCCTCGTCCTCCTGCAGCAGCACTTGGGGTGGCTGCGGGAGCATAGGGGGCTGGGTCAGGGCAGGGGACACTGCTGGGGGCCGGGCAGGCTTGGGGGGCAGGGCGGCGGCTCGGTTGCTGGGCCGTGATGGTTGCTGGGGCAGCGCGTTGTGCAAAGCTGTAAGGAGGACTCGAGGTGAGGGAGGCCTGAGCCCTGCACAGACCCCTCCAGCCCAGCCTCCCAAGGCCCTTCCTGCAGCAGGCGAGCACTCCCTCACCGCCCCCAGCCGCCTGGAGGCCCTCTCCTCCACCATGCCAGGCTCAGCACGGGTGTGTGCAGTGAGCCCCGGGGCATGGTGGCAAGTGCGTGCATGCCTGTGTGTGCACAGATGCCCCCGTGTGCGTCTGGACAGCAGGTCTCTTGACTCCCGGGGCACAGGGAGAAGTGGCCCTCGCCCCCCCCTCCCCCGGCTCACCTGGCGGGGAGACCACCGAGTGCTGGTTGAGGTGAGGCGGAGTGCTGTGCTCAGGCGCCGGGGGCAGGTGCAGGATGGGCTGGGCGAAGTGGCTGATGGGGTCGAAGACACCGCCCGGGAGCTGGGGCTCCAGCACGGGCACCTGCGTGGCCATGAAGGGCGGCGAGGGCTTCAAGCTGGGCGCCGCCTGCTGCGGCAGTGAGGGCGGGGGTGGCGGCGGTGGCGGCTGCTGAGGGGGCTGTGGGGGTGCGGGGGGTGCCGCTGGCTGCTGGGGAGGTGGTGGGGGCTGCTGGGGCACAGGGGCCGGGGCTGGCTGCATCTGCTGATGATGGTGGTGATGGTGCTGTGGACAGACAACAGACCGGCTCACGGGCCGAACCTACTGGGCTGGACCCAGGGTTCCCCCAAGGGCGCCCACATACCTTCTTCTGCTCCCTCCCAGGGTGCCCCTTCTTTTTTGACTTTGGAGCCATGTCTGCAGAGGAAAAGAGAAGGTGGTGAGGGGGGTGGGGAGGGGAGAGATATGTGAGCCGCAGTGAGGAAGGAAAGAACGGGGTGAGCTCGGGAGCAGAGCCGGGACACCCACCCCACTTGTTTGGAACGACAGCGATGCCCTGTCACGGCCACACCCACTGACCCGAGGAGCAATGAGGCCCAGAGTTTGCTAAAGCACCTGATCTGGGTCACAGCTCCGGAGGTGCAAAGCGGTGTGTGCCCCCCACCCTCTTCCCCCAGAGCAGAGAGGACCGAGAGTTGGGTTGAGGCCAGAGCCACGGGGGTAGTTGACCAGCGCGAAGGGAGGGCCCCATGTGAGCACAAGAGGGAGTGTCACTGACAGCCCAGAGGCGGCAGACAGGGTGGGTGAGGATTGTCACTGTGCTAGGGGAAGGGCATGTGGGCTCTACCTGGATCTCTGGGTCCCATGGCTCACAGCCACTGCTCATGTTAGCGTCTCACCCTCCGCCCCTCCCCAACCCTCAGTTCCGCTCCAGGGTCATGCCAGGGGCTTGGCAGTGAGACCCATGGTGCCAGCCGGACTCACTGCCCAGGAGCTGTCTTGCGACCAGGCTGCCCGAGCTCCTTCCTGGCCAGGGCACTGGTTCTCGTTGCAGGTATGGGGGGGGGAGGGGTGACTTGCTTGGCTGACAGCTGCATGCAGTGTGCCACCAAAATGAACAGAAGGGATCTCGTGCCCATGTGCTCACCACTCCATGCAAGAGACAAGACAGTGACAGCACAGCAGCGAGACACCGTCCTCAGACACATGCACCAGGCACACAGGGCTGAGGCCCAGCGCATGAGCCCCAGGGATGGGACCTTCTGGAGTGAGGCAGCAAGACATGGGCTCTGGGTGACCCACGGGGGCAGGCAGCAGGGCTGCAGAGTACATGGCGCCCCGGGAAGACGTCCAAGATGGGCCCCTCACCCAGCACGGATTCATTCTGGCAGAGACTGGGGCAGCTGCTGGCATGCCGCAGGGGGCTCTGGGAAGGAAGCTGGGGCCGGGGGCAGGAATGTGTGCATGCCTGTATGTGTGCTGCAGGGTTGTGTGGGCGGCCCGGAGCCACTAAGTCCTCACTAACTCCAGGGGCCGTGAGCAGAGGGCGCTCACTCAAGACTGTGTGGGGCCAAGTGGGACCCAAGACTAGGGTGGTGGAGTGGGGACAGCCTCAGAAGACAAGACGGGAAGTGAGTGCACAGCTTGACACACCAGCCCAGACACCCCCCCCCCACACAAAACTCTCTAGAGAGGGTCACATGAAGATGGCCTCAAGTACTGTGTGATCTTTATTCCATGAAAGTCTTGAACTCAACACAAAGTTTGTCTTTACATAGGGTGGTAATTGTACAAAGAATTAAAAAGTCTCGTAAGCTCTGAATAAAACACTGATTCCTCCCAGCCCCTCCCCCCACCCAACTCAAGGGAAGGAGACAGGCTGCAGAGTGCGGGCAGGTATAGGTGCAAGGCCCCTCCAATCCAGCTGATGGGGCTGCCCCCTCACCCCTGCGGCCAAGTAGGTGCTGCTCCCTGCAGGGGCCCGGGTGGCAGCACAACTCAAGGTTCTCTGCCAAAACGAAGCCCACAGTCAGAGGGGGTTCCTGACAGGGGAACCAGGAGAGACTCAGTGGGCATGAAGCCCCCAGGTCTGGCCAGGCCAAGTTGCACCGGGAACCACGAGGCACAAGCCCGACTGTGTGACAACTGGAGCTGGAAGCTGAGGACGCGGGGCCCCAACTTCTCCACAGTGTCACTGCAGGCTTGGGGGAGGCCCAGCTAGAGCCCAAGGCCTGGTGGCCTCCTCAAGCCTCCTTCCAGCTCTGGCAGACGGTCAGGCCTTTCTTAAGAAGTACACACAACTACACTTGGAAAAAAACCTCCCTACGACACAGATGCATTTTCTTGGGGGAATTTTCATGCCAGGCAGTTTGTCGCTGGGATGCTGGATTCGTGACCAAAAAAGGACCGACAGCTATGTTTCCAGTCAGCAAACCCGCTGCCCGCTCCGTGCCCGATGACCAGGTCCGCCGCCCTGGGGGCTGGAGACTGGCAGGGCTGCCCTCCCTGGCTGCCCAGGGCTCCCAGAGCTCACTCTGGCCCGCGAGCCAGGATCCGACCCACGGGGGCAGGACGCCAAGTCGAAGGGCCAAATCAGCTGGTGTGGAAGCCGCCCTGCCCGGGCAGTCCTTTCTCCCAGGGACTCGAGTAGAGGCCAGAGGAGATGGGAAGGGCCCAGCAGCCACATGGGACCTCAAGGACGAAGGAGGACCGGCCACGTCAGGCCCCAGAGGCGCCTCCAGCCTGGGAAAGCTCCAGACTCCGGAGTCCCAGCGTGAGGGCAGGGCACAGCACCGCGTGCACGCGTGTGAGGGGATTGGCATGGCCGTCCCCCTCGGGGGAGGCCACCCACCCGCCCACCCCGACGGCCAGGGCTGCCGCAGCCTTTCCACGGAGCCCGCGCGTGGGGCCAGGCAGCCTTCCCGGAGGCGGGACTAGGCGCGTGCGGCTGGACAGGACTAATCCCCCGGGGACAGGCCCAGGATCTGAGCAATTCCATAACTTGATGGAGTCCTGTCCCTTTCACGGAGGAAAATGGACTTAAGCTAGAGCTTGCTGGGAAGGAATCTGGAACTGAAGACGTTTTATTAAGAGTCCGTGTCCAATGATTAGGCGGGACCTACATAGAGGGAGAGAGAAACCAGTGTGAGAGAGATGGTGTGGAACGCAGCGTTCAGTCACAAGAACAGAAGCAGATCAAGCCAGCCTCCTGCGCCCTGCCCAGGGTGGGCGGGGACAGACCCCTACCAAGAGGAAGGGCTCCACACATGTGCATACCAAGACCCTGTGCTCTGCTGGCCTTCAGGTGCCCAAGTGCACCCTGGCAGCCATACGCATCCTAAAAGACTCTGACCTCAGAGTGCCTCAGCCCAGAAACCAGCCACGGGGGTCACGACTCCACGACTTTCCCCCTGGGGCTCCTTTAGCACCCTGACTATTCCCAGGACTCTCCGATTACTTGTTGCACAACCTTTCCAGTTTCTTCAGAGAGAGAGAGAGAGAGAGAGAGAGAGAGAAAGAGAGAGAGAGAGAGAGAGAGAGAGTGTGTGTGTGTGTGTGTGTGGGCCCCAGCACAGATCCTCACCAGAAAGAAGAACCAGATACACACACAGTTAAGTCAGGGGCGTGCGAGGCCCTTCCCCACCAGGACAGGATGGCGGCCCCTCCCCTGAGGGCAGGCGAAAGCCCCTGCAGCTGCTACCGCCAAGAGCGCGTGTGGGAAAAGCCCGCCCGGCCGGGAAGAAGGTCCCATGGCCCCTGCCTGCACTCCACATTCCTCCCCCGACTGAAGTTGCAGCGCCACGTGCCACAGGCCTGGGAAAGGAAGCTGGAGACAGAAATAGACCGTGTGCTCCTCCCTCTTGGGACCACCGGGATCTGCTGGGGGCCTAGGCCGGGAGTCCAGCCCCACCCGCAGAGGGACGACTGCAGTCAGTCGTGGGCACAGCTCTGTGTGCAGGCACAGGTAGCACCTCTGTGCTCAGCGGGGCTTCTGATGACTCGGCTTGGGGCCCACCTCCCCCATGGCTGGTCAGCTCTGTGCCAGGGAAGCCCGTGTTCTCTGACTGCGAGCGTGGAGTCTGAGGCGCAGAGGGGGCCACACAGAGCCCAGGAAGCCAGAGGTCGCTGCGCGGCAGCTCTAGACTGGCAATCGCGTGGGCCTCTCCGCCAGCGTGGCTGTTCCCAGGACTCTCAGATTACTTGTTGCACAACCCTCCCACTTTTTTTAAAGGGGAAAATGTGAAAAAAAATAAAGAAAACAACAGGGCTGCAGCACAAGTAACTGCAGAAGATGCTGTCAGCCGCCAGGGCCGGCCCACGACAGGGGCAAATGGTGCGAGGACACCAGAGTGGCTGCACTGGGCAAAGCACCTAGCGAGCACCCTGTTTGTCAGAGTAGCCTGCTGGGAACCCACAGGGGCCCAAAGCTGAGCCAAGGCTGGGCTGGCACCGAGAGAACCCGGTGGCCACTAGGAATGCCAATTGGGTTCAAGAATACAGCCATTCACCCCCACCGGAGGAAGTGGGCTGGCCGGCTCTTCCTGGCCACCCTCTGACTGATATGGGTGGCTCTTCGGGGCTGGCACACCAGGCGGCAGCACCGCCCGAAGGAAGCAGCAGACAAGCAGCTGCTGCCGCTCCTCTGCGTGGGACACCACTGAATGTAGGGGCAGCCAAGCTGCCCATGAGACTGACTGTCACAGGCGGTGGACTGAACGCCAGGCCAGACAGGTCCGTAGCAGAAGAGGCTGGGGATCTTTGCTGCCCACTCCCCCAGGCCACCACCCCGCCCTTTGTGGACAGGACAACAGGCCCCAACTTCACAACGGAGTACCCTGCTTTTGGCCTGCCTTCCTCCCCTCCAGCCGGAAGGGGGGCTGGCCCCGGGCAGGGAGGGAGTGCGGGGCCGACTGGGGGAACCTGAGCAGGACGGTGTGTCAGGAGGCCTCACGTCCACAACGGAGCCACCTGCCATCCATCTGTGGGGACAGGCAGGACAGCCTCTTGGGTCTCAAGCGGTCTGGACATGACACAGAGGGGGCCGTGGGCAGGGCTGTGCGACAAGGGGCTCGAGCAATGCCTGACCTGTTTCCGAGTCTTCGCTGTCAGAGGAGCTGGACTCACTGGTGCTCTCCGACTCCGACGACGAGAAGCCCTTCATCTTGGAGGAGCCTGCCATCACATCCACCTTCTCGGCTACAAGCAGAGCAGCGGGACACAGCGTCAGGCGGGGCAGGAGCCCAGAGACCACGCGCCCGCCGCCCCCAGCCCCAAGCTGGCCCCCGCACCTGCGGGCTTCCGCTTCTTCCGCAGGCAGGAGGTGACGTAGCGCTCGAGCTCGCGCAGCGTGGACGGCTTCAGCGTCTCAAAGTCGATCTCGATCTCGTCGGGGTTGGAGTTCTTGAGCGAAGGCTCACGTGACTGGATGATGTGCACCACGCGGCCCAGCTTCTCGCCTGGCAGCTTGTTGATGTCCAGGCTGAGCTGCCGCTTCTCCTCATAGGACATGGGCTTGCACTTGTCCTCCTCCTCTGACTCGTACGTGGGCGGGGGTCTGCTCTTGGTGGGCGCTGGCTCCTTCTTGCTACGAAGCGACGTGGGACAGTGTCAGGTGGCTCTGCGGGCCACAGGCTGCCCCCCTCCCCCACGCGTTGGGACACAGACCTGGGGGGGCCGCCGCCGCTGTTCTTCTTCGTCTTTTTGGGAGGAAGCTCCTTGGCTTTGCTCTTCTTATTCTCCTCTACCTCCTCTTTCTTTTTGTGCTTTTCCTTTTTCTTCTCCTTCTTGTCTTTCTCTTTTTTCTTTGGTTTGTTTTGCTGGGGCTGGGAGAGGGCTGCGAGCTGCTCATGCACGGCCTTGAGCTGTGGGGTGAATAGAGCCTGTCGGCTCTGGGGTCTGTGGGCACCCCGGCCCCAGTATGCCCTCAAGAAAAGGGCCTATTCCCTGTCCCCCGGCCTGCCCAGGGTCACCCCTGTGTCACCTGCTCCTGGAGCTCGGCCAGCCTCTGGGCACGCTCCTCCTCTGAGTCGTCGGTGGAGCTGTCACTGTCCGAGGAGCTGTCACTGCTACTGTCACTGGACGAGGGGGGAGCAGCCACCTTCGTGGGGGGTGGCACCGCCGGGGAGGACACAGCCACCACAGGCTCCTCAGGCTCATCTGGCATCTTGGCAAAGCGCATCTCGAATACATCCTGCGGGGAAGGCAGGCCCGTGAGGGCTGAAAGTCCAGGCACCTCTTCTGAGAAATCCTCCCTGCCCATGCATGCCAGGCAGACCCTGTTTCTGGGATACCCACCCCGAGGAGGGCAGGAGGCCGAGGTGGCAGAGGATGGCTCAGGCATGCACCCCATCGGGACCCTACAGGGCTCATTCCTGCAGGGAACAGTGCCAGGCGGGATGGCATGAGCAAAGGCACTGCAGGGTATGTGACTAGGAGTACCCAAGCGAGCATGCTGGGGCCCTGCAGGGTGGCACATGATTGACCAGGGGGGTTGGAGCCAGTGCTGCTTCAGGGCCGGATCCTGGAAGGCCGGCCAGGGTAGCACGCTGACTGATGTCCCTGCCAGGCAGAGGGCAGGTGTCTCTCCCGTGTTGGTCACCCAAAGTGGCTTCTCTGCAGCAAGTCCCCCTCCCAGCAGGGTTCGAAGTACAGGAAGAGGCCCACAAAGGGACCTCAGGGACCAAGGTCTGGGCCATGGTCCGCAGTACCACTGACCCACACAGACATGTCTAAGCGCCTCACCCAAGGAGGAAGCTGAGGGAGGCTGTTCTTGTCGCAAGGACAGCCCTGCCTCTCCCTTAGGTCTCAAGTGAGTGTACGAAGGGGTGGGCTGGACTGTGTCCCGGCTCCCAGGGTCAGATGCCGAGAGAGAAGGCGGGAAAGGTGACCGAGTTCCCCTGCCATGCATGGTGCCAAGAGCCTCGCCACATGGCCCAGGAGTGTCTGGACCCTGTCCTCAGGGGGCACCTGAAGTGACCACGAGGAGATGAGTCCCATTTTACACCCAGGTGCCCTCAAGGCACTGCCCGGGGAGCTCGAGAGGAGAGCAGGAAAAGCACCAACTTTACAGTGAGTGCAGGTGCTGCCATGCAGGAGCCCCTTGGGATAAAAACTTCTCATGGCTTCCTCCACACCTGGGTGTGGTCCAAGTCCAGGAGGAGAAAAGGTAGAAAAGCCTTAAAAGTGGAAGAACGGGTGCTGGAGACATAGTACTGAGGGGAAGGTACCTGGCCTGCAACGGCCAACCCCAGTTCCATCCTTGGTTCCCTGAGCCCCACCAGGAGTGACCCATAAATGTAGTAAGCCCTGAGCACTGCCTGATGTGGCCCCAAAACCAGAACATTAACGTAAAACAGGCAGAAACCTTTTAGAGACAAGACTACAAACGCGCGCACGCACGCACGCATACACGCATGTGCCTACTGGTGACTCTCAGGTTTCTGGTTTAGATTCTACTGTTTAGCTGCATGCACTTACTAGGGGCTCTACCTCACCCCATCCGTCTCAATC
>JAOXYA010000016.1:38263467-38275180 GCA_028565675.1 Sorex palustris | reverse complement strand
GAAATGAAGACCTTTGGGGGTGCAGATAATATAGCAGGATTGATCCCCAGCTTTCCATATGGGCCCCTCGACCCAGGCAGGCATTAATTCCTGAGCACAGCTATGTGGCCCCCAAAGAGGAAGAACATTCAGGTGCTAGGTACAGAAACAGGTCCCACTCACCCTCACCCCCACCCCCAGCCCCAACCCAGGTGGGTGAGGAGAGGAAGAGTACCCAGTAGAGAAGGGGACAAGCAGGGTGTGCAGACAGGATCTGAGCCCCAGGACACCAGGGTCCCAATAACCCACCCTTTAGAACTGTCACCTCCTTCAGTCCACAACCTTCTGACCCCCAAAGCAAGAGCAACTGAGAGAAGTTTGGAATTTATATATGCGATTTGTACCAATTAAAAAAATAAAGCAGATGAAAGTACTAAACATTGACTTTATTAGCCATTTTAAATGCAAAGGGTTTGTTTTTTGGGGTGTTGAAGATGGAGCCCAGGTCGTACATGTGTTAAGCCATGTCCTCAGTTAGATAAATGACACCCCAGCCCCCAGACTTAGAAACTGAAGACTGAAGATGTGGCACTTGGCTCAGCAGTCAAGCAGGTGTGGCAGGTGGAGGTCCTGAGTCCTGCCCTGGCACCGCATGTGTGCATCGATCCTGCCCTGGCACCGCATGTGTGCATCGATGCGCAATGACAGCATAAAGCTGAACGTGACCAAGACTGGCTGCGTGGGCTCAGTGCCTCTGCTCAGCCCAACCCACCAGGAGGCAGGCTGCAGGGGGCATGTCCAAAGGCAAGCTAGGCCGTTGAGGCTCTGGTTATTGAAATAGAAGTGCTACTTCAGATACCGACCAGGTCCATGTGGCTGCTGGGAAGTGTTCCTGCCTACTTCCGACAGGCCCACTAGAGAAGATATGGGGACACTCCAATCAAGGGAGGCTTTAGGGGGGGGTGGCCTCAACAAAGCCAACCAGCCTGTCTGGCTGCTAACAAGTCATCCCTGGGTCCACTTCTCCACAGCACTGTTCCCCAAGCAGGCAACACTATCCCTCCAGCCTCCCAGAGAGTCTGGAAAGGTGAGAAGAGGGCAGGAAGTAGCTTCGCTGGCAACTGGGAGTTGTTTGCTCACTTAAAGGTTTCTTTCGAAGAGAATGCTAAGCCATTTTTTCCCTTTTTCTTTCTGAAAATGGGGTAAAGACCAAGTAAGTGGGGAACTTCAGACCACAGAGAGGGGTGGCCGGTCCAGAAGCTGCCCTGCCCGCCACAGGGTGGACAGCAACCCCCAGAGCCTCACCTGAAGCTTTCGGGCCATGGCCACCACCTCATGGTCAGGAGGGTTGTATTTGTAGCAGTTGGAGAACATCAATCGGACGTCAGCACCAAATTCCTGAGCGTCACGGTACTCGCGGGCCTCCAGCTTTGACTGCAGAGACAGGTCAGGTCTTGGTGAGAAGCTGTTCGCCAGTGTCCACCTGGGATCCTCCACCAGGTGTGTATGCAGCATCTGCACGGCTCGAAAGACTTCCCTACACTCCGCCATGGAGGCAAACTCTCCCCAGGTGTTCCAAGGGAACCACTCTGCCCAGGGATGCAGAGGTACTGGAGTGCCCTACTGAAGAATCCGCCCCCCCCCCATCCCCACTCACCTTGATGGTGCTCATGTCCATGGGGTGCTTGATGATGTCACAGTAGTCATGCAGGCCCAGGGCCTCCACGTCCACGGGCTTGTAGAAGGGCCAGGCGTAGGCCGCGTGCTTCTTGGCGAACATCTCTTTGAGGATGCCGCTGCAGCACCGAAGCTGCTCCGACACTTTGGTGCTCCTGTCCGGCGCTGCTGGGTGCTGCTGTGAGTCGGGCACGTCCTTCTTGGGGGCTTTCACTGGCCGGCTGCTCTCCCGCCGGGGGCCCAGCTTGGTGGCCTTGGGCTCAGGGGGCAGCAGGGGCGCCTCAAGAATGGGGTCAATGGTGGTGGGGGTGGTAGTGTCCGCTTTCCTCTTCACGCCTTTCTTTGTCTGGAAAGAGCAGAGAGCAGCAGGAAGGGAAGGTGAGGGAACCGCCTCACGGGAGGTGGGGGGAACAGCCTGTCCCACCCACATCCCTGAGCGCTGGGACGGGCCTGCCCGGGCTGCTCACCTTCACGGGCTGCGGGGTGGCCGCAATGATGGGTGGATGGCTCTGCACTGGCTGGGGGGTGGGAGCAGGTGCGGGAGGTGGCTGTGGGGGCGCTGGTGGGGGCGTCTGCAAGGGCTGGGGCGGCACCACCGTCATGACAGGTGTTTGGACGATGAGGTCTGGGGTGACGGAGGGGAAGGGGTGAGGTGTGGGCTGCACAGGTGGAGGGTTCTGCTGAGGGGCCTGGGTCTGCGGCGGTGTTGATGCCTGTGTCGTGTTCGGTACCGTCGACACGCCGGGCTTTGCTGTCCCTATCACAAAAGGGACAGGAGGTTACAGGCAGCCTGCCACCCCCCAGCCCCGCCCAGCTGGGGGCCATAGCCCCACGCATGCCTGGGTCTCAGCCTGGACTTGTGGAGGGGTGCTCAATGCAGCCCTCCCTAATGCCTCAGCCCTGCCAGCCCCCCTGCAGCCCTGTACCAACCCCAGCTCAGCGGAGTACGGTGGGTGTGGGGAGCCCAAGGGGCGGGGCTGGACCCAGGCCACCTAGTACACCAACTGCACAATAACCACTGGCAGCTGGAGCTGAGGGCTCACTGGCTTTCCAATGTCCCTTCCCAGGGGCTGTCTTTGGGCTTCCTTTGGAACAGGGGACGGAGAAGCCACCCCAACCATGCGCAAAGGCAGGGCTTGTGGTGGTCGGGACACAGTGCAGAGGCCTGAGGGGAACCCTGAGACCAGCTCTCTCGCAGAGGACTGAAGCTGGCCGGCCTCCTTTGCTACCAAGAGTCCCGGCATCTGAGCCATGTGAGAAGAGGTGCAGAGGCAGCTGTTGTGGCCTCGGGGTTTGTGTGTGTGGAGTTAGTATGTCAAAGCAGATGGGGGGGGGGGGGGAGGGAGGGAAAGGCAGTCAAGATACTCTGAGGTGGAGGAAGGTGTCAGTCTGATCCCCAGTGCCATACAGTTTCCCCCGAGCATCCCTAAGTGGAGCCCCCAATGTGACCCCTAGCAGAGCAGGGCCAGAGAAATACGGGGAGGGGTAGGGCTCAGGACTCGCATGCAGCAGCTGTGGCCTTAGAGGGCCCTGGCAAGTCCCAGATTTCTGGTGGCCTAGATCCCCCACAGGGCTGCGTTCTTCCTGCTCATGCAAGAGAGAGGCAGTGCCCAAGTCCACTCTGGGGAGTGCAGACGCTGCATCCAGCCCATTAGCCAAGGCGCTGTCCCCGCCACTACAGCCCCATCTCCCTGGCCAGGCCAGGGCACTTCTAAGCTAGGGGCACTTTACCTGCTTCTTTCCTCCCGCGCCCGCGTCCTTTCGCCTGCACTATCATGATCTCCGTTTCTTCTGTGGGCAATTCATTGATTTTTTGCAAGAAGAGCTTTTCCAGAGCTTCTGCCATTAAGACTATGTCATCTCCAGGCTGAAGAAGAGACACAGACGTGAGGGTTGAGAAGTCCCCAACTTCTAGGAAGGCTTCTCGTCCCCGCTGCCCCGCCCCCAAGCAGTAGACCGCATCCAATAGAGGGCCAGTGCACTGCCAGGGCCCAAGGGTGCCTGCAGGGCCTTCCCTTGCCACAGTTCAGTGCCACAGGGAAAGCACGAATTGCACCGGGGAAAGTTTCTTCCAACAAGGACACCAGAAGTGCTTGGACAAGGCCCAACACCGTGCCCCGCTTCTGACCCAGCTGCCCTCTGACCCCTTGCTCCCTGGCACAGTTCCCAGCACAGTCAAGCTCTATAATGGAGTTGCGCTGAATCACAGGTGTGCTCTGATCTGGCTTCATGAAGCTCTGCAGTTCTACGTGGGAGGGAGACTCACGGCCACAGGCCACCCACGGTGTGGCAGCACACAGGCCCTGCCTCCACACCTCTGCACTTCGCTGGCTGCTCCCAACTGTGTGCACATCCCTGCGGACTGACCTTCCAATGCCCTTCCCTCGACCCCCCCCCAGTCTCCTCACAGGCTCTCACCTTGTTATAGATATAACAATTCGTAAACATCGTGTTGAAGTCCTGGATACATTCCTGAGCGTTCCAGTAATAGTTGTTTTCCAAGCGCTTCTTTATTGTTCCCATATCCATTGGCTGCTTGATAATTTTGTAGTAATCCTGCACACAGAGTGAGCACAGGCCCAGTCAGCGTGGCCACCAGCAGCCCTTCTGGATGGACGGCCTGCAGCTGGTACCCATACAGGCCACCGGCCAAACCAGAAGCATCAAGGGGAACCCAAGGTCAAGCAGGTAAGGGAAGGCACCTACAGGCCGGGTGGCTACGCGGGGAGAGAGGGGAGAGCGTGCTGAGTGCCCACCTGCAAACTGCCTGTCTTCTCTAACAATCCAGCACATCTTCCCTGTCCTCAGGGTCACTCGTGCTCCCCCCTCCCAGCAAGCTGCCCACAGGCCGCTCTGGCCCAGTGGGACAACCCGAATGGGCGGTGCTCACTGCTCCCCCCCACGCGACATATAACAGGCCCGCAGAATGGAAAATCCCAGAGCCTACACACAGACCGCCCAGAGCACCTTAGCACTGGCCCCCAGCACCGGAGCCTCCTGGGTCCACTGCTTCTTGCATCACCTAAACTCCTCAGTATCTACATGGAGCTAAAGTATCAGGCTGACTGCCCAGCAAAGGGTCTGGATGCAGGGTCCAATCAACCCATTCCCTTATTTCTTCCCCAGGTCCCCCCAGTCTGTGAGAGCCAGCCAGGAGGCAGATGCCAACGGTGAACGCTTCCGTCTGACCCCACAGTGGCTCCTTTCTCTGCTGCACAGGACAGGGCAAGGGGCAGCTGGGTTTCCCGGAAGGGGTGAGGGCATGCATATGAGACCTAGCCTGAGGTCCCAGGGGTGGGTGAATCCTGCCAACTGGGAGCTCAGAGGGGAGGCTCTGTGCTGCCCTGACACCCACAAGGAACGGGCACATGCCACCAGTTTGCACACTTGCCCATGCCCAGACGCCCGGGCCGGTAGACGGTGAGGGGGCCCTGCCAGACTGTCTCTCGCCAGCTCTGAGATGCCCGCTGGATCCTGTGGCTCAAGGGACACACAGGTGAGGGTGACAGAAGGGACAGGAGCAGAAAACTGTGTGCAGAGAGGCAGCAGAGGGTCCTGGCCAGATGCAGGCAGGCGGTGAAAGCAGCAGCGGGAAACAGAACCCCTTTTCTCAGCGGCTCCAAACCTGGCTCGGAGAGGAAGGGGGTCCCTGAGGACAGGCCCCACTCCCTGCTCACAGCACAGCTCTGCTCCTGGCTCGCCCACCTCCACCTGAGTGACAGTGCCCGCCTTCTTCCTGCCAGAGCTGTCCCCAAGAGGCACAAAGAACTGCCTCGGGCTGGAGGACATATCGCTCAGCAGGGAGCAGCGGCTCCCCTGGCCGGCTCCCATCCCTTTCCCCTCGCAGCCCTCCCTGCCTGTCCCCTTAGCAAACGTTTTCTTTGACAGACCAACCCTCCTCCACACGCTGACCGGTGCACTGTTCCCTCAAAGCCACGTATCCTGAAACAATGGCTCCGAGTCCTCACCTTCTCATGCCCACCGTCGGCAATCTGGTCTCTACGCCTGCGTCACGTCTTCCTAAGGTCACCATTGCCCTCCTGAAGGCCAACAGGAGGGTCAGGGAGGGATCCTGTTCCCTGCAGCCTCCGGTGCCTCTGCTGTGGAGAGCAGGGCACCCTCCCTGCTCTGCACCTCGGGCCTCCCCCCGGCCCAGGGCTACAAAAGCCGCCGCTCCCCTGGAGTGCGCCCCAGTCTCTTCTCCCACTCATGGCACTGGCTCTGGACTGCACCCTAGCCCAGGCAGCCGGTGGGCACGGAGCCTGCTGCCAGGAGCACAGGCTGTCCGGTCACAGCGCCTAACTCCAGCTCAGGTGGGGTGTGACCCCTGGCAGACAGCAGAGAGCAGCCGTGAGGCGCTGAAGGCAGGCTATGACGACAGTGCTGGTCTGTTGGCTCCCAGGGGCCCAGAGATAAGGTCGAGTCTGCAGACCCATGCGCTAGGGAAGTGGGAGAAGGAGCAGGAGAGAGAGAAGCAGGAGAGAGCAGTGGTCACGGTAGGCAGGCAGACAGCCCCTGCCCTGGAGAGGGCCCCTGCCCCATCCAGCCAGTGCCAGGAGAGTAGGCCCGGAAAGGTACTGGCCACTAGCGCCAGTCTTCTGTGTCCACATCACCGAAAGCTCTTCCACACTTTCACCCTGTTCGGCCTCTGTAGGTGGTCCTTTCCCAGGACCTCTCCAAGAAGCCCCTCAGCACGTCCTCGCTTTTCTCCTGTTCCCACGTGCCATTACTGGAGGTCTGCAGCTCCCACCCCTAGAGGCCCCCCAAGAGCCACTCACAGGGAGGTTCAGCTTGACGGCGTCCACAGGCTGCTGGAAAGGCCACGCAAACTGGTGTCTCCATAGCGTCTTGAGCACCACGCGGAGCAGGTACTGGAGCTGGTTGGTCTGCCTCTTGGGCTTGTTGGGGTTGGAGGTCTCTGGGGGCGGGGGGTTGGTGCTGGCGGCGTTGGCTGGCTGGGGCTGGGCCTGGGCTTGCGTCGTGGACATCTGGGTAGTCTCTAGTCCATCCCCCATCACGGGCAGATTTCTCAATCTCGTCCCAGGGCCGCTCTCCGCAGACATGCTACCGATCCCATCACATTCTTCACCAGGACTCTGCAGCAGGAGAGAGAAGCGGCCATCAGAGACCAGGCAGCAGACGGGGTCACTCCCAGGCGTAGGCCAGGCTCTTCCCTGCAGAGCAGGCATGGAGGAGAGCCCAGGGTCAGGGAGCATTCACGGGAGGCGCACGGGTCAAAACTAGCCACGCTTGTACAACACCCAACAGAGCGCTCACTTGCACAGTGCTCCCACACCATTTCCGGGGCAATGAATAATGCCAAGTTTCCTCATTAACGCTTCCAGAAGGAAACAGCTGGTAACATACAGTGAATCACACCCATTTCACTAACCGGCTTTTGTAGCTGGTTATAGGAGTAGAGGGCAGAAGGAAGGGCCTTGCCCTGCCCCGTGACCACCCGTGAGAGGGCATTTGTTCTTCTTGTCAAACTATCCTCTGGAAACATCAGCCCTGCTCTTCTGTGCAGAGGTGAGTCCAGAGGAAGCATAGGTGCATAGGTGTGTGCCGACCATTTATACACAATCTTTCTGCGAACAGTGGTTCTGACAAGTCCCTAACTCTCTGACAGGCAGGAGGCATGTGTGAGGTAGAGATCTGTTTATGAACACGAGGCCGGAGACTCAACAGCTGCCTCAGGCTTGGTCTGCAGGCAGAGTCCCCACAAGGCCCTTCCACAGAACTCGGCAGGGGCCTCTGTGGCTGACCTGAGCCACAGATGAACACATGTGGCACATAGCATCATCTGGCTAACACTGCAAGGCCTTAGAACCAAGAGAATGGGAAGGAATGCCTGACCCTGAAGAGGCGTCCCAAAGGGAGGGCCCGCTGGCCTGGGGTACTGCCTTCAGCGTTCCCAAGCCTGCAGCAAAAGAGATCTCGGCCTACCTGAGGAACCATCTGCCGAAATGCTGGTTGCCCCGGCTTGCAAGGAAGTTGCTGACCATTCATATCATGGGCCGGTCCCATGTCCGTGGGGAGCTGTGGAGCTTATTCTTCTCACACACATTTACACATACTGAGCCCTGCCAGGGGCCCCGTCACCTCAGACAGTCCTGAAGCTGGACTGGAAGCAGGCAAGCAAATGGAGGCGCCCCGTTCCCGCTAGGAAAGCAGACATGACCAGGACACTGTCCCCACATGGGCTGACACCAGAGCCAATGGGCATCCCGGACAGACTCTTTTTGAGTTTGAGGTGTTCCTCTGGTGGGCGCACAGCAGAAACAAGACTTTGCTGTGGCGTGGAAAAACTGAGGTGAGGGGCACTGGGGCCTGGCAGACGTTCACCTTTCTAGAGTGCTGCCGCATCTGGGTGCCCACACAGCTCAGACAGGCACTGAGCACAGAGAGTGCCACAGGGCAGGTTGCAGCGAGAGCAGCTGACTGCAGGGGCTGGGGCTCAAGCAGAGCAGAGGTCCTGCCTGGGTTAAGACCGCAGGCTTGATCTCTAAAATCGCAGAAGAGAAATGCAGACGCGAAATTACAGATGCCACCAGGTAAAGGTATGCAAGCGAGGGGCACCACAGCCCCACCGCGGGGCAGGGGGAATGAAGACTGTTTTACACTGCACTCCATCCAGCCAAGACTATCGTGAATTAGACACGAAACAACAGCTGAGCCTGGTGCCACCTGCCCCATCACAAGACCCGCCGTTAGTGAACCTGCCAGCCCAAGAGGCTGAGCTCTGAGCAAGTTCTCCAAGCAGTGGTGACTTCACCAAGTCCACAAAGCAGAAGTTGGAAAATTTTAGCAGGAACACACTATCAAGTAATATCACATCATACTGCCTGGCGGGGACCTCAAAGTTAAAAGCCACTTTCTCTTCTAGGGCCCCTTTTAAAATGATTACTCCCACTCCACTCCCTCACTAGTATCCACCCGACTAGTCCCCCCCCCCCCAAGCATTTTCTATCCGTGTCTCTAAAACATCAGGTACTGTATGTGTGGCACTGATAGCAACAGGATGGGGAATCTATGTGGATCTCAATATACTGCCAGAGGTCCACTTTCCTCACCCAGCAGCAGGAAAGGCAAGGTGCCAGGAAGCAGGGAACCGCTGCCCGAGAAGCCAAGGGCTGGGGGAAGGTAGGCCAGCAGCTGTCAAGTTCAGCTTAGCATCCTCAGGTCTCACACAAGCGTCTGCTCTGGGGAGAGCAACCCTGACAGAAGCAAAGGGAGAGAGAACGACCACCCCACACCCAACGCTCTGAAGAGGAGACTGCGCCTGTGAGCTAGCTCCCTCCAGCCCCAGGGTGCAGGGCCATCAGCTGTCCAGAAAGGGAGACTGACAGGAAGCGGCACTGGGTCTGTCTTGCCAGAGACGACAGGGCCACCCCTCTTCCTCTTCCTGGAGAGGCAGCACCGGCATAAATAAGTGAGGTCATAAATCTTTCTCACTGTGCCCGTCACCCCAAACAGCATTTCCACAGAACCTGCCACACTGTACTGTGCACTCCACACCGACAGCCTACTTCAATCCAACTTAACTTTCACCCCAAACTGAGCTGTCTTTACAGTTTAAAACACCCGCCATTTAAACACGCTAATGTCACACAACAGTCCGTGCTTCCCGCCAGCTGGGACTTCAGTCATGATCCTGGCTTAGAAAAAAAGGAGCTGGGGTCCAGTATGAAACTTTGGGTACAACAACCACCTCCTTGTGATCAGAATGATGGTACAATGGGAGGAGCTTGCCCCGCACACGGCTGACCAGGGTTCAAACCCTACCACACCATAAAATCTCTGCAGTACCACCAGGACTTAACCCTGAGCACAACCACCAAAACACCCCATAAAAACAAAATAAAAAAACAACAAAAAAATCCACTTGAAATAAGTATTATGGTAACTGTACAATTTTATTGCCACTCAGTTTGAGCTGTAATTAAATGTACTAATGAAAGCAGCCAGAATTTTTCTGTTGCTGCGAGCCATACCTGCAGTGCTCCAGGTTTAATTCTAGTGGGGTTTAGGGGACCCACACAGGATACTGGGGACGGAACCCAGGGTGGCCACGTGCAAGGCAAATACCCTACCAGCTGCACTACTGCTCCAGCCCCAACTGTGGCAATTAAAGTAATTTTTTTAAATGCCTGTCCATCAGACTATAGATAATATTAATATGAAAATTAGACAATTCCTCTGATGAGGAAAAAACAAGAACAGTAACACTCTCATCCTATTCCAAGGTGGATTTTTCAATGCATCTGATTTCGAGGGAGGCAAACCATTAGAAAATGAATCTTTTTTTTTTGCTTTTGGTACACACCCTGCAGTGCTAAGGGATTACTCCGAGCAGTGCTCAGGAGGACTATATGGGATGCCAGGGATGGAGCCCAGTTTGCCCCTAAGATAAACGCTCTACACATTGTGCTCTGCCTCCCCCCTAAATAGTGAATCTTATGTACCACAGAGGAAGAATGCTTTATATTTGGTTTAGGAGATGATTATAATAAAGAATGACAGTAAATATAGGAAGAGGTAGTGAGTGACATGTATTTGCAAAAAGAGGTTATTGATCAAGACCAGTGACAAAAAGCGTTCCACTGAGATGTGCAAAGCGAGGTATTTCTGCATCTAACAGTAGAAGACATCAACAGATCCTTACATCCGTTTACAAAGGGAGAAATGAGAACTTCTTACAGGTATGCTGCTCATTCTGGGTATAATGCAAGAATCTTTATCATCAGTCCAAAAAGGAAATGTGTATGAACACATATATAAAAGATGCCATGAAATATAATAATTTTTGTTTAATTAGGTATTTCCATTTTTCCAACATCACAGCAAGGACAGCTAAACAACATTCAAAGCATCACAGAAGCAGATGTTGATAAATTTCAAAATGTTGCTGAACCAGATGAAATATCATTAACAGATGAAAGCATGGTTCCATGGAGAGGGTGTCCTGGATTTTGCCTATACATCCCAGAAAAGAGGTTAAGTGTACGAAATAAGTTGATGTAAATTATGCTGGCCTGGAGTCTACCCTGATACTTGTACTGTGAAAAGGGATGCTGACATCAAATTAAAAGGAACCATACTATAATTGCTCACAAAAAAACCCCAAAATTGTTAAGTAGCATAGAAAAGTTGTGATACAAACACAGGACTTCACGTATAAATGCATGGCATATGTATCAAAGACAGGGTAATAAATTGATGTTTTAAAATGTAAAGAATTATTGATCAATTCCTGATCCATGGCTACCAGAGAACAAATACCTCAAAAGAGTTGCCCCATCTCCTCAATTCAGTCAATTTGCAAGACAATCAAAAAAACAAAATACAGGCAGTCACAAACCCTTATCTGAGAGAAAATGTAGGCTGTTGCCCTGATGCCAGAGATAGTATAGTTGCAGGAAAAGCCCTTTCCTTGCAAATGCCACAGACCCAGGCTTGATCCCCAGCATCACACACATTTGAGAGAGCACTGGAGTGATCTCTGAGAGACTGAGACTAAGTAGGTTGGGACCAGAAGCTCAGTACAGCAAGCAGGGAACTTTCTCTGTATGCAGCTGACCCAAGTTCAATCTCCAGCGCCCCCGAAGTCTGTGAGTCCAGCCAAGTGTGATCCTTGAACCCAGAGCTAAGCCCTGTGCACTAACAGGTGTGGCCCCCCCAAAAAAGAAACTTTAAAGGCATTTTTGCCACCTTTGCAAGGGCCAGTAACACTGTAAAGATTTTTTTTTAATGGCATAAAAGGGGCTTCAGAGATAGAAAAGCAGGTAGAGTGCTTGCCTTAAACACTGTCGACCCAGGTTTGATCCCGGGCATTCCTTATGAACCTCTCTTCATCCCCCTACCAGCTTGCCAGGAGTAATCAACCCCCTCAGCATCATTAGGTGTGGTCCCCAAACCAAAAGAGGCATTAAAAACACTTATACAGATGACTGGTAAAAGAAACTTTGGTACATCTACATAATGGAGTACTATGTAGCTGTTAGAAAAGATGAAATCATGAAATTTACATACAAGTGGTACTACATGGAAAGTATCA